>OX388314.1:12455381-12498530 GCA_947579605.1 Athripsodes cinereus | reverse complement strand
AAAAGTGACAAGTGTGTCAGTGATCAATAAAACCCTGAAGATACATCGAAGTATTTTTAATATTACTTAGAAAAGGTTTTGATCTGGAATAAAGTTAATATTTACCTTAAATTGATTTAAATTTCTATTTTGAAACAAAGCTTGAATAAACATGCTTCCGGTAGAGGCTAGTAATCAGCTGAAAAAATTGATATTCATTTTTATTATTCAGTGAACAAAACAAGACTAAAAAATCAACGTACACAACAAAATAAAGTAACCTATCATGGGCAAGTCCCAAATGGACTACAATATCATAAATCTTAAATCTTCTCATCTTATTTATTAATTTAAATTTATGGTGTTTTTGTTTTTACTATTTTGTTTTCAACTATGATGATTTTTTAAAACCCTTCAGGTAAATTTAGGATCTTCACAGGTCCACCTTTCGATTTTGTAATTTGTTATCATGTACTATAATTAACTGTCTGCTCCTATGTACATTGTAAAAATAAAATAAAAATATTCACTGTGTCGGTGTTTAGGTAGTAGAATTCCATATCGAAATAATAAAACAAATGTTTTATTCTACTAATGGTTTATTATGTGAGAGAGACGTCTTTCGTCTGATGAGGACATTGTCAATCTATTGACAATGATCAATTGACAATGTCCTCATCAATTGATTGACAATGTCCTCATCAGACGAAAGACGTCTCTCTCACATAATAAACCATTAGTAGAATAAAACATTTGTTTTATTATTTCAAAATAAAAATAGGTTACTATTGATTGAAGTAAAACTAATTATATCATAAGACAAACATTAATATTTGGAAACTACCTCAGATTAAATATTATATTATGTAACAAATAACAATAAACAACAACATAAATTATTACATTTGAGAATTAAAGATACTGCAGTATGTATTTAGATTTACATCTCATTAATCCATCCCCTTAATGAATACAGGTATCATATAACAGCCTTGATAAGCTCTAGCACTACTAGTATGAGAAATTAGGTCAGCTTCATGCGAAGCTTTCGCTCACTGAAACGGTGAATTACCGCATATTATGTATGTTTTTTCAAACGTACACATACATCCAAGTATTGTTTACTATTTATTCAAAAATCGAAACCATATTTAATAGATTTTATCCTATTATTTTATTGAGACAGATTTTAAGTGACAATTATGCTAAATATGAATTCTATCTACTTTCCTATACCATCATGGATTAAATTTGAGTTCGTCGGTAGCCTGGAGGTAGAGTCTCGGCCTCGTGAACAAGGGGTCCGTGGTTCGATACCAGGTGCCGACGAACACCCCTTTCACGACACAAGCTTTTAGTAGCTTACTGTGAAAGGTGTATAAGGTTGTATTTGGGTTTATAACAAAAACCCAGATATATCTTTTAAAAAAAAAGCTAAAATTTATCATTTTTTAAATTGCATTAATTTTACTAGATTTCTTTTATGATTCGAAAATGTGTAAAAACCAACTACAACGAGCATATTGAGATAGGTTGTTTTGGGATATATTACTTGATGTATAATATTTTCATACCAGTGAATGAATACTGTATAAAGACGTGTTTTTTTTTTAATATTTATACATCTATTATATAGAAATATTAATGTTTTTCATAATAAAGTAAGACACGAAACATGGATCAAGTAAAAAAAAGAAAATAATGTTAAACAACTCACAACATTTTTTCATTTTAACAACAGCCAATCTACTTACGAGT
Source organism: Athripsodes cinereus (assembly GCA_947579605.1). NCBI lineage: Eukaryota > Metazoa > Arthropoda > Insecta > Trichoptera > Leptoceridae > Athripsodes > Athripsodes cinereus. The sequence goes on along the minus strand of OX388314.1, from coordinate 12,496,793 downwards.
ATATTAAAACATTGTACAGTCACAAGCTGCCTCTGTTTCTGCGAGAGGAGGTGAATGGAGAGAGTTTTAAAAGAGGGCTGAAGACACACCTTTTTGCTGGTAGTTTCGGGTGATGGATACGATATACGGCGCCCTTGAGGTCATGTTATGAGAAAACGGCGCTTTACAAATTGTCCATATATATATGACATCATATTATGTCGTGTGACTGTACAATACTTTTATATCGTACATTTTTCATTTCGCTCCGTTGAAATCTTTGAAATAAGTATAATAATAATACACGTGCGTTTTTCAGTATAGCCGTAAGGCTGGATGAGTAAACCCCGTAGGCCTAGTCAAAATACATTTAAGCGTTACATTTTCGTTCAAACAAGACGAGGTTGCGAGAACGCGTAAATTTTCGTAGCTAAAATACACAAGTTGCTACGAAAATTGACGCGTTCTCGCAACGTCGTCAACGTTTGAACGAAAACGAAAGAGGAATGGAGGAGAAAATCCAAACTCGTTGCAGACCAATCCAATGGATTGTAACTCATTATATATATCAATTAAATATTACCAACCCAATTCCTTTTTTTTACAAACAATATTAATACCCTTCTTTTCACGAGACTTGTCTCTATAAGGAGGATGTTTAGATTTAAGTTTTTATAAAATAGTCTATGTATTGTTTTATCTGTATTGTTTGTAATGTTCAAAAATTTTAAAAATTAATAGATAGTGCTTTGCAAATAAATTAAAAAGTAACAGTGTTACCAATAAACAACTTATCATACTCAGTTATATCTATTATCATGAAAAGTATTTTAAGTAGACCTGAAAAAAGTTTTTCCTAAATATTGGGCTTACTCCCATATTCAATTTTTAAGAAATTTCCCTAATTAGTAATGATTAGAAAAGCAATTGTTCTCCCAATAAATTCCATTAATTATTTTGAAATATTAAATATTATACTTCTTTCAAGAATAATATTACGCATAAGAATTCATTGCTGCCTGCTGCTGCTTTCGAGATAACAATATCTCCAGTAAACATAAAAACTCTTGTGTACACATAAACAATAATGTTTATTTTTTATGAATTAATGAATACCAAGAGCAAGAATACTATAAGAAAATGGGGAAAATGTGAAGGGTTGAGAAGAATAATTGTTCATTTAAAAAAAGAAAAACTCTATTTTAGAACATTTTATCAAAGAACATAACAATCACCCATAGTGACACAAAATAGAAAACCCTCCGACATTTTAGAAACGTGAAGTAATTGATTAAATTAACTGGAATAGAATTGAATAAATTTAAGATAATTACGCATCTACAAAATTAAACAAATCGACAACTTCTTAATATGGGAAGATATTTAGGTAGAACGAACCTCATTCTTGCTATCTAAGTATCTTTATGTTTATGGGTTTTCAGGAAATAGTTTTGTGTTTGAAATTGTAGACGAAGGTAAATTTATTGAACGTTTTTGTTTTCAGATTTATAATTTGAGGTTTAAAGGGTTTTTAATCATTCACCAGTTCTCAATTTATAAATGTTAGGTATCTTAAATCACAAATTATAATTTATAGAATAATTTTTCAATCATAACATTTATATTTAATGATATATTATTATCTGTAGACCTTCTACAATATGAACAAGTTCGTGTAACTTTTTTGGTATAATCGTTGTTCAAGTACTATACTATACTATACTATACTATACCATCACGGCATATCCCACAAGTGGGGTAGCCAGCAGATCAGCTGCACGTAAGATTCATGCAAACTGTCCTCTTCGTGCCAATATAAAATCAAGACATTCAGGATGGGTGGCAAGCCTCATCGCTGAATTTAAGATGGAAAATGTCAAGTACGTTACATTTTTTCTGTTTACACTTGAAAACTAACTAGAAAGGGTGGGAGACCAATTTTTTACCGGTAGCTTTACGTAACAATGACTTATTATATCAATTAAAACTTCTAAAAGGGGTGTTTTGTTATACAATAAATATTTTGTATTATTATTATTATTGAATTAAAAATCCATTACTTATATAAAACTCTCTTTGGATTGCGAATACCAATGGATAGATGTGGATAAATTTTCAAAATCTTCTTACGTTAACATCAAAGGTATAACAATTCGCATGAATACATTATTCCTACTTATAATGTTATCGTACTCAGAGAGACAGAGTGAAAAATAATACAATGTACACGTGTATTAAAGTGCAGTCAACTATTATTATAAAATTATTCCGTATGCGAAGTATTAATTCACGCAACCAGACCAATACATTAACAATCAACCAGTTAATTAACTTCTGTTAAAAAATAACATACCTAAAGAAAGAAGATAAAATTTATCATTCAACTTGTATAGGATTTATGCCAATGCTAGTTTGAGAAACCCTCTCCGTAGTAATGATTGCTTACAACACTAAATCCGGTGTCACTGATAAATTTGACAATGGTTCCTGTGGTTTTAAAATGTCAATTTTACGGATATTAGGCAGCGGTTAATGAATCTAGGAGGTATTTAATTTTTAACAATATGGTTTTGCTACATCTTAATTTCGTTCTTTCTTCGCCGTCTCCCCGTGCCGTGCGCTGCCGCCGGAAAGAACGTGGGATGTGAAAAGAATTGAGAAAAAATGACAGGCATAGCGATACGCTATCTAGGTACATACACTATGTACCAAACGTTGATAAATTATAATTGGTTATGGGACATTTCGAACCGAGAGATGGTTTCCCACGAAGGTATTCGACACTTAATTGTATTTCGACATTTAATATTCCGGTGCTTTTGGAAACACACCGGATTAAAAAACAGGACTCTTTTAAATTTCGATTAAATGGGGGAAAAATATGTTTTCAAGACGCAAAACATAAAAAGAAAGCTATCATATTATATTTGAGGGTAAAAGAAAGACAAAGATATTCACACATATCGAAAACACAAATATCAAGTATGTATGATTATTTTTTCATATTTTTTAGACAGCGGTTTATGAATCTAGGAGGTATTTAATTTTTAACATTTTACGTTTTGAAATAATAAAACAAACATTTGTTTTATTATTTCGATATGGAATTCTACTACCTAAACACCGACACAGTGAATAATTTTACGTTTTGCTACATCTTAATAGGTCTTCTTATCCCCAATTATTTTTTATCAGTGACGCTTGATTGTTTAATTTTTATTTATGTATGTATAATAGATAAGACAGTATGTAAGGTTAATAGGGTGATAATTATAAAAGTAATTAAAAGTATATTTTGTAATGTGTTTCATACTCAAATGCATTCATCTTCTGCTCTTCTTGATGACTATCTTTCATACTTAAGTTTGCCGATTTCCAATTTAATTTCTTTATTATTTAGGTGTGATATCCTTTGACCAGTGGGGATGTCTACTAAATTAAAAAAAAATCCTTTGACCACTCGTAAACGAGTGTACCGCCTATAAAGATAGATGTTTAACATCTGAATAAGCCACTGTTTTATTGAAATTTGACATACGGGCTGTTTCACCACCTCTGGATAAAGTGCCGGATAGCCAATCCTACACAAATCTAACGGATAAAACGAAAAATGCGTTTCACGACTCCCTGACAGCGCTATCCTATTGATAAAGGTCTAGATAAGTTATCCGGCGGATAAGTCTTAGATAGTGTTAAACTGTCAAAATTTGTTGAAATGTGCGTTGCCTAGATATATTCCTAGGCAACGCACGATATATTCCTACCTACGTGCATACATTCATTCAACAAACGCGAGAAATTATAACGTTGCCACTGCTATCTGGCGGATAACAATCCGTAAGAAATCTGTAGGTGGTGAAACGCTCGCTTCAGTTTATCTTGTAGATAAATTTATCCTAAGGATAGTTATCTAGAACTTTATCCAGAGGTGGTGAAACAGCCCGATAATCGTGTAAACGTATAAAATTTATATACATTTAATGTATTGATGATTTACGTTGTATTGTATTAGTTGTACTATAAGCAAACATGATGGCTGTTGGGTGATGTTAATGAATTAATAAATAAATAAGTCTTTAGGTAAATGACAACCTTATAGGCTTCAAACTTAATATGATTTTTTTATTTGTGTGCACTTATAAATAGGGAGATATATTGACACCATTTTTTATTGCATTGTTTGTTTTTATGCATATATATTGTCTGTAGTGTGCTGTTGATGTGAAATAAATAAATAAATAAATAACTTTCGGGGACAGGTATCCATCCCTTTTTAATGAGCTTTCTAAAAAAAGGTGCTGACTTTTTCTCACAGGAGATTTTCTTTCATTTTATTTAGCTCCTGAAATTAACTGTTACTTGGTGTTATGTTTAAAAAAAAATCGATCGAAAAAATTACAAAGTAACGAAATAAAAATAAATTGAGTAAAACTTCTGATAAACAGTGTCTAATGATGTATGTAAATATATTACGAGTATATCTATAAAAGGAAGAGCTAATAATAGAATTCTGTAGAATTAAAATTTAACCACTGACGAAAAATATACCTCATTGTTTTTTTTTTATCTTTCTCTATACGAGATATAATTTATTAAATAAAAACTGTTTTATATTTATAACCATAGCGGTATTTTTACAAATATTTTATAATAAGAAAACATTACATTGTCCTGTAAAAGGCAGGTGTTCGAAAAAATTAAGACATTGTACATCTTAAATTCAGCGATGAGGTTTGCCACCCACCCTGAATGTCTTCATTTTATATTGGCACGAAGAGGACAGCTTGCATGTTTCTTACATGCAGCTGGTCTGCTGGCTACCCCACTTGTGGGATATGCCGTGATGGTATAGTAAGAAAACATTTTTCTTTTAAAATAACTAAATTGCGGTAAAAACAAAATGTTTTGAAATCCCTTTACCAGTTATTCAGACATTTTACTGTATAAAATTAATAATTAAGAGACAGCTTTTTAATGCATCACTGTGAATTGACATTGAAGCTCTCTATGAACGCGACGCTATATGATCTGGAAACTTTTACATACATTTATAGATGTTCACACAAAGATGGTCCATTTATTGCAAGCTTAAGTAGAATATTTGAGTTCATACGTGGATTAGAATTTATACCTGTTTATATACATATATGGTTTTTATTACAATTATAATCTCTATATCTGAACCAGGGATGTTGCGGATGTCGGTTTTTATACATCCGCGGATGTGAATGCGGATGCGGATGTTCAAGATGTTATAGAAAAAAAGTAGGAACTATCTTAGTTGGACTGTCAAATATGTGACGAAATTTTTGCTACAATAATATTATGATTTTTTTGGCGAATTTTTTTTTCTTTTTTGTTATTTGCAAAAATAAAATAAAACCGGCAAAAATAAAAACGCGTCAAATCTTGTCACCTATTTTTTCGTTCTCATTGGTAAATGTCAAGTGCGAACGGCACGCGCCATTCGCCGGCCCCGCCCCATTTCTTTCTTGTCGCAACTTGTCTTACATCCGCATCCGCATGAACATCCGCATCGATTATTGCGGATGCGGATGCGGAAGCAGATGTCCAAATACATGCGGAAGCTCCGCCTTTGCGGATGCGGATGCGAATATTCGCGACATCCCTGATCTGAACCATCACTAAATAAATGTCAACTGGGGTAGCCAATAGACCATCTGCATGATATAGACATATGAAAACTTACAGAAAATATTGAGACACAATTCTTTGTTGGAGACTCTATAAAACAGAAATAGTAACATACATATATGTACTGTTGTATTTTTTTCTGTATACTTAGTTATAATTTTTTTTTACAAGATAAATCAGTCCCCAGAATTTTATGGAAATTAAAAACAATAACGATTAAATCTAACGAGTATATTAACATTATTTCCACTTGCGTAACGAAAATTCTACGTTTACGCCTATTTATATTGTCCATGAAATGTGTTAAAATGCGTAGAATGAATAGTAAAACCTACTGACATTCATTACTTAACTCAACCTACTAACAAACAGTAACATGTTCGCAAACATATTTAATAACATACTATTAACTAACGAATAAATCCACTAACTCACTTTTGTTTTTTTTTTTAATCTATTTATTTTTATATTTTTCATCATTCCTGAGATATATTTGTAAAAAACCTACTCAGTATTGTTTGACTGGTAGCTTTCATTTGCACATTTATTCAAAAATTTCTATCAGTTAGAATTTATTTTTAGTGTGCTTATTTCTGTAACTTTAAAAATAGGTACTCAGTCTTAATCATTTGATACCCGGGATTAACATAACGTTTCTGCTCGTCTTGCGGAATTCAATCAATGTGAATAATTCACATTAAATGGTTTGAATCCATAATGATTAACATAATTATTTTACTTATGATAATTAACATATTTTATCCCCGATACAGGTACATTGTACCTAGTGGGGCAGCAACACCAACATATTGTTAATTATTAGGTATCATCATCATCATCATCGCCCTCAACGCTCCTCTCGGGAGCACAGGGCAGAAACGAGCCTCCTACATTCAGAGCGTCTCTGTGCCAATTGCGTCACCTCTTTCCACGACATTCCTTGCGATCTGATATCGTTGTCATAGGAACGGTGTATTGTGAAAGAGGGACGCCCGGGCCAACGGAACCCCTGCGGACGGAAGAACAGTGCTCTTTTTGGCCAACTTTCATTATGCATCCAAAACTAGAGATTGGCAGACGACTGAATATACATAATATGTAGAATATTGTCACAAATAAATTAGGTATGTATATGCGAGTAGAGGTAACATTGAATATTTTTTTGTTATGAAAGCCATTACACAGATTTAATAATAATAATATTACTTGATGTAAGTACATAATACATACTATATGTACATATTATATTACTTTAAAATGCTCGAAGCGTTCAGCACACGTATAAAATTTGCATATTAATTTTTGGAAATTAATTCGTCTCATGTCGTTATTGCTGGTTGGTAGGTAGGTACCTACATACAATATAAGCCGCTTCACTGGTGGTTTGTAATCCATCGAGACTTAAAATAATATGTACCTACCTACGCACGAAAATAGAGAATAGCATTTTCAGAGTTAAAAAGAATTTGATTGCATTAGCCAATAGATATAATGATCTTAGTAGAATGTGGTATGTGATGTCTTTTAAATAGCAAAAATAATTCCTACATAAATTTTAAACGTGCTTTTATAATGCTTCGAATTGCTTTGAACTCTAGAGCTCAGAGGCATGAGTCAATAACACACTTTCACGTCACGTTCCCGCTCCGTTAACGTTCGAGTATAGACGAAGTTGCAAGCAAGTGTCAATTCCGTTGCTAAGATACACAATAGTTACGAAAATTAACACTTTGGCGCAACATCGTCTGCACCCGAACGCTAACGGAGCGGGAACGTGACGCGAAAGTGTGTTATTGACTTAGGCCTCAGGAGTGAAAGTCCTAACACATACAAATATGTAAAATTATTATTTACTTTATTCGTACTTTTTGATTTTCATACTTTTTTCATATAAAATTCCCATAATTTTTAAGATATTTTTTCCTTTGCACTCGTAACTTTATTCTTGAATATATGCGGGTGAAACAAATATTATCCATTTACCATGGTTTGTACTTATTAAATTACCTTTTTGTTTAACGTCTATGACGCTTACGTTTCGAAGGAAAAATTTGTTTAAAATATAATTCATTTTTTATTTCTACTTGAATCCAACCAAATGATATAGATATATCTTGCTATCTCGTTTTTGGGACACATTCTGCGAGGCAATAGATATCGGCTTCTGCAGTTGATAATAGAAGGCAAGATTGAGCGACGTCATGGAGTAGGAAGGAGATAGATATCGTGGCTGCGGAATATACTGCAATGGACCAGAATAACCAGATGGGAGAACTGGTCCGCACAGCGCGAAAATTCTCCAGAGTGATCGCCAACGTCGGGGTGACCTGATTCGGCACTAATGGGAGAAGAAGATATTTTGCTAATAACAAATTTTAAGTTTCTCTAATTGTAATCCACTCCAAGAATTCATTGCAAATTTATTCTATTGTAGGTATGTATATTACTCATACATTCATGGCATTTTCCACAAATGGAGTAATTAGCGGACTAACTGCATGTGACAAACATGCATATTATCCTCTCTGCGCTAATAAAAGATAACAGACATAGGATGAGTGTGCCATATGCCATCGCTGACCTGAAGATATTAAATGTCTTAAACGTGATATTTTACTAATATCCGCCTCTTGCAGGACACTCAAAATCTAACAGAAAAGAGTGAGAAACCTTTTCTCTACCGAGGAATCCACTGGGATTTTAGGTTATGTCCTTTTTATTGAATGACTCATAAGTTTTTCACTTGTACTGTAAACCACTTGGATAAATAGATGGAAGTATTTAACAATTCGTTTGTCCTTTAATATTTTCAAAGATTTATCTTCTTAAATAACTATATTATAGCAAAGCGTTCTAAAGCTTTGAGTTGTGGACACACTTGTATAAAGTTTTCGGTAATTCGGTATTCATGTAAATAGACTTCCGGTCATGAATTATAATAACTCTAGCATTAAAATTTAGTATTTTCCTTGAATTATAATTGTCAGAATTAATTCTTCTGTTTATCTTCTCACACAATACAAACTGTTTTAGTGGATGAGAGAAGAAGGTTACTAATAATTTATGGTAAAAGAAAACATAACTATAGTAACCTCAATGGCGAGTGGGTGTTAGTAGAACCTAACATATTTAACAAGCATTATTGTAAATACATATTTATTACATTAAACTAGATGTTCCTCATGTCTCTTTCTCCAATGCATCTAGAATAAAATTAAAATTTAAAAAAAAAAACAAAAAAAAAATGTAATCATAATATGCATGTGAATACTAAATAGGATTGACACGTGATTCCAATTTTATGTCGTACAAATATGTAATATCAATTTTTTGTACTGCGATATTAACATGAAGAGATTTTCCAGTAGTTTTGTTTTATATAAATCATTTACAAATACAACAAAAAAGTTGGTGGATAAAACATTTAAAAAAAACCGTTATGGCAACACCTGACAGCGGAACTGTCATACAAACGTCACATTCATACAAAAATACAATCCAAATTTCCGACTTTTCCGTTGGATTTTCCAAAAATTTTCTTTCATGCAGACTGTCTCCCGATAATTACAAACACAACAAAAAAAGAATCAGCCGATTCGGTTGAGCCGTTCTTAATTTATGGGGGAACATACATGGTCAACTCATTTTTATTTATATAAGATTCGTAAAATATTAATAAATTCTATGTAAAATAAAGCATACTACATAACACATTAGGCATGATTAATTTCAGTCAATCTTCCAATTCTGACAACCAAGAAGTCGACAATTTCCGCAGAAATATGATATAAAAAAGACAGGTTCATAGCTTTACATGGAATAAAAAGATAACACTCTCAATATTTTTTATTTATAAAAAGCTGCTTAAAAATAACTGTAAGCCTTTTGATATTGTTCTATATTCTCAATGGTAATTCTTAGTAGTCCTTTATAATTTACATGAAACTATATTATATAATATTATACATGCAGAACATCACAAGTAGAGAACATTATGTAACTTTGTGATTGAATTATTAATATGCCAGTTAGGGATATTGAGAGTTGACTTATTCATTTAGTGAAATTATAACTAAATTATTATGTTGTGGGACATAGGCTGTGTAGACTGAATAAGGAGAATAAAGGCTGACCACGTATTAAATACGACATGTCATATACCTACGTAGTTCTTACGTATTCTTGTCGCAAGTGCGCATTATTGGTTGCATTATAATATCTTATTTATTTATTTACACAACAGATGAAAGACATATAAATATAAATATGTAAGCGATAAAAACATTCCAATAGTCTTACATCCATACAGTGCACACTTCAGCAATAACACACAAAACAATTATAGAAAATCTTACACACAATACAATGATTCACATTACCAATTTCGCACACATAATAAATTCATTCGTACAAACACATTCACACTTCCCAAATGTATGCAATAACAGAACAAAAAAAAACTTTAAAAATAAGAAAATCAAAAATTTTAAAAACGAACTAAAAAAATACTTTTTCAAACACTTCACATTTTATCAAACATAAACCTACATTAACATCCATAATTTTATCAGCTTCTGAAAAATATTACGTAATATGAATAACCAAAACCTCAATTTTTTTATCTATATTAAATGTTTTATGGAAATTAAAGTCAATTACTGTGTTGATGATCAACTATCTAAATGATAATTTGAACCACACGAATAGTCATGTTTTTTTATCAAATTGTTCTTAAGAGATCTATATCATATAACAACGTTAAATATAAAAAAAAGAAGTTAATCAATGTCGAAAGTCCAAAGAGAATAACATTCGCTTCAATAACTCTTGACTTAGGTCATATTGCATATCTTGTCTATGACATTTCATGAACCATCAGTAATAGGAAGGTCGGGAGTTGTCGTGCGTGTGTTCGTATGTTGTATACGCACGATATAAATTCGTACGATAACGAATTTAATGTGCGTAAGTAAGGCTTAACAATTTAAAGCAACACAATACAAACATTGTCTTTACAACATTATGTGGATTGAAAACATGTCACAAGAATTAATATCATAATATTACATAACCTGTGTACATCTTGTGACATTTCGAAACCGTATAATAAACTTTTGCTTTCAAGATAATGTCATTCCTAACAGATAAGACGAACACTTTAATCTTAGTTGATCGATTCATGAGTTTGATTTCATGAAACATGGCATTACTAATAGATAATATTTCTGTTTTAATAATAATGTGATAGTACATTATCAAATATTACATGGTTAACTCCGTGTAGGATCCTTTGATTTTAGGGAATAATATTTATTTTTTAATAAGATGAATCTGGGTTCATGTTATAAACCCAGATACAACCTTATTAACCTTTCACAGTAAGCTAAAAGCTTCTAGTAAGCTAAGCTAAGAATAATAAAATATTCCTCACGTACCTACTGTATTTTTTATGAATTTAACTAACAAAATATGTTGTTTATTATCAACAGATTACACATAGATACTTTATGAAAATACCTGCACAATTTAAATAATAAATATGAAAAATAAAATCCTTCAAAATTTTCTAACTACAACCTAGCTTTCAAGAGCTGCAATTCGTTTTTGGGCAATTATATTATGACACACAAAAAACAAAATATTTAAGTGAATTCAATACCAACGAATAAATCAAAGCGTTCAATATATATTAATGCTTGGGTTAGTTGGAAGATATCGCGTCCCTGCGATAAACTCGCCCATTGTGCAAAATTATTCGTTTATACCATGTAACTTTATCATTTGTATCCATATATTTTGTACAATAAAGTTTATTATTATTATTATTATTATTATTAATGCCTAAGACGATGGATCGACGAGTTGTTTATACATGCTTGCTGCCGACAGAATGACTTGAGGTGAAGAGGGAGGAGGGGTTGGTCCAACCGGATAAATGTCTTTTTTTATTCTTCTTTTTAATGAACTTTTTGTCAACTCTCTGTGAGTGTTTCTGTGAAATATATAAATGCACTACCAAATTTTCCAAAAATATAGGTATAACGATTTTTTCAATATATTTATTCCAAAAATCAAGTTTGTAAAATATTTGTTTTTATAATCCATCGGGAGGGTGTTTCCTTCCGAATACTTTCGTCCAGGTAACATCATCATCCAGCTCCTTAACTCAACTGACTTTACCTCCGGGGAGGATAAGTCTCAAATTAGAATTTTTTAAATTATTTCATCTTTAAAGATCAAAGGGAAACAATACCAAGAAATTATCTACCCATTGCCTAATGAATCGAGAAAGTTTTTTCATAATTATTTTGTTTTATAAAACATGATAGTCACTAATCACTGATTACATCGATTATAAATAATAAGAGTTTAACAAATATAATCTTCATATTAATTACTTCTAATATAACATTACAGCACATCCACAAGCGGGGCAGCCAGCAGACTAACTACATGTAATAAGCATGCAAGATGTCCTCTCCATGCCATAAAAATCGGGATGAGTGGCAAATTAAGAGGTGAAATGTTTTAATTTTTAAGCGTTAGCCTTTCACAGGACACTCGAAAACTTACGGAAAGAGTGGGAAACCAATTCTATGCCGATTATTTTACGAAACATTAAGGGGTTTCACACCACTCTGGATGTTTTTTAAAGTTATAAGTAACTAATAAAATACCTCTGAGAAAGTAAGTGGAGACCTCGCGAAGATAAAAGGAGTAGAGAAAGACCTCCAACACTTTGGTCAGACAACATTAGAAGAATTGCTGGTGACTGGTTGCAGAAAGTTCAGGGCAAAGATGTCTGGATACATATAGGGCAGGCTTATGTTCAGCAGTGGACAGAAATAACTGCATAAGTAATTAAGTAATAAAGTACGGCATAGACATAAAGGACATGAAATAACAGAACTAGATTAGAGAGTTAGATAATATGAAACATTTATATGCACAATCACGTATCACGTAAAAAAATGTAAGAAAAGAAAACACTGAATGCTTTTGTCATTGCTTTTGTCACTTTTGTCACTACATTTTCATTGCTGACAATGGGTCGAAGTGCACCGTTAATCCTAGCACCGGCTACTTTTCTTCTTTCGATATCCTTGTCACATCTTCCATCCCTCGCAAACAAACTTCCTAAATATACATACTCGTCCACGCTGTGTATTCCATTAATTCCAAAACAATTTCAAGGAAGTTATATAGGCTCAAACATAAGTATATGTAAATTGCGTGGGCAAATTTAGAGATCAACCATAATATGTAAGGTGTTTCCAATTACTTACTTACACGATAATTTTAAGAAACTATAAGTAAGTAGGTAGAGGTTAACTTGAAAAAGTAAATTTATGATATTAACTTACTCCTGTTATGCTACTAACAATGCCATTAGACAAGTACGATTGTAATAAGTTTTATGAATCTCTTGATATAATTTCAAACAAGTTTGCCGGTGTTCGCACATATCTTGTCAGTTCTAAAGAAAAGCCACATTACGACTACGATGAATTGATAATTATGAAAGTAAACTCAAATATTACTTTAAAGTTGTCTAACCAAAACATTTGTTAATATCTAATGCATTTTAAACTGTATATCACTAATATAGCGAAAACGAAGAGGAATGAAAAACCGCGAGGAAATGAAATGCGTTATTCGAAACACTGAACAAATTAGTAACAATCTCTCAAAATAACAAAAGATCTTCATAACTTTGAATATATCTTTGTATAAGCTAATAGTTGTTAAGTCACTTTGTACAAACTAATACTTATTAAGTCATCTAAATTACTATATCTGAGTGATAACATATGCTGTATAAAAGGGTTCTAATATCACAATTCATACACTTCCGAGTAGGTATAACTTGGTTAAAATAGGCGAAACAATGTTAACCATCTACATACTTAGTCCTATGATTTAATATTTTTTTACTAAAATAGTTCCTTATAGGTATTTTTCAAATATTTTACAAAATAATTTGTGTACTTGTAATTAAAAAAACAGGTTCCATATCAAATGAATTAATATCTTCAAAAATACCAGAAAATGCAGGATTATTTAATAAAATCTGATTGAGGTACAAAATTCTTATAGCAATGGATAATTGCACTTACTTGATAATTTTACGTCAATTTCTTGTATATATGTACGAAATATTTTCACTAATGACTAAAACGAAGTAAATCACTTTCACTTCAAATAAAATTCACATTTATTTTGTAAGTCATCAATAAACTCTACGTTTACAAGAGTATTAATGTCACAGGATATGTGAATTTCATTAATTGTCAATACGTATGAAATGATTTTTTAGCTAGTACGACACAAGTAGTCTCCCGCAAAACTGAATATTATCTACTGTTTTTGTTATATCGTAGGCAATCAATATTGTCGAACTCAAGTAGGTTTTATTTACAAAGTATCTATGTATGTGATAATAAAATCGATGGATCCCCTATTGATGAATAATAAAGTAACATATTTCAACGCGTGTAACAGGAAACAACAGGTGGTAAACGGATTCAAACCCTTTATGAATCAATTAATTAATCATACAATACAAACAATATTCAAACTTATCTCCCTCCCACGTAAATATAAGACACTACAAAATTGTTAGATTAATTATCTTCTACAAAGAATGCAATTATTATTATTGATGTTGAAATGACGATTATTATTTTCATGTTCTATAAAGCTTCACTTCTTTTATCATTATTTTAAACGTGAAAATAAAAAGCTTTGTGACTTGACTTGCATCCTCTAGTCTAGTCGATATTATAAATGAACAATACTGACAGCAAGAATTATTGCGCAATTTCTAGAAGATAGATTCGTTACTTTTATTATTACTTTACTATCTTCTAATAAATGTATTCAATTGCTTCAGTAAACTTTTATTAACACCTTTTCATGCCAATAATATTAAATCACAATATAAATTAAACCAATTATACTACTAATATATTTACTACTTTATTCCTTTACCTTTTTAAATGTAAGAGAGTCATACTCTTGATGTAGTATTTCGATTATGAAACATACATGTTTTCTTTAGATAATTTCATAAATGCTACAATGTCATTCTTTTATGTATTGAGCTCATAAAAATCCTTACAAATTAATCATTTTGTGTCAAAAAAAAACTCAAATTATAATGTTTTATCATAAAAATTTCATGGTACAAAAAGGAATTACCAAACGCTTCATACATGGACAATTCCGAAAAGTTTCCCGTGTTGTATGTTGCGTTGTATTTTGTTACTGGGAATTTAATTAATACCCGTATAAATTTCATGTATTGGATGTCACTTTCCTACAAACTACGAATTTTTAAAAACATTTACTATCCTTTTATTTCATTACACATTATTTCTTTGAAATGATATTACATGTGAGTATTTGTTAAACCAAAACTTTACGTTGAAAAGGAAGGATATTTTTTTATTTACTGCACAAAAATAGATTGTTGCATTTTTATAAAAAAAATTAACTGCATTATTCTAGATGATAAGATTATGCGATTTAAGTTTGCCAAAAAGAGAATGCGGTTATTCGACTTATCAAAAAGTTCCTCATACTTAACCAGATGATCCGAGGTTTAAACTTATAGGCTTATTTCTACGTTAGGCAAAAGTACAGGATTTGCTTTTTGAGGTTTCTTATTTTAATATTTCAATTATCAGAACTTTGTTTCATTAAACAAATTGTATGTTAATCACAAGCGATGATTGTTATATTACTCATACTTAAATAGTAGGAGTGTTAAATTATAAATTCTTATAGTTACATATTGTTTACAGACGTCTCTTACAAGTGAGGTAACCAATGACCAACCGCATGTTATAGGCTTGCAAATCATCCTCTCCGTGCCAATAAAAGCATAGACATTTGGTTGACATTATTGGCATACCTTATCGCTGAACTGATGATGTTTTAATTAAATGTTTTAATCTGAGATGTTATATGAATACTAGCATTTGACAGTACACAAGAGTGGTAAGCTTATTCTTTACCAAAGACTCCACGGGATAGATTGTTGTCTTTCCAAAAACAAATGAATCCATATAACTTACTAATTATGTTCTACTTTTCTTTCACACACCAGCTACGATCTACAAAATAAAAAAAAACTTAGTATCTTATGCCACCCTTGTAATACTACTCCAGCTTCTGCAATAATTTATCGTGAGATGCAAATTGAGAACATATCTGTCTAGTCATTGTTTTGTTCCCGATTTTACACATAAAAGCGAATGGATACAGAAACAAAAACTTAATCACTTCCCTCCAAAAACACAATAAACGATCGCTTGAATTTTAGAGCAATTCATATTATAAATATTATATGTAACCATGTATTTTAAAAGCTTTCATAGTGTTTTTATGTATTGTGTATAGGTATATGACGTTTATGAGATGGTAAGTAGCGTAATATTTTATATTATAAAATAATACTTGTAGAAAATACGCATTCGCACAAAATTTGGAATTTGTGTTATAAACTTTACTTTAAGCATTTTTCTCATTTTATTTATACTAAGTGATGTTTTTATTAATCAAATTGTACACATACAGATGTTATATTTAAATATTTCTATGTTTAACAGATTTTTTTTAATTTTGTTTGTGATGCGTTTTTATTTGTTTTTACCTGAATTGTATACCCACATTTTTATTTATGTTTGAAGACTATTCAATCGTGTTTATTTATTTATTTATTTACAAATATTTACGGCCAAAGCCTTTTACATGTTTACCTCTGTATACATACTGTACACATATTATACTCTGTTTAATTTATTGTGAAGTGTAAAAGTCATAAACTGTAGGTATATTGTTTTAATAAGTAAATTATTTGAAATTTTTTTATTTAAAAAATGGACTTCGATAAAATTTCTCGATCTAAACCAAACGTGTCCACTGTCCTCCCATGAGCCGATAAAATCGCATTGAAGGTTGCAGCGCGATAATTATAACACTCCATCCCATTTTTCGTTACTATGTATCGCAGCGCGGTCGCGCTTCATAGTATCTACTCCAATCGTGAACTTTGTTTGGTGACATAAATTTATAATATTTGTACCTGAAGGTTTAAAATATGCAAATTCTTTATTTACTTGTTTTCACATAATTAATTTAAAGTCCACAAAATCCTCAAAGAAGTTCAGAGGATCTATGATCATAATACTACTTCTACTGCTATTATTCCATCAAGGCACTTCAAACAAGTTTGATAGCCAGCAGACCAGCCGCATGCCATAAACATGCAAAGTGTCCTCTCCGTGCAAACAAAAATTAAGAAAGCAATAATATGGGCAAACCTCATCGCTGAATTTAAGATGTAAAATGTTTTAATTTTTTAAAGACCTTCTTTTCACAGGACGTTTGAAAACATTATGAACTTTTCCAAATCAATGAGTTTAATTATTATCACCGTTTTACCCTTTAACGTTCCTTTTGGGAGCACAAAGAAGAAATTAGCATCCTCAATTCAGAACATGGCTGCGACAACTGAATCACCTCTTCTCACGACATTTTTAGAGCTCTGTAGACTTGGTCAAAATACATTTCAGCGTTACGTTTTTGTTTCGTTTTCGTCCGAATATAAACGACGTTGCGAGAAATAATCTGAAATATTATGTGGTGCACATTCATTTTCTATTGATAATCAGACAAACATAATTCATATTTTTTATTCATCGTAATCAATCATTTTACAATACATGAGAAACCATTTAGCAACCGTTCTTATAATACGCTTTTTTATAATTTTAAGAAAGTTAAAACAAAGCAAAGTACCTACATCAAATAGTAGTTTCACAATTTTACAGTGTTCTCAAAATACAAATATTCTCTCATTCTTTACTCTTTCAGATGTTCAACAACAATAAATTTATCTAGCAGTGAGTGGGTGTGGGCTGGTATGTTAAACTTATATGTAAATAATGATAATAATATTATGCAGTCTGTATTTAAAAACTCACAACATACAGTATAAAGTGTAATAATAATATAGATAGTATCATGAATGCTTTCATATTATTATTTTCATCTACCGCATGTTTTTGTGCACAATGCCGGGTTTCCATTATATGATGAAACCATAACATTTATGCATTGTACTCGTATTACAGAGCAACTAGAAGACGTCTGAAAGAAGATAGAGATAAATGGGTATGATATATATTCTTGAAGGTTTCGTACACGGTACAGTTCTCAATGTTCAGTTTGATAGGTATACTTCTAAATATCATTATTAATACATTACCACAAACTCAAACATTATTTGACTTTAAGTTTTTTTGTATAGGGTTGAAGATGTGTACCTTTTCTTATGATTTCTGCGTGGGAATACAACTGTCTCGAACAAATGAAATATTTTAATCTATATCTATTTACTTATTACAAACTACTTATAAATATATAATATATATTAGGCTTAATCCACGGGTATAAACACTATAATTTAGGATGCGCCTTTGAAATGAATTTATTCCACAAAGCGGCGCAAAATAAATTGTCTAGCTTTTATTTTTTTATTATTACAATTATATTTTACAGATTTATATTTTAAGCAACGGAGCACTCTCTCACTCTTTTTTCCCGTAAGTTTTAGAGATAACGATTTACGATTACTGACTTACGACACATTACGATTACAGTCAACTAATTTAAATCATAATTGGATTATAATATAATTTGGTGCTATTTATATGTACAACAAAATGTAAATAACAAAATATAAATAAAGTTGATATTTTCAACCGACGGTACTTGGTGGAAATTCATGTTGAATTAATTAAAATAAAACACTTATTAGTAGTATATCCACGGTGACTTTTTATTGGACGCGAGCCGGCTTTCAAGAGCTTCCGCTCTCATCATCAGGCTGGCGAAAAGCTTTTCGCCAGCCTGATGATGAGAGCGGAAGCTCTTGAAAGCCGGCTCGCGTCCAATAAAAAGTCACCGTGGATATACTACTAATAAGTGTTTTATTTTAATTAATTTAAAATATAAATAACAAAAAAAGAAGTGTTTTTAATTTATCGTTAAGGTTTATACACTGATCAAAAATATTTCGAATTTACTTATATATTTCTGACTATTACCATCTCACAATTGTAAATACGATCATAAATACTCTTATTAGGAATAATGTAAGACGAAATTAAATTTGTATTATTTACAATTGTATCTAAATATATACCATTTATTCTTGTACGTACCATTTGATATAAAAGTGACCTGTGTAAATAGTATCGGTTAACTTTCCAGGTGGGACAAAAGTACCTCCGACTGGATGTCCACTGAAGTTAAGAGTAAACAACGACTTAATTTATAAACTTAATGAACTGGTGTACACAGTAGAAGGATTAAGTTTTATAGAACAAGAAGTAATTCTAAAAATAAGAGAGATCAAACTAACACCATCAGATGAAGAACAGTAAAACGAACTCTAATTTATGTGTAAGAAAATACTTAAGTAAAACACCTCACTTGACTATAAACTTTATACCAATTGACTAAATATAACCTTTGTTACTTTTTAATTATTCATTGCTTTTGGTAAAAAGCCAAAAACCATAACCTTTACTCAGACCACTACTGCAATTAATATTATGGACACATAGAACTGTTGATCTGAAGAAGACACTAAAAATTCAGAACAAATACGTATTTTAATCTTTCATACATAAAAAAGTAGACTGATTCAAAGTATCACGGCATATATTTGAACAGGGTTATATAACATTTTATCCTCCCTGTCCAACTTACAATAAAAGCAAAATAATATATTAAACTTCAGGTATTCAGCTGTTTTCCGATATATGTTCTTCTTCTTTACGTATCTCATCAGGTCCCCCCTACGATGACAATCACCTGGGAGAAAACCTTTCTATTCTAGGCAACACGAAATAGCTCCTCCACACCTCTCATCCCGGTGCACTCTCGAATATTTTTAAGCCAAGAAAACCGCTTTCTTCCAACCTGTCTACGGCCCTTAATCTTCCCTTCCTTGGCTTGTTGTAGGATGACATATTTTTCTCCTCTCACAATGTGATCAAAATATGGAGTTTTACGGATTTTAAGTGTTGTGAACGATTCTCTATGAACATTTGCTCTACGTACTTCAACGTTACTTGTCATGTCAGTCCAAGATATTCTCAACATTATTCGGCGGATCCACATTTCAAACACCTCTAAGCGGTTAATGGTGTTAACTTGAGAATCCATGCGTCGACACTATAAAGTAGAACTGACCACACATAATATATGACCATTCTTTGTCTTAGTTTTAAACAAATATTATCGTTACAGAGAAGATTTTTCATTTTATCAGAAGCTGCTATTCTACATTTGATTTCTATTTCGCAGTTTCGCTATACTTAAACTTCTTAACCCTTTCAATATTGACACCATCCAGCTGAAGATTTGCATTTGGGTGACTCCCTCGATATATGTTATGAGAATAAAAATTGCGTAGTTTGGATTAACCATCAAGAAGGTCGAGAAGTCACAAAATATATCACACACAATTTTACAGAATTAGGTACTTCCTTTATTATTATTCTATAATTTTGATATTATATAGCGAATCAGGTAATGAAAACTACAGTATACCATCACGACCTATACCACAGTGGGATAGTCAACAAACCAGCTAAATGTAATAAACATACAAACAGTCATCTTCTTGTCAAGAAAATATTACGAGATTCAGGATGGGTGCCATAACTTATTGCTGAAATTTAGAGCAAAATGGCTTTATGGTACTAAATCTGTTGGTATATAGTACCAAAAAATATTTTTTCTTATCAGTGTAGGTACAAGAAGGGTACAAAGACGCACCAAAAAACTAACTACACATAATATATGTAAGAAGCTTAAATTTTAAAATAAAATTGTACATGTTATTGATATCACAAGCATGAAATCGTGGTTGTATTACTTTCCAATATGCACAACCGTTAGTTTTTTCAGCTATATTCATAAATAGAAATAGTTGATCGAGATTCGTATTTATACCTATCATATTATTTCTAAAAGGCTGAACGTTAAAGTAATTCATATTAGTTTACTGTAATATCTTATCTAACCTTCACTCTAACGGAAATTGAAATATGGATAACAATATTTAATATTTATATTCATCAAAACCGAGCGATAAAGGTTTTCATTTTTATATCCACAGCGTGACATTTTCACAAGCCATTAAAGAATTTCACCTGAACCTCTGTATGAACGTGTTCCAAGTAATAAAAATAATAAGATATTTGGAAATAATATATTCTGAAAAAAATATATTCTCTGTATAGCAGTGGCGGTATGGAGGAACAAGACCTTTTTTATGTCGATAAGTGGGTGATTTCACAATATGTATTATTATTATTAAAAGCGTCGTTGCATATTCAAAAAGGGGTGTGTGAATATATAAATGTTTTGACATTTCTAAAATAAACCTGCTTTAGTATCAAATATTAAAATTCAAAAAGCCCAAACAACAATTTATTTTAATGCTCTAATGGAACAGTTTTTAAAGAATATGCCTAAATAAAAATGTTCACACATAACTCTTTTGGAATATGCAACAACGATAGATAGTTTTTGTGCTATAATTGTTTATTGTAAATATGACCTCACTTGAGCGTCAAAAATGTCTTTGAAAGAGATGACTCGATCGGCACAATAATGTTCTGAGTACGGAAGACTGATTGATATATATTTTGCACTCACAGAAAAAAAGTTGAATGGCTATTAGATTAGTTAATGTGTTAAAAAATCTTATTTTTCTAACGTTATGTAGGTACGTTTGACATTTTTCACATATGAAAAAAACGTCATTGGAAAATGAGATGCAACAAATTACTAGTGGATTTAAATTGATAAGTACCTGCTACTTATGATATTTATTGGAGATCGGTATTGTTCAAAATGGATCCGGACTTTAAATATTTTGCATCGTATAAAATGACTCAAAAGAAATTAATATCATAAACTTATAAACCTACTCATATAATTATATATAATTATATAGGTACATGGTGCGGCAGAAAAGTAATGAGACTGGCAACACTGCAAGCGATCTGGCAATTCTGGGCTGTTGTCCTTGATAGAGCACGTGTATCAATATCTTCCCATAGCTCAGTGCGAGTTTCAACTCATTCCGTTAACTGTGAGATTTTTGAGATTGCTATTAGTGTAGTTGTGTTTTGGTTGTGCGTCACGGAAAATAGAACAGCGGAATTTGGAGCAACATTGTGCCATTAAATTTTATGTTAAGCTTGGAAAATCGGCAAGTTTTACGTTTGCAAAGTTAAAACAGGCCCATGGGGGATATTTTTCACCCCGAGCTTGAGTTTTTCGCTGGCACAAATAATTTTTAGAAGGCAGAGAACATGTTGAAGATGAACACCGTTAAAAGAGGCCTTCAACTTCGAAAACGACGAAATCGTCGAACGTGTGAACTTTCTTGTGAGATCAGACCGCCGTTTAGCATTAAGAATATCGAGTGAACAATCAAAGTTGAACAGATTGACCATTCATCAAATTTTGGCTGAAAATTTGCATATGCGAGAGGTCTGAGCCTAAATGGTGCCGAGAAACCTCACAATTGAAAAGAAGGATTTCTCAAGATATTCGACCTCAAAAGGCATTTTTGTGGTTTCCCAGCCCCTTTTTTACGTGAACTCTATTTTCGTGATATTTTTCTTTTCTCGTAACTGAAAAATGTCCTCAAAAATGTCACTTCGGGACTTTAAAAACATCCAAAAGAGTGTAACGGACATGCTGAAGACCATACCGCTTGAAGACTTCCAGCGCTGCTACCAATAGTGGGAACAGCGTCTCCATCGGTGTGTAGCTGCCCAAAGGAATTACTTTGAAGGAGATAAGATTGATTTTTGAAAAAAATAAATACTTTTGTAAATAAAAAATCAGTCTCATTACTTTTCTGCCGCACCGTGTAGATGTTCATTAAGTATAATGTTTTTAAAAGAAATAAACTATAATATTATACGTTTTAGAGATAGAATAGTTATTTAAATATTTAATCTTATTGTGTTGTTTAACTTAAATAAATTTATCAATTACTTACCTACTTAATAAAACACTAACGTTTCTTTTTTCACAGGTAAATTTTGTAGATTTGATAGCCTTGAATTTCAAGTTTTCTCAAAACGGGTGAAATGATGAAAGAAAGCCCGGACACCTTAAAATAGGTAGAACAAGTTTGAAGGATGATATTTTCAAAAGTATTTAAGTTCTTAATAACTAGTAGGTAAGTATTTAGTGTGTACATCAGGTGTAGATAGGTGAAGTATATATACAGGTGCTTACGTGCATCTGTGGTTTATGGCTTCGTCAGTGAAAATTTCATCACAAAAATATTCCCTAATGATGTAATTTCAAAATAACAAACTAGAAGAATTAAACACAAACTCAACAGTAAAAGTGGCTAGCGTTTAATTAATGGATAATTAACGGGGCCACCTTGATTAATAGCCCGCCTTACGTGGGCGACTCATATTTCGCCTTCAAAAATAATAATGGTTATTATTTATATTATTTCATAAATGTCGGATTTCACAAATAAGCTGCGAGCTTTAGCGAGGGCAATCAAGAAACGGTTAATAACTAATTAATTTATTCCCATTATTTTCATCAAAATTATTATCTCGCTAATTTTTTTTTTCACAAAATGATTTGCCAATTTAGAAAACTCTATACATACCGATTATCTATTGATGATGCATTTTAAATAAGAGTTGATATGTTGAAAAATGATGGTGTGACTGCTCGAAGATGAAAAGGCTAGAACATGCACATACACACTTAATTTTACTTGATAAACACGTACTGAACATTTTTCAGATAGCATTTCTGCACCATGTGTCTCACAGTCTGCACATCTCCACATTCACAACAGGAATTTATATTTTTCCCCATCTCTAAAGCAAGTAATTACAGCATTTAATGTTCTGTTCTTACTCTGTATTGCTGAAACCAAACCTTTCTCGGCAGATCAAAACCAGGCATTTGAATTTTATTGTGTCCCCTAAGTTCCATCTATCCTTTTATAGTTTCTCTATATCCGGTTTCCTAGAATTGTCGTCCATACCTTAGTTTTCTAGTTTTGAAGTGAATGAAAAATATCTTCTTAAGTTAGTAAGTGATTTTCATTATCTTTTAATGTGGCATAAGACCTGCGTAAATCAGACGGCGCGATATTTGACAACACAGTTTATCCGGAATAGGACAGCGTGAGTGAAAAGCTGTACAAAAATTATGAAAGCTAAAACTGTGTATCCTTTCTATCTACTTCAAAGAGAGGGTATTTTTATCACTCAACAACTTGATGGAATGTATGTATTTAAGTATGTAAAATATAGACTTGAATTGAAATACATCAACGAGCGAAAGTTTTTCTTCCCAGTGACGCAGTATAGAGAGATTATATTCATAATATTCTTTTGTCACGGAAACCTGAAACGGCAGTAGAAATAGAAAACTTAAACCACAGGCTTTTTTGTTTTTATATTTCGAGGAGCATCCCGGAAAGAAATGGTCTCTCACTCTTTTCCGCAAGTTTTCAAGAGACACGTAAAAGGCAGATGCTCTAAAACATAGAGATAACTATAATAATAATAAACTTTTTTGCACAATACATAATTAACTTATAACTTTTATATTACAAATAATGTGACAAATAAATGATATTTTACAATGGGCGAATTTATCGCAGAAGCGATATCTTCCAACTAACCCATAAAGATATTTTACATCCTTATTTCAGCGACGAGGTTTGTCACCCATCCTGAATGTCTTATTTTTATTGACACGGTCTGCTGACTACCCTTCTTGTGGTATACCATAACATGCCGTGATGATTTAGTATATATCTTGATACACCGAAATATTGAGAATTTAAACGCAAAATGGGATTAATAATTTTGTCTGTATTTCCTTTCATAAAAGTATCTTAAGTATGCGCCTACCAAAAGAAAGAGATAAAATCAACATCACATTCTACTGAAGAGTTCTCTTTAAGTGGGTATAATTTAGCGTCCTGGGAGACCATTTGTACTTTTATTTTCATATTTTGTAATGTGCCTAACTTAGCTATATTTAGAAACAGGGTAATAATTTTCAAAATATCTTCTACATAAAAAGCACAATATGGGAATTTCTCCGAAATCTTTCATCGTGCCTTTGCATGTTCAAGTTTTAAGAAATTTAAAAAAATAAAGTACCTAGGTACCTAATGAAAAATGTGATGAAAGGTTTATTTCCGAGGAAATCTTTATTCATATAACTAAAATAAATAAAAAAAAATGAATTTGTCAGAAGTTCATAATTACGGTTTTAATTTTTTTTTAAATTTACTTAATATATATGAATTATTTTAAAAGAAATTATTTGTAGTTTTCTTTTTAGTTTCTAACCCAAAAAATGTTATATGTACCTACATAACTTAATCTTTAATTATGAAATAAATGCAGTCAATTGAATTTGATGGGCCAATTCTTAAAATTATGATTTATTTTATTTTATACGTGTAATATCACACAATAAAGGTAATATTTATGCATCATCGTGAAATAATTATCTTTCTTTTAATTTATGTAGCATCGGGCAACAAAAATCTAAAAATTTACAAGATTTACGAAGCTTTTATATATTTTTTTTTCAAACAATTTTCTCAATTACTTGTGTTCAATTGTATCCAGAAAAAAAAAAAACTTTTAATCGTTCATAACTAAATTTTGTAAAGTAAAATTATTTTAAGGTTCACTAGTTAGGTATGGCTTGTAATCAATTTAATTATTTTAACGTCAATCAAGTAAATATAATTATAAATATATTTTTTCTATTGCAAACAGTTTCTTTTCAATGACTTTTCATTAGCAAGTGGATTACATTTATCTCATTTAGGGAAAACGTTTCATAAATATTAAGAAACATTATCAAATAAAATAAATATTTATTATTATTTTGTTTTGTGTTACTGTTGACACACTTCAACAGTAACACAAAACAAAATAATAATAATTTTTTCATTTGATAATTTAAAATGAAGTGTTACAAAGTAAATGCCGATACAATTAATGAAATTAAGAAACATTTTTGACAATAGGGAATATTGATTTTTTCCACACGCAGATTCTGTAATTAGCTTTTTAAAATTTTTTTAAATAAATAAAAGGTCAGTATACCAAAAAAAAAACATTCTTTCTTTTTATTTTGCCAACTAACCCAATGTATAAATGTTTACACCTTCAGTAAAGCATGATAGTAGGTAGGTACATATTGCTGCATAAATTAATTAAGCTTATTTTATTTCTACAGATCTACATTTATATATTGTAAAACCTAAGAAATCCTACATAAATAATAAAACATTAAAGATATGAAACAAAAATAGTTCATGTATCACAAAGAATAAAATCATGTTATTTCTATTCAATTAAATCACAGATAAAAACAAATGCCAATATAAATTCAAGGCAATTATATTAATTCTAGCACATAGGTGTAACTAAAATAAATCTAATTTATCTTATGTCGGTACACGAATAAGTAACGATCAACAAAAATAAGCACATATGTACCTTATCATAGAAAATACCTTAAAATATTAAATTATTCGTTATAACATCTACCTTCATACTACTACAAGTCATTAAAATTTAAGAAGAGAACAAAAATATCGTTCATTTACTACACGCCCACAAAGTAAGGGAACTTAAAAAACAAAACAAATAAATTAGTTTCTACATAACCGAAACTTTTCTCGAATATTTTAGGGTGAAGAATATTTTTAACAACAATAAACTTACCGAACAGGAACACCACGGCCAATTGCAAGATAGCCTTGGGTTGTTGTCTTAAATAAAGTCTTTGGAAAATGCACAATGTCTATTTATTTTCCTTATCAAAGTTGAACTTAATAATCCGGCGGCAAAGTAGTGAATATTGAAAAAAATATTTTTACAAGGGTTTAAATGAGAATGATGTTATACTTAAGAAGAAAATAAATTATTCTCAAGTTACGATTAACCTTTCTACCAATAAACCAATTAAATCCTTGGCTAAATTACTAAAACATTCGCGAATTTTCAAATACGAAATTGACAAAAATTTAATTTGAAAAATAGTAAACGCAACCTCCCGATATGATATCTGAAAACCGACTGAAAAATGTAGCGAACGTTTATCAAAGCAACAGGGTAACCCTCCTTCACCCCCGCTACGATTATACTTCCCCTTGGCCTCGTCCTGTTACCCTCTCTCCCCCACTATTTTCTTTCTCTTCTCCAGCGCCTTCTTCCTCTGACATACCTGCACTACGAACAACGTGGGTGTTGCGCAACGATACTGAATCTGAAAAAACCTGTTGATGCCACAATATTTTTACATCCTGATAATAATACGTTCAAGTATATTATATAGTTCTCACATGATAATCACTCACAAAACTTTGAGAAGCGATGATATCCGTGAAAAAGACAAACACTTCACAAAAAGTTACAATTTTTTTCAAATATTTAACTTTTAATTCTTCGGAAAACAAGCTTTTATTGCTTATTGTTTTTTTTTTTATTTATTAATACTTTTATGTACGTATTGCTTATTAATAGTCTCAAATAGTCTGGAGTTCGTCGAGTTCGTCGGTAGTCTGGAGGTAGAGTCGCGGCCTTGTGATCAAGGGGTCCGGGGTTCGATCCCAGGTGCCGGCAAACTCCCCTTTCACGACACAAGCTTTTAGCTTACTGTGAAAGGTGTATAAGGTTGTATTTGGGTTTATAACAAAACCCAGATATATCTTTATCTTTTTAAAAAAAAAAAAAAAAAAAAAAAAAAAAAAAAAAAAAAAAAAAAAAAAAAAAAAAAAAAAAAAAAAAAAAAAAAAAAAAAAAAAAAAATATAACTTTTGACTTTTGATTTAATCTTACAAAATATATGTGAATATTTGTCTAAAATAATTTAAATTATTTTTAACTTATTATAAATGATAATTTTAGGAAATTTCTGGAATACCCTATACCACATTAATCTGAAAACATAAGAAATAAATAAGTCTTTTTGTAATAAATAAGAATTAAAAGGACTATTGTAAACACAACTTTGATAAAAGGCAGCACCTACACTATATATTATGTGTAGTTGGAAGTTCGAAACTTTGCTGCAATCGATCAATATTTACCTGCAAAAGCACGAACATCCTAAAGCATATTATTATATAACATTTTAAGTAGAAAGCTTTCGAAATATAAACAGGAGATACACTGTCTTATAATGTTATTAACCACATTGTTAATTTTATGAATTAAGTTTAAACTAATCTTAACTTAAACTCATACAATAATTAACTAAAAATTGAACACGTGGCTTAAACTATTACTTATCTTCATACAAAACATCAAATGTGTTCAGTTTAGGGGTGGTGAGGCATGCCACGTATTCTGAATATCTTGTTTTTATGACACGAAGAGAACAATCTGTAATATTCGTTAGACTTGATTTTTTTTTAAAGTGCCCTAGCACTGCTACGCACACAGTCACAGGTAATGTGTATTACAGAACACGTGATTGTATTAGTAACCGAGTAGCATTACTGTGATTTGCTGGTGCACTGTGTGGTGTGTAGCATACTCATTGCTGAAGGATGTGTTAGTAATCATTTACCTATGAGCAGGGCACTCTTACATAAATTCTACTCTACACGTAGATAGTTTACTGACAAACCCACTCGTAGAAGAGAGACATGCCTACACTGAATCACATTTATATAGATCTTATTATTAAGCGTTTTTCTTTAAGAAGAAATAGATGCAGCTGAATCAATTTTACTTTACGTGTACTCTCAATATTATTTTTTTTATCAATACATATCCATTATGATTGAAATCAGATACAAAGTGTATTTTACCAAATAAAATACTTACTTTTATCAAAATGTTAGAATAAAGTAGGTAGCTTTATATGTTTTCAGTGTAAACAAGTAAAGATATACCCTAACAAATATGAATAAGTTAAGAGAGCTAATGAAACCTTTCAAATTACAGGGAAAAATGTTTTTTTCGTTTCACGTATATTTACAAGAATAGGATAATATTTTTTCTCGAATAGTGCTATTTTTAGCAAAAGGTATAACTTTCTATTTTAGTATTTCTGTACTTTGATACCAAATGACTACATGTAACCACCTTGCCAGCTTGCTAACTATTTTTTTTTAAATACTATATATCTGATATAGTATTTTTATAGGCATATAGGTGCATACTGTAACGCCAGCTGATAAAAGATAAACCATAAGTTTTTGCGGTGATTCTAACATAATTTTTCTTCTGTGTTGATAGGTTTGCAGCAGCCACGTATGTGCCGGCAATGCATCTTACGTTTTGACCCGTCTGATGGGATCATTTTCTGGTATTTTTAACTATATTTTCTCTCTTCTTACATCTTCTGTGCTTGTGTTTTGCGTAGATAACCCTATTTGTCTTTTATTCTGTGTTTTATTGATATCAAATATGTTTAAAATGTCTTTTCACAATGTGAACACACAAACTCTAGATCATTTTTTATTCTGTGCTTTGTTCAATGTGTTGGCAAGGGTAGTCGTGCCCTGGGGAGGTAAAGTCTTTCGTCTATATTTATGTTAATGGGTTCCTCTTGTAGAGCAATGCCTTCTTGAGACGTGAATAGTTTATTTTTGGTCTCTCCAAATGGTTGTATTAATATCAAATCTATGACCAGTGTGGATTAGATGTTCAGCGATGACAAACTTTCTGGCATATCCACGTCTACCAGATCTTTCGTGGTCTTTGACACTTTTATCGTTGGTTGATTAAAAGCGGAGAGAGCTGCGCAGAAGCAAGGGTCGAACAAGGCGTAAGACAAGGATGCTCAATGTCGCCAGCTCTCTTTAACTGCTATATACAGCGAGCCATTGATGAACTGAGAGAAGAAATGAAGAACTGGACTGGAGTAAAAATAAATGGGAAAAAGGTCGACATGATAAGATATGCTGACGACATAGCACTGCTCGCAGACTCCGAGATGGAGCTGAACGAAGCCTTAGGAAAAATGGAAAGTATACTGTTGTCAAAGTACAACATGAAAATAAATAAAGAAAAAACAAAATGTATGGTCGTTGGAAGAGAGGAAGCGACTGCGAACATTGCCATAAATGGAGTGAGCATCAAACAAATAAGTGAATTCGTGTACCTGGGCAGCAGAATAAACCAGGATGGACGCTCCAAAGCAGAAATTGTAAGCAGAATAAACCAGGCAAGGATTGCCTTTAACAAAAAATCGAAGATATTGGAATCCCCAAATATTGATTTAAGCGTAAGGAAGAACCTTACTAAAGCCTTTGTATGGAGCATTCTGCTTTATGGTTGTGAGACATAGAACATCAGCAAGAGTGAAAGCGGACGGTTGGCGGCCTTTGAAATGTGGTGCTACAGATGCATGCTTAAGATCCATTGGTCGGAACACGTCGAAAACGAAGAAGTATTAACCAGGGTAGGCGAAAAAAGGCAACTCCTTAAGAGAATCAGCCAACAACGAGCTAACTGGATTGGCCACAACATCAGGCACCCAGGACAACTCATCGCCATTGCGGAGGGTAAGACCGAGGGGACAAGTGGCAGAGGCCGACCAAGAGACGCATATATGGACCAACTGAAGAGGGACATGAACTGTGGCTCATACGTAGAGCTGAAAAGACTGGCTGAGAATAGAGACGAATGGAGAAGAAAAACCAAACTCGTTGCAGACCAATCCAATGGATTGTAACTCATATAAAACCTAATTCATACTACAATTTTATTCTATATGCACCTGCCAGTGTTATACTGAAAAAAAATATGAATATTTATTTATTGTTTTTTTTTTACAATTTTTAAAATGACAGTTATTGTTCTTGTGTACAGAATGTTTCAAAAACATATTTGACATTCATCATGTATAACTTAATTTATTACAACGTGTTACATGAGGGAGCCATTGTTAGGGCGATGTCCCTTCTAATGCATGGTTGTACTAAACATACTTACTATAAATATATAATTTAATTATGTACTGGCAATACGTTGGAAAAGGACACCACTCTGAATTACTCCCACCACTGATAATTAGTACTATCTCGCATGGTAACAACTCTCTATTTTTACATAGGAATTTATTGATATTGATGCGATGGAAGAAAAGCATATTTTTTCTTGAATTTGGTTATAAAGTGTTCACAGCACAGTCTTATTATGTACAATTTTGAGAATAACTTTATTCAATCAGTAATAATATGAGTAACAAACATACAAAATCTGAGGCAATATGGCTACACTTAAGTTGCAGCAGCCTCACTAGGTTGCCCTGTATCGAGGTTTGCTTATAAAAAATAATAAACTTCTTTTAAACATTTTAATTAAATCGAAGCATAG
Organism: Athripsodes cinereus; assembly: GCA_947579605.1. Lineage (NCBI taxonomy): Eukaryota > Metazoa > Arthropoda > Insecta > Trichoptera > Leptoceridae > Athripsodes > Athripsodes cinereus. The sequence continues at coordinate 12,465,708 of OX388314.1, read as the reverse complement.
CTAATCTCTCTTTATGAATGAGATATTATAAAGCCAGGTAAAACAATTAAGATAAATGTTATTCCATATTTGTAAGTACTGCTAAAGGACTATATCGTATATAATTATAAAGGTATATTATTAAAAAAAAATATTAACGTCGGTTCGTAGGTATTATAGATTGGTTGTCCGATTTTCATTTGTTTACCAATCCACATTACTGATTATAGGGGTGTATTGTATTTACCTGTTTGATATTTTTTGTACAATGTTTTATATGATAAATATAAATTATATACTTGTAAAACATTCTGCATAAAAAAAACTTACATAAAAATATCGTTACATAAATAACACGATTCTTCACGAATAATGAAATTTAAAAAAAGTACCTACATACACATGACAAACATTTTAATTACACATTATATTCCAAACAACATTGTTTTGAAGTAATTTACATGACATGAATATTATCCCCTGATACAAATGATATGAAATGATAAAAATGATGATACATCAGAAGTGGCCTTAGGGACGTTGCTTGTAAAAATAAAGATAATAAAAATTGTGGCTTATCTCAATGGCAATGTCTCAATACAATTCCTACACGGCTTTGGTACTTGGCCTTATACAGCCCTCGAGACAGAAAGTTAGGGAAAAATTTAATGATTACTGAAGGACTTAGTATCGTCTAAATACAAATACCCATCTAAGCTCAAACTTTTACACAGGATGCCCTTCTGAAAAATAATTATTTTTTACATATTGTTTTATACAATTTTTATTCAAGATCATGCAATATATATTAAATATATATTATAGACAAAAATACAAGTTTCAAAGGTACAAGGTTCAAAATAGTTTTTAAAAATAATAATAAAATAAAATAAGAATGAAGATAAAACTAGTCAAAGAATTAAAAAAAATGTATCAAAACAAGAATACTGTTAATTTTTCACGCTAATAAATACTCGAGCACTTTCGTCGACAAAGCTAAATTTTATCAAGAGAACGCATATCCCACAGTTTGTTATTTAAGTTAAATAAAGTTCAAATTGTGAAATAGCATTATGTTTACTATACATAATAATTATGTATGCATAGGCAAATGTTTTAAACATAAACATATTATATAATATAGAAATACCTACATAATATAAAGAGCATTGTTTGGGTTATATTATAATGCTTATTTACTTATGAGAATATAAGTTTGTTTGGTTGGGTCGATATGAGATGGTTCGATCGGAATTTATGGAATCTTGTAATGTCGATGCTACAAACCTACCTATCTTATGCAGATGTTAATATTAAAACTTACGTACTTACATACAAATTAATAAAATATCTAAAATTTTCATAATTTTATAGCTTTACATACCATCTCAGCATTTCCGGCAATAGAGTTAGCCAACAGACCAACTGCGTATAACAAACATGTGAGTTGTTCTCATCGTGCAAATAAAAGAAATGACATTTAGAATAGGTAATATGCCTCATCTCTTGATGATATTAATTGTTAATTGTCTTGTATGTGAGTAACTTATAATCATATTTCATTTATTTATTCATTTACTTAATACAATCATACAGTCGATGAAAGTAAGAAATAGGATTACCCATATAGAAAGATCAGCAGGATTACTCTTGAAACGATCTAAATACTATACTCATTGTTTGTCTTAATTGGCTCTGTTGGAGTTTTGCTAGGGACTTGGTGTGACCTCTGTATGGAACCCATGCTTTACAGCTATTATAGATGAGCCTTGGAATTATTACTGCACGAGATACTGCAGTTTTGGTATTTAGTAAAAAGTCGTGGTTCCCAAATACTCGATCGCGTAGCTTCCTGAATGCACGGAAAGCTGCATTTAGTCTGTTCTGAATCTCGTCGTCTATATATTTTGCTCTGCTGTTCAAAATGCTTCCCAGATAGTTGAAGCGATCCACTTTTTCCAGGATTCGTCCAATCACATGTGCTTCTCCGCTCTATGTGTCAGAAGTGGACATAATCTTGGTCTTAGAAATGTTCGTCTTTTGGCCAAAGGTAGGTAAAATAGTTTTTAAATTTATCCCGTGGAGCACCCGGTAAAGAATTGGTCTCCCACTCTTCTCTGTAAGTTTTCGAGTGTCCTGTAAAAGGCAGGTGTTCGAAAAAATTAAGACATTGTACATCTTAAATTCAGCGATGAGGTTTGCCACCCATCCTGAATGTCTTGATTTTATATTGGCACGAAGAGGACAACTTGCATGTTTCTTACATGCAGCTGGTCTGCTGGCTACCCCACTTGTGGGATATGCCGTGATGGTATAGTAGTATAGTAGTAGTAGTAGGTAAAATAGGCCCATGAATATGTGTTCAAGATAGCCTGCAAATCTTCAATATTGTGTGAAACTAACACACAGCCATCAGCATATTGCATATCAGTGATGTATTTTGTGTGAGTTTTAGCACGAAATCGACCTAGGTTAAAGAGCCCTCCATTGAATCTTGGACAAAGAAGGTATAATCAAATTCTAGTAAATTCTATTAAACTGTGATATATGTTAACTTAATAAAAATAATGTAAATGTAATTTTTTTATGTAATTTTTTCATTTGATTTGATTGCTGCATCTCTCTACACCCAGCCCCTTTCTCTTAATCTGCCCACCCATTTGCCAGTTCCAAAGCATGAGAAGGAACGACGTCATCATCGCGAGGCTAATTGACTCGTTATTGCTGCGACTCTATACCCCGCGGGGGTCACTTATCATATAATTGCCCATTACGACTTAGCCCTACATAGATACAATATAGTCTAGTATAGTACAGTCACAGTAAAAATATCATTACAAATATACACACTCACTACACAGCATCATTTATCCTTTTCTAACTTCTATTTATACTATTCTACTTTACCGTACTTGTACTTCAATACGATAAATAACATTCTAATCCTAAAGCGCGACTACTTAATTGCAATTATCTCAGTACTAAATAAATATTATAATGATCGTACTGTAAACAAAAGACATAATATTAAGTATATACGCTAAGTATATTAAAATCATATTATAAGAAGTAGTATTATTATGATACAAGACAAATTAAATTGAAACGAGTAGGATTTAATTCTCCTGTTTCTTAGAATGAAAACAAATAAATAGAATCATCTGAAGTTTAGTGGAAAGAACAATCTTGTTACAATATTTTTATAGACTACTTTAATTCCTTTTCAGGAAGAGTAATAAACTTTACAAAAATAAATGAATTATAAAGATGGGTAAATAACATGATTTTATTTTTTACTATTATTTTTTAAATTAATAATTTCAACGTGTTCAAGGTTAAAAATAACCTAATCACGACGTTGTTGCATGCCATTTGTTTTTAAATAAAGTTACGTAATGTTATATTTGTATAATTAATGCTTAACAAAAATTTTGTACTTTGCTTTGGCGATAATGGTATTTACTTAATCAGAAAATTAGTCTGAGATAGATTAGTCAATGTGGGCTCAATACTAGAACTAGATATTTCGAATTTTAGTGAGTTTTGCGAACCCGATGTTTGATGTTTGAATATTTTTCTAGTAATAATTATAAATTAAAAGGCTTCCTTGTGCTGTAATAGAAATGTTTCAATATTATATAACGTATAAATTACCACCTCTCTGAGCAAATATTCATGAGTAAAACCAAAATTGATAGAGTTGAAAAATATTGGCAGAGAACAGTCATCATTGATATAATCAATGATGACTGTTCTGTACTGTATTGACAATAATCGGTATTTACATTGTAACACTTCAAATCATTTAATAAAATTATTAATACATATCTCTATATATAATTGTGTTTGTGAGTGTATTGTAACTTTATTTTATGGTTAGATATGATGCAGTTTTTTTTATGATTTGACATGATGCTGTTGATATGTTGTAATTTTATTCTGTGGTTTGTGTGACACAATGTGTTTAATTTTTATTTTTATAATTTGAAGTGACGCAGTATATTTTATTTTGGTTTTAAGTTTTGATTTTATACGATGGTGGTGTTGTGCAATTGTTGTTTGTAACTATGTATTAAAGGCGTAAGCCGTATGTATTATTATAAATAAATAAATATAATTATACTCATCATTAATACGACGCAATTAAAATATTAATCAATTTATTAAATTTATTAATTTTCATGAAGTTCGAAATATTCCAGCAATAGATAAATACGAGCTGGAATGTAAATAAAGACAAAAGAAAATAATTCAAAAGAATGAACTTTTTATAGATAAGTTAAGAAAAAATTACATTTGCTTAAGAGAGAAAAACATTGATAAGACGATAACATGTAGGTTTTGAATCACATGTATCAGATTTCAAATATTATTATAGGTATTACGTTGAATGTGAAAAAAGTCATCTAATATATAGATACCTACAACGAACAGTATTAATAAGAAATGGTAAGCCACCATAAACCACGAAGATACTTTTATATTATCTTTTCTTTGTCACACCTATAAATAAAATATTACGAGGATTTCCAAATTTAATAGATCAATTTTTAGTCCGAAATTACGCCATAAATTGATAAATAATTGACATTCAAAATAATAATATTGAGTTCGTCGGTAGCCTGGAGGTAGAGTCTCGGCCTCGTGAACAAGGGGTCCGTGGTTCGATACCAGGTGTTGGCAAACTCCCCTTTTACGACACAAACTTTTAGTAGCTTACTGTGAAAGGTGTATAAGGTTGTATTTGGGCTTATAACAAAAACCCAGATATATATTTTAAAAAAAAAAATAAAAAAAAATAGTAGGTACACTGAGAAAAATACCAACGAAATTTCACAACGAATCATTAGGATCAATAGAATCAAAACGAATCGTAAGGTCTTAATACAGGCGCAAGCCCAGTAAGGCCACCATGTTGTAATTTAAATTTCATATGGTTATTATATTCCTATAAAACTTATATGTATACATATTATAACTGAAATAAAGATTTATTATTATTATTATTATTGGTACGTACTATCAGATTAGGACCAGAGATATTACAAACGATTCATTAGTACGAATCTATAATATTAACTTTTCGAAAACAAATTGTTGGTATATTTACCAACGACTTGTTTGTGATAGGTTAATTTTATAGATTCGCGCTAATGAATTGTTTGTACTATTTCTGGTCCTAATCTGATAGTACGTAGTCCAGGGATGTCGCGAATATTCGCATCCGCATCCGTAAATGCGGAGCTTCCGCATGTATTTAGACATCTGCATCCGCATCCGCAATAATCAATGCGGATGATCATGCAGATGCGGATGTAAGATAAGTTGCGACAAGAAAGAAATTGGGTGAGGCCGGCGAATGGCGCGTGCCGGTCGCACTTGAAATTAACCAATGGGAACGAAAAAGTTGGTGAGAAGATCCGACGCGTTTGTTTGCAGTGTTCTTAGTGAACAATTATTTAGTAGCGCGGGTCTAATTTATGAACCTTAGCGTAACCGGATTGAATCAGAAGAGACGACAATATTACTTTTTATTTCGTATAATGCTCCTATTTTTAACTTCATTAACTAATTTTAATTAGTAAAAATGTTAATAATTACTACATATGCCATTATTTTAATTCTTAATTCATATACTTTTTTTCTATAACATCTTAAACATCCGCATCCGCATCCGCGGATGTGAGCTTACAAAAATCCGTGTAGGTACTTTTCACGATGAAAATCTTATACGTCACTGAAAATAGTACAAAGTAGCCACGATATCAATCTTGTTGCTGTTAAATATCAGGGGTCATACATAATACCTACATAATATAATTCTGTATTAGATATAGTCATTTTACTATCAAGGCACATGATTTCATTACACACATATTAACACTACATGATATTATTATTAGATATTGTAAGTACGATACACATAGGTACAACATAGATGTACGTATTATATTTCCTTACATATAATGTTATTATCCATCTAATAATATCATTCAATTATGTTTACACAATTTCCTTTTGTCGCCTTCTAATTAACTATTGCTGATGAGAAAATGAAACCTTATATGTTCATATTGATACTGCGAACTGATGTATAATAAATATAATACGAGTAAGTATGGGTTGTGTCTCTTGTATTATTTTGTATTGATGGTCAAATAATATATGATTATAACTATTACATTTTCTTTTTGCCACCGTTACACAATGTGACAACCTAATAAGAAAAAAGACGCCTTTAAATCGAGTGATAAGTCCACGGATTTTTGCAAAGGATATTAGGTACCTACAATATCTTTTAAACACCGAAATATGAAATATTATAAACATTTTCATAGACTGATACCTACTAAGAGGAGAGTGATTGTTCTAATTGTAACCAATGTACAGTAAAGAATAAAATAAATAAATAAATAAAATATTCCGTGATAATCAATATCTCTCAATATTTTTGCGATACTCCTCACAAGCAGAATACGTTGTTATTGCCTCGAACGTTTATGTCTAATGTCTATTAGTGTAGACGAAAACGTTCGAGGCAATAAAAATTTATTGTGAAAATGAAACAGTGTTTTTTAATTAATTATATTAAAAATAAATAATGAACAGTGTAAACACCAAAATATTACAATTTATTATTATATTTTATAAATTTATTATATTCAACGTGCATACGCATACGAGTATGACATTCAAGATGAATATCACTTGCTTAATTTGTTTTTATTAAAATATTTTGTTTTATTTTATGTACCTATATATTGTATATTTATATTCATTTCTTTTCATTTCATTTATAAAATCGGATTATAAAACATTCGAACAGAAATAATATACTAATCAAATACATAATATATAAAAATAAATACCTATATTATTAATTGTTCATCAATATTCAAAACTTTTTCACGTTGAGTTCCTGTTTTTTTATTTGTTTATTTTATTATTATTATTGGTTATTTAGGTAGGCATATACATTAGGGTGTCCCTTATTTGGTCGAAAAAATTTTTTTTCAGTTATTGAAACGCATACCCCCTAATTGTGTTTATTTGCCTACTACTTACCCAAATACAGAATTTAAGCTTTCTAAGTTGATTGGAACCCGTGCCGACAGAGCCTCAAAGTTTCAGAAAATAGCAGCTTAAAGCGTCTATTAAATTTAGCTGTAGATCATCACTTCGTACCACTATCTTAGCTAAATATTGATCAAAACACAAATTTATATGGAGCATTTCTTGTAATTATCAAAAATAGTTACAAAATTGATATTAATTAATTTGGATATATCCTCTAAAAAGTCTCTTTTTTACAGTCTGGATACATTTTTTTATGTTCATGCACACAACGTAATTAGAACTGCTTCTATTCTTCATCTGCGGGTATCAAACCATGGAAGCCTTGGATTAGTTTAACAGCTCTTTCAGCTGTGTCATTCACTGCTTTTAAGCTAGATATCTTTTTTTAAGCTTCCACAAATACCACGTTTTCATTATACGAAGATACACCTTCTTGAAGGAAACTGCTGTCAAGTTTTAGTTACGAAAAAAAATTTTTGGTCTTGACGGATACAAAATAACTCAAAAATTTTCCTATAAAAACATTAAGGCTACTTGTAGAATACATAAAAAGAACATGTTATAATATATAAGTATTAAATTGAGCACTACTTCCAGAGTCTCCAGAGGCTCTCTATAAATTACTTATATAGAGAGCCAGACATCTGTTCCTTGGATTTTTCATATCACCAAATTTTTCTTTTTTTGTAAATTTTCTACAGTGATCCCCTTGGTCTGATCATCAATTACATCTTAAAAATTAAAAGGACGGCTTTTTCTTTTGACAAATATCACAAAATATTGGCTGAACTTGTTTTAAGTCGCTTTGGAAATCAGCTTGTCAATTATTTCGTTACCATTTAATGTTTTTAAAAAACACAAGTCTTGATTCGGCGCTTTCACCACCAAACAGCATTCAAGCAAGGACTTAACATGAACTACCACAATAAAATAAAACAAACATCTAGTAAAGCTTCTTTGTCCTTAGCGCCCATTTTAAACTGAGTAGTCAATAAACATATTTTTGAAGAGTAAATAGCTCTTGCCATCCATCGTGCTTGATGCATTGCGCCAGTAGATCTGATTTTCAATTTATGTGGATGCCAGAGACTCTCTCAGGCGTATCAAAGATGTGTTAAGCAGCAGGTGCCAACAAGCTCTCTGAAACCATACGTTTTAATCTCTTTTTCTCTTCTGCTAGTTTTTTCAGCCTTGCTCTTTGTTAATTTCAGCCATTTTTTGTCAACACCCGCTAAGCATCCTGTACGTCTTGGTTCTCTTTGCTTTTACAATAATTTATTATCTTCTTTGATTTTTAGTCTTTTGAGAGCATCGGCGTATACGATATTGCATAAATTATCAAATTCAAGTTGAAAGTTCTCCTCATGGTTCCTATGAAAATCCTGAATCTACTTGCTATTTTTGGCAGCTCTTGCCAGACCTGATAAAGATCGCCTGACCTCTTAACATGATTAGTAACATCTCTATTAGGTATTCTAGCCTTTTTCCAAAATGTAATGCGCACGCGAATGACTACATTTTCGCTTTCACTAACATTCAGTTTAATATCGCGTATGTCGAGAGTTAGAACTGCGAGAACTTGACGATTTGACGGTAATTTTGACCCTATCATCTATTGATTTATTTCACCAACCAAGAAAATACTTTTTATATTGCTTCTTAGTACCACTGACATCTTTGAAATATAAAAAAATCCGCGATAATTACCAGAAAAGCCGAGACTGAGTGACAGTAACAACGGGCACTCACCGCCCCTGTGAGTTTTTGTATGAAACTTGTATGAAGATGTTTCCGTGCAAGTCGGCACGGGTTGCACTGTTCCGATTAAGATAAAAATTGGTTTTTGAGTGTTTTAGGACCAAATGAATAAAATAATAGCCTATGCGTTGTAAAATTAAAACTTTGAAAAATAAGGGACACCCTAATATACATATTTTTTTATGTTAGAGTTTTGGGTTGTCTGGAAGACGTTGCTCAGCAACAAGTCCACCTTTTGTTCTAAATTTGTTTACTGTCGTATTGTGTAATATTATGTATTATAATATATTTATGTAAAATTTCTGCAGAATAAATATATCTTTATTTATTATTTTATATATTTCGTTAAAAATAGCAATAATCAAAACACATTTTAACGCTATGTAGTCGTTCGACTATAGACGACTTTGCGAGAAAGTATCAATTCCATAGCTTAAGTATGCAAGTCATTGTGTATTTTAACTACGAAAATTCATACTCGTAAAGTCGTCTATAGTCGAACGACAAAATGCGTTTTGACTGCGGCTGCTTAAGGTGTAGATATATAATTATAATGAGTTACAATCCATTGGATTGGTCTGCAACGAGTTTGGTTTTTCTTCTCCATTCCTCCCTATTCTCAGCCAGTCTTTTCAGCTCTACGTATGAGCCACAGTTCATGTCCCTCTTCAGTTGGTCCATATACGCATCTCTTGGTCGGCCTCTGCCATTTGTTCCCTCGGTCTTACCCTCCGCTATGGCGATGAGTAGTCTTGGGTGCCTGATGTTGTGGCCAATCCAGTTAGCTTCTTGTTGGCTGATTCTCTTAAGGAGTTGCCTTTTTTCGCCTATCTTCGATTCTCGGGATTCCAATATCTTCGATTTTTTGTTAAAGGCAATCCTTGCCTGGTTTATTCTGCTCACAATTTCCGATTTGGAGCGTCTATCCTGGTTTATTCTGCTGCCCAAGTACACGAATTCTCTTACTTGTTTGATGCTCACTCCATTTATGGCAATGTTCGCAGTCGCTTCCTCTCTTCCAACGACCATACATTTTGTTTTTATTTATTTTCATGTTGTACTTTGACAACAGTATACTTTCTATTTTTCGTAGGGCTTCGTTCAGCTCCATCTCGGAGTCTGCGAGCAGTGCTATGTCGTCAGCATATCGAGCAGCTTAAGGTGTAAATAATTAATAATAATTTTATTTTAAAAATACCAATTCAGATTTCTTACTTTGTATGATAATAGCATAGTGCTTTTATTTAATATACCTAGTGTTAATACAAACGGTTTATTTATATAAATAATTATAATACGGATTCATAAACGTAAACAATACTTTTATAAATTCAATTCATTCAGCTTTGTCTAATATAAGAGTTCGTCGGTAGCCTGGAGGTAGAGTCTCGGCCTCCAGAACAAGGGGTCCGTGGTTCGATCCCAGGTGCCGGCAAACTCCCCTTTCACGGCACAAGCTTTAAGCTTAGTGTGAAAGGTGTATAAGGTTGTATTTGGGTTTATAACGAAACCC
>OX388314.1:12108388-12455181 GCA_947579605.1 Athripsodes cinereus | reverse complement strand
AAAGTAGGTACTCGAGAAATAAATCAATAGTGAAAAGTAAACAGTGTTTTTGTTAATATCAAATATATTCAATAATGTTCAATTTCCAATGCAAAAGTTTTTCTTGTTTTCTAATGAGAATGGAAGCTTACGAAAGCTAACTTGGAGATTAATAAAATAACCAGTAGAATTGCTAGAAATAGACATATCAGAATTTGTGTTCTCTATAAGTAATTTGAAGTAATAATTATAAATTAAGAGACTTTTTTGTACTGTAATCAACGTGTTCCAATAATGTATTAGATTTATTACTACCCTTCTAAGTATAAACACACACAATATCATGATTTATCCATTATCTTATACTTTTGATTTTGAGATGTCCAGTTATAGTATTGAGTCCACAATATTGCATGATTTTAATTTCTTAATGATTTACTAAAATGATGATCTTTCTCTTAAATCATCAAATGTTTATTAAAATAGCTCCAAAATAAAAACAAAATACTTTATGTATTGAATAAGTTATTTTAATTTTAATCCTTGAATCAACTTAAATCCTACACAACACTGAAAATAGTTTATAATTATATTTAAAGTTCTTTTAAGATGGCTGCGTACTAAGCATGAAAAATTCTTTAAAAAATTAAAAAATGATGAACGTTGGCCTAATCCCTCTTTTTAAAAATAAATAAAGAAACGGCAGAGGCTAAATACCTATCTATACCCTAAGACAATATCAATTTGTATAAAACCAGGTATTATTATCTTGAATATTTCTACGAAAGGATACCCCCCCTCCCTCCCCTGCCCCCACTCCTTTTCACTCCCATTCATTTTCATCTTTTTACTTGGAATTTACTTTGATATCTTAGCTTTTATTATTATTTCTACACTATATCCCAGTTTAACTTTTAGAGAAAATTTTGAAGAATGTGAAGTGTAATTGGTAGCTCAATTATTGACTCTTGTCTTCTTCTTTTTCCTAATCTTGCATTCTCATCGTCCAGGATTGTCCCTCTTGATTATAATGATTGGCTCTTTCATGCTATGAAAATTTCCTGAAATTCGAAACTCATCATCGGGTTGAAGTCGAGAGCATTCTCCTGATTACTACGAAGTAAGTAAATAAAGTAGCCAGAAGACCAACCAAATGTAAAAAACAAAAAAGGCATCCTCTTTGTGTCAAGAAAAATAAAATTTTCATAATAGGTGGTACACATCATCGCTAAATTAATGTTGTTTTATATCTAAAGAACACTTGAAAACTTCCAGAAAAACGTAAGCCTGTTAGTAGTAACCCTATTCTTAAGTGAAAACTTCTCGTAATTTACGTTAACTTGTAGTCATCAAAATTTCAGTTGAGTTTAATTTGTATGTAATAACATAATAAAATGTAGGTAATTTAATCTTCTATAAAATTAACAATACCTATAAAGAATCAAGAACGTTAATAGATCGAGGGAAAAAATATTATTTGGAAAGCAATTGAACTAGTTATAATTTAAATAATGTTTGAAAATGTAAGATGAACTTTTTCACTATTTTGAAAATATGTTATAATATTAATACATATAACTTTATATTTTGTGTAATATTTATTTACATAAAAATATACTCAAAGCTGTAAATAATAAAAAAGTTATATAAAATTCAAAATTTTCATATTATGTCAGTTTTTCACAAAATGATTTTATAGAATTTCCTCATAATTCCATAATACGAGGATTGTCCTAAAATTCGCCAATGTATTTTTATAATTTTCAAGCTTATCTATTATAATCTTCTTGTATATTACAAAATAAATAATTCATATTTAATTACAATGTTCGATTTTATAAAAACATTTTTAGAATCATACATTCAAAAACAAGAAAATACCTACTGTGAAACCATGGACCTAAATAGAGTAATGGACAGACACTTTGGTAAACATTTTGTAGCTGCGCGGGGAGGGGAATGACGACCATTTTGTAAGAAATAAAATTTTGTTCGGTGCGTCGCATTTGGGCTGCGTTCAGACAGTCACCGAGTGATCAGTCGACGACGCATATTTTGAAAGTACCTATACAATGCCAGTACGCATTCATAGTGTTCATGTACTGTATGTTACTATGTTTTCAAAATGTGTAACAAAATAAGAATGGGCACGTTGCAGTGGTGAGGTTTTGTAATGAAAATGATGGAATTGGGTAGATTAAATATCAAGGATTAATTATATGTAAATCATAACTCAGAGAAAAAATACTTTCATTTATTAAAAATAGTCTCAGAAAATATACTCGATTTCTGCGTAATTGTCATTTATAATTTCTGACGCTGATTCAGTGAATTCATTTGGATAAATTTAGGATATAAACTTGTAACAAGTATTTGGGAAGTATACAAGCTCAGAAAGTTAGATAATGGAATAATTTAAAAAAAAAAAAGTATAAAGCAATTAGTTATAAACTAATCAAGTAGTTATTACTTTAACTGTTAATTTTAAAGATACCTATTAAAATAATATATTCCTTCGTTAGAGACAAAAATATTTTTATCATTTAAAAGAAACACAAAAGTACTTGAATGCTACTATAAAAAGGCGCCAGTCAAATAATAATAAAAATATTAATTATTTAAATATATTCATAATTTACGTCTTTTACACGTCGGCGAATTTAAGAAATTATAACAAAAAGTAAATCCAAAAAAAAAAAATTTTAAAAGTTATAAAAGCAATAAAAAAAATAATAAAAAGACGTAAAAAATAATGGCGCCATTACGATAACATTGGGTCATAAAACGCTCTAAGTTATTCACGATTATCCGGATTACATTCACCACTCACTGCAACTTCATGGTCGTTCAGGTCAAACGACGCCGAGTGACATTTATGCTCCCGTGAACCAACCCTTGTATGTTTAGTTGTTTTAAAAATGTTTCAAGTTTTTGCACATCAGTTGAATTTTTCATATTGGTTTTTGTTTTTATATCTAGAAGAATAGGAATCATCTTATGATTAACATGGTGATGTGCGCTATAAATGGTTGTGGTTATAAATCCAATCCAACTTTCGCAGGAAACAGGATTGTCATATTTTCGGTAAGTTGTTTTGTATTGTAGTTTTTATCTTAATATATTGCGATTTTAAAGTCGTTTATATTATAATTCGTATACTTATAAATGATCATAATAATGTTATAAACGTTCTATTTGTCTGTCCTTATTCTCCTACATCTACACATGTAACTTGTTTTCCATTCTGTCATCTGACAATACAAAGAACCTACAATCTGATGTTTGGTTTGTTTACCCGTTAGAATGAAATGTTTCATGCATACAAATCTGATCAGGTTAATGATATTATCGCATGTTTATAATTAAAATCATTTTTTGTAGTTTTCCAAAGGATCCAGAAAGGAGAAACTGGACATTATCCAATATTTGACACCAAGTAAACGTAGTGTTTTGTGTTCAAAAACATCTCGTTTTTCTGCGAGGTTGGAGAAAAACGTCATTCTTACGAAATATCCTGAGTTTCCCGCTCATTTGCAAGTTCGCGTGTTTTATATTATTCATTTAGATATATCCTTCAATTGTCATTCATTCTCTCCATATTGTGTGTATATGAAAACAAAGTTTAAAAATAAATAATGATTTTGAAATGAAATACTCAATTTTATTAACTCATCCTATTCCCTATTTCATCAAATATATGAAAACATTAAGTTATGTGGCATTGTAATTATTTTAAGAAGTAAATATAATGTTTTCTGATACTGTGTGAATAATTTCCATACATTGCCCATACAAATGTTAAATAAAGTATTTCCTACAAAATGGCCACCGTCGATTTCCCTTCCTCACTTTTTGGCTTCGCTGTCATTCATACAAATTACTATAAACGTTCCATCCCCTACCTATATACATCCATGTGTGAAACACTAGTATTTGTTTTACACTAAAAACATGAATACCGAAAACGTTACGGAAATTTGATTTCGTTTGCCAAAAACAGCTTAGAAATGTATGATCTTAGGCTTTCACGGCCTTCTTATTACTGATTAGAAAGTTGCAATTAGATTCTAAATAAGTTTATTGTGTTTTCTAAAAATGAACCTTAGGAATGAGTAAGTGAATGGGTAATATACCTTTATTTGCTAAGTAATACCTCAAAAAACAAATTGAAAATGTATAGTATTACTTGAGTATAATATATTTGTGACGCACATATCAGTTGTGAGTAATAATAATAAGAGTTTTATCGATATTATTTTTACATCTTTGTTTTGAAATCAAGCATTTACTTATATTTTAACTACCATAGACAACGTCACATTATCTGGTAGGTACTGCCTCAAAGTTAATATGGTTCATTATGTAAGTGAGAAAAATGCACAAACTACAGGCCGATCTCAGTTTTGTCGGGTCTATCGTGTTCGAAAGTATATATTATAGTACAGTACAGTACTCCGAGACTCACAGACTCCGAGTACCCGCAGTGTGCTACAGTACTACAGTCCGAGTACTACAGTAGCAGTACTCACAGACTCCGAGATGGAGCTGAACGAAGCTTTAGGAAAAATAGAAAGTAAACTGTTGTCAAAGTACAACATGAAAATAAATAAAGACAAAACAAAATGTATGGTGGTTGGAAGGGAGGAAGCGACTGCGAGCATTGCTATAAATGGAGTGAGTATCAAACAAGTAAGTGATTTCGTGTACTTGGGCAGCAGACTAAACCAGGATGGACGCTCCAAATCTGAAATTGTGAGCAGAATAAACCAGGCAAAGATTGCCTTCAACAAAAAATCTAAAATATTGGAATCCCCAGATATATTATTCTGCTTTATGGTTGTGAGACATGGACCATCAGCAAGAGTGAAAGCGGACGGTTGGAGGCCTTTGAGATGTGGTGCTACAGACGCATGCTGAAAATCCATTGGTTAGAACAAGTCGAAAACGAAGAAGTGTTAACCAGGGTAGGCGAATAAAGGCAACTTCTTAAGAAAATCAGTCAGCAACGAGCTAACTGGATTGGCCACAACATCAGGCACCCAGGACTGCTCATCGCCATTGCGGAGGGTAGGATCGAGGGCACAAATGGCAGAGGCCGACCAAGAGATGCGTATATGGATCAACTGAAGAGGGACATGAACTGTGGCTCATACGTAGAGCTGAAAAGACTGGCTGAGAATAGGGAGGAATGGAGAAAAAAATCCAAACTCGTTGCAGACCAATCCAATGGATTGTAGCTCATTATATATAGTACAGTACAATACAGCACTCTGGGCCCGAAGTTAAAATTCAATTGAGCGATACGTTTTCGTGTCGTTATCGTTCCTATATAGACGACGTTGCGAGAAGTGTCAATTTTCGTAGCTAAAATACACAATAGTTACGAAAATTGACACTTTGGCGTAACGTCGTCTATATTTGAACGAAGACGAAACGAAAACGTAACTTCGCTAAAATTTGTTTTGATTCGGACCTTAGAGTACAATACAGTACCTACAGTAGTATATTACAGTAATGTATAGGGTAGTGTAATGAAAAGTGACGAAACATAAATTTACGATCTAAATAATTGGCTTTAGTTTAGAAAGACGAAAGAGTAAGAATATACTTTTCCATATTTATGTAACAGTAGTACTAGAGGTAGTATGATTCTTATCCATATTTATGTAACAGTAGTACTAGAGGTAGTATGATTCTTATCCATATTTATGTAACAGTAGTACTAGAGGTAGTATGATTCTCCAATCATTAAAATATTAGTGATGGTTTTAAATGGAATACTATTGATACATAGTTATCAGAATATTTGTGTTCTATGCCTTACTAGCTGTCCCAGCGAACTTCGTACCGATTAACAATCAATGAGTGATAATATTTTTAATCTCTTTACAAACTCCCGTAATTGACCAAGTGTGTCGTCGTATAGTGTAAAAAAATTAAATTCATTTATGTTGAACAATTAACTTAACTCAGATTTGTTTATAAATTATCTGCTGAACGTAATATAATAATGTAGGTACTAATTTTAGGTAGATACTTATTCATTTTAAATTTATGAAATTTCTATCCATGATTTTTTTTTAAGTTAACATTTCAGAAGCACAGATGTTAAATTGAATGAATAACGATTCTAATTTGAAAATGTACAGAAAAAATATTCTATAAATAGGCCAATCTATAAAAAAACATCATCTTTGATTTTGTATCATTCTCCATATTGCATTTTTACTGAAATTTAAAATGTATGGCGTAAATAATTTTCATCGTAATTTTTCTTCCCGTGAATTTGTAAAATATTTTAATAGCCTGTCGGCTATTCGCCGCGGAGAAGAATCCAACAAATCAGAGATAATTCAAATCGGTACAGCCATTCTTGAGTTATAAATGGTGTAACTAACACCACTTTCTTTTATATATATAGATATATGTGTACATACGTTTCAAGTTTCAATTTCTCTTTTTGTAATATTGCATGGATTCTGTTTATGTGTAGGTACGTGCTCTACACTGTGTGCAGTAAAATCAATATCGAAAAATCTGAAAAGGATCTAATTCCCCACAGGCATTAACGAAAATTCTTTCAAGCCTTCATTTCATTTGGAAATGCATATCGACAAAATAAACAGAAATAGAAATAAAGATATAAGATAGATTTGCAATATACTTTCATCAAGATATTTTGATAATGAAATACCTACTTTACACGAATATAGTGAACGTATCGTATACAAATTCGCAAACAAATGTAATAGCTTCGTTTTTCACTTAATATAAGATGTAAAATTTAATTTACAAAAGATGAGAGTATTTTCATTAATTTTCTACAGAAACGTAATGCTTAAGAGTATATAAATACATTTCGCTCACAAAATTACAATGTCCAGGAAGACATTTTTCATAATACACCATTTATTTCAAACTTATATAAGTGCACAAATTAAGGATTTTAAAGACCCAGAGTTAAATTTTCAACAGCGTACCTACCTGCTTACGTACGGGATATTTTGATTGGCCAGCCTTTCGGAATGCCCATTATGGCATGTCCCATGTGGTAATATGGACAATTCCAGACCTCTTCAATATCCGGGCAGTCGGTTGGTTGCCGTCAATAAACAAGTTATCACTTATATGTATATAACATACATAGACAATTCACACAGATCGAGCTAGTCCCAAACTAAGATGAATCTTGTATTATGGGTACTAACGCGACGATACACACATATACATGTAACACCCAGACCCAGGACAATTTGAAAAAGGTCATTCTTCACTTTGCCCTGGCCGGGAATCGAACCCGGGACCTCGTGGCTCAAAGGCAAGAGCGTTACCTCCGCGCCAAACCGGCCGACATAGAACATAATTTGTTTTAAGGAAAATAAATTAGCCATTATACGAAGATGCACACGATTTAGATTTAAGCCATGATAAAGAATAACTGCTCGGTAAAGAATAATCCAGGAAGTATGGAGACCTGGGGGGCTAAAAAGGCCACTTTATATGAATTTATTTATCACTTCATAATAGGAATTGTAAAACGATTGAACGGTAACATTTTCATAATAATATTCCTAATAATCACAGGTCGCATATCAGTATGCTGTACAAATTTCGTTATGTGAAAAACTGAATGTTGATTTTGTGTTCACCTTCAAACAACATCCACTCAATGTTTAAAAATCTAAATCCTCTTCTAATGTTAATATTTTGAATAATTTTTATTCCACTCTGCCAGCAAGAGGTTCCTCTCACCTTGAATCTCCCGAGGGATCCACCCTAGGGATTAGCCATATTATTACTTCTATTATCTCTCTTTTTTTTAACTAATGGATATAAAATATTCATCCAATTTATGTTTCAACAAAAGATAATAACTGTTATTAACAATATGCGTGGATATATTTTGTTTTGAAATTTTAATATTTTTTTCAGTAGGTACCTACTTCCCTACATTGATTCATTATAATTTTCAGATAATGTTCTCGTGTTATTAGCAATTTTTTTTTATTCTCTTGAGTAGTTCTCAGTCCTTTATAATTGAATCATACGTTAAATATTTTTGGAAGTCCACACCTACTAATTCCCAACTACCTTCATTCAAACGAAATAAAAAAAAATGTTCAAAACCTGGTGTGTTACTAACTTCATTCGATTTGACGAACCTATTTATTTATTTAAATAGGTTCGTCAAATCGTAGAAAACAATATATTTTTCTAATTTCTAAGCATCTTCTTCTGTGTGTGCCATGCCAGGTCCCCTCGACGTTGGCAATCACTCCGGTGAAAACCTCCCTGTCCTGTGCTGCTCTGAACAGGTGATCCACTATCTTCATTCCGGTCCACTCTCTAATGTTGCGCAGCCAGTACATCTGCTTTCTGTCAACTTCCCGTCTTGCCCTCCAATATAAGGTGTAGGAGACGGTACTTCTCTCCACGCAGCACGTTATACAAGCATACCGGGAAGAAATCGCGCCTTTACGATAAATACATAATCTTTCTCTATATAGAAACTGTTTGGTTGTTAGAAAATGACTACAGGCAACAAACCCGCCATTTGTACCGTATGAATAATGTACAATAATGTTTATTTTATTTTATTGATTTTATTTAATGTGAATGCATTTCTTTATGAAATTGTATGTATTGTGATCAATGTACAGTAAAGAATGAACGAATTAATAAATTAAATAATTAATCGGGGAAACATGATGTATTCCTTACTTAAATATGCAGGTAGTTCTACTGATATAACTTACTCGGTCAATTGTTATGAAGAAGAAATCGTTCAAAGGGAAGACCACCAAAAATATAGTATAGATGGTCTTTAACGTCGCAAGAGAGAATCACTTCCGTAGCAACAGATCTTTGATTTACAATAAGACGAAAAATATTAATTAAATTTTTGATGTTCTATGTATCCATAATATATAAAAAAGGACGAAAAATATTTTCTTGAAGCAAGTGGAAAGACATATTTTAACATCTATCTCTCAGCATTTATTGTTAAAACAGCATTTGTTTCTTTTTTTCTAGTTATAATATCAAAGGTCAGAATAATCATTAAACTTAATTCCACTGCTTTATATTCCAATAATAAATATTAATTAATATTTGTGAAAGCCTCACAACCACTTTTTGTTTTACGAATACTAACTACTTTTCAAATAAAATATCACATAACCCACTATGTAATACACAGTACAGTAAAATTATTACTATTCTTGTTTTTGACTTCTAAACCCATACAAATATTAGTTTTGTATCAGTAAATATTATTTCAGAGCAATTCCAATCAGAAGCCAAGGGAGCGCGGGGTGCTGTTGATTAAAATACTGAAAAACATATCCAAAAATAGATATCAAGGGTCGTGCGGTTTACGGTGATTATCATAACTATCATTTTTCTGTTCACTATCGTAAGACACAAATATTAATATCGTTACCATTCTATATAAATACATACATATGTACCATCACGCCGCTTCCCTCGCGGCGTAGCCATAAAGAATCGAGAGCCACATCCTGCTATCCTTGCGTAGGTACATCTTTCGCTTCCGTCACAACTCCTCATGCATGCTCTCCTGTTCAATGTGCTCAACACATGACCCTGTAGGATTTGATTTCAATGATCTCCTGTTCAATGTGCTCAACACATGATCCTGTAGGATTTGATTTCAATGATCTTGCCATTTGATCCTCGGACGTCCACGTTTCCGAACACCATTCCGCTCAGACAAATATAATATCTTCTTGGCCATTCTGTCCTCATTCGTTCTTTCCACATTCCAACCATCGTAACTTATTTACATTCATCCTATACCATTCTAATACCTGCTATTTCATCAAATGTATTAATTCCATACAGTAGCTATGTATATAACTGTTATAAAACTGTAATGTGTCTTATAAGTATCCTGCAATCCGTACATTTTCTAGTGTAAGTGCTTTTTAACTTGCATTTAACCATACCTCATAATTTTAAAATTGATACTTTTAACAGGATAAAATAAAACATCAATATATTATTCGCTTTTTATTAAACTAGTTACAGCGAATAACTCATAGTTTTTTTTAAATTATCAATGCGTCTTACAATGACATAATATTTTCTATGGAGTTAATCTGCCGGTTCCCCCACTTATATGATACGCCGTGATGGTATAGATCTATAGATCAATAGATACCGAGATATTATATACTCATAGAAAATTCTTTTTAGAATATAATTGTATTTGTATTCATCGGATCAGTGTTAAAATTAAATACTTTGAAGTACCTACCTACCTAATTTTTTTACCTACAACAGTCTACAAAGGAGCTGATAATTGTGATATTCAATAACTTATTGTTAGCATCTTTAGGTATGAAAATAATATTAGATTTCGACACACACTTTTGTGTTTCTAAGCTGAAAAAGAATGGTTATTTTTTTCCTGACTTGTAAACATTAGGCTGTACGTACCTACCTACACTTATCTCAGTACCTACCAATAAACAGATCATAATATATAGGTATGTAAATCTATTGGGTAAATTATGTACAACAAGTACTATACCATCACGGCATATCCCGCAAGTGGGGTAGCCAACAGAACGGCAATCCTCATCGCTTAATTCTAAAATACAATGGATTCCCAGTGAGTAATAAGGTGGGATAAATAGAGCCTGGAATCTCTCAATTAAATGTTCCAGATTCTATCATCTGGATACCGACAACTCTTGATATAAACACTGATATAAGTACTTAGAAGTTACAACTTTCTGAGCTTGCAGTGAAGTAGACATGATCTATTTTAATCAATCCTTTCTCCTAAATCTGCGGTAAGTGTGTAAAGCTTTTATTTATTAAGCTGTTGACTATGATGGCTATGGCCTAGTTCGGCTTTCGTATTAATTATTAATGCTTTATCAACACATAAATTAATATTTACGTCAGAAAATTTTTGTTAATGTTATATTTTAGTTCTCAATAGACACTGTTATTATAACAGACGGCTTACATTAATTTTTTAGACAACTATTGTCAGGCTTTAGCCTAAAATATTTTTACAATCTTATTTAAAATACCCAAGTTTTTGAAATTTTAATGAATTTTACTAAGGAATATATGAAAAGTGTACTAAATTAAGGGAGTTGTAGTCAAAATATTTTCATTATGTTGAATTTATTTCAAAATGGTAGAAGTAATTAATAAATTTACTGAATTATCATGCCTGCTAATGATGAAAAAGTCTGAGTTATACAAGCAAAAATTATTATGAAAAAAAATTAAGTACTTTTTCTTTTAAGAAAGTTCCTACCCGATTTCATTTAATTAAATGGGCATATGGTATGAAATAGCAATGAGATTTTTGGGTTTTTTTTTTCCACTTGGGTACCTACTAATTAAAAAAAATAAGGCATGTGGGGAGTTATACCTCTAGTTCTCAAAATGGAAAGTGGTTTTTGATATTTTATTCCAAGCAATTATTTTACGCACAATTTTTCTTGAATTTTATGTAGTTTTAATTCACGAATTTGCTCTTTATCACTTTTTCTGTTAATACATATCGTCCCGAGCGATGCGGGGTAATAAAAGCTAGTAATTTAATAATTAGAGGTTTGATGTTGGGGTTAATACTCTCGGCGCCGAACTTATCTAGAATTTTAGAAATTACAAATCAATTCTACTCTTGTATGTAAGCTGGTCTTCACAAAGTTAATGTCATATTATGAAGACAGCATGAAAAACCATATTGATATATCCTTACATTGTCGAACTTCGCTTCCTACACGTTCATGCAATTATCCATACATCCGAGTACATGGCAATATTATCACAAGAGCCTATTTATGGTGAAACCACTTTTCTCACCCCTCTTTCTTCAAATATATTTTGTTATTTATTTATTTCAAAGAAAAAGAAATAATAACATTAACATAACAGTACAGTCGCGCCAAATCTTAAAATCGTCTTAAAATTTGAATAGTTCTTTGTTGAAAAAAATATTGTTCACAATTACATAAAAATACAAACAAAAGACATTAAAATATGCAAGCCACACTTGCCATATGGCTGTGTTTTGACAAAGAAACAATAAACTTATCTTGTTAGACAATAACAAAAATAAAAACAAGTGAGTCAGTATGTCAGTCTGTGCAGATAGTTAAAATGAATGTCAGGAGTGAGTGAGTCAGTGAGCGAGCTTGCAATTAAATCAGCGAAAAAGTGAGTCAGTAGGCAAGCTCGCAATTGAATCAGCGAAAGAGCCAAATGAATGAACCAGCAGAATAACATGTCAGAGAGGCGACACAACAGCTATAACCGAACAATGACCCAACAGTCACAGTAAATATACACATCAAATCAAATTAAATTTAACCATAAACCTCAATAATCTCAAACCAAAAACCTCAGCATAGTCTCAGACTCGTCCACCTCAACGTCCACAAGGTTCTGACCACGCTCTTAAAAACATCACCACTTTTTAAGAGTCTCCATTCCAATTTTAGAGTATTATATACTTTCGGAGCCAAAACAGTGTGAAATCGCTGGCTGAAGGCTGTTTATGTTGCAACCCGAGAATGTTGTCGATCAGAAACTTGTCTGGAGAGATGTCGGTGCGCGGCAGATGGCACTGCAGGAGCATTTTTACAGTTATCCCAGCTACTACCATACCTAATCAAAGATTCTGCCAAAGATAATATTAGTTTGAGTGTGGTTCTAGGCTCAGAGTACTTACCAGCTATGGATCGCAATCGCTTACATATTTTATTTACATGAAGGTCCCGCTTAAACTTCTTTATTTAATCGTAGGTATACATAAATACTCCCCGCATCAACATACGGACAGTCGCAAGTGATGAGGAGCTCTACATTTCTGTGTATACACTGATAATCATGCGAGGTAATTTTCGGCGAAGGGTACTACACTCTTTTGGTACTAAAAGTTTAACTAACTTTTCAATGTTTGATGAAAGTTTATCGTATTATTTCCGAATTTATCGTAATTTCATGAAAGTTTAGAGAAGCACTCCATTCGAATTCAACATAACAAAAATTCTCAGATAAGTAAAAACACTTTTATAATACTGAGTACACAACTCAGTGCAACTATAGAATAAAATATAATATATCTTATATACAAATTAATATAAATTATTTCAATGCATGGTACATCATTATAAAGTAATTTACTTTTACTCAAGTTACTCAGTACCTATGCCTAGTCAAAACACATTTTAACGTTACGTTTTCGTTCGACTATAGGTAGACGACGTTGCGAGAAAGTGACAATTTTCGTATAGCTAATTGTGTATTTTTGCTACGAAACATGACACTTTTTCGCAACGTTGTCTATATCGAACGAAAACGAAATGGAAATGTACCGCTAAAATGTGTTTTGACTAGACCTACAGATTTTTAAACATTTTTTTTTTCATTTCCGAAAGGGAAAACCCTTCTCCTCAATCCTAAAAATACTCACATGGAATTGAATTGATCTTATAGCTTTTCTTCTTTATTTTCATATTCTTATACATAATATACCTTTTGAAATATACATTTATCTAATTATCTTTAATCATAATAGTTTTTATTGATTTTTTATATAATTTACTTCAAACAAGTGGATGGCCTTGAGAAGAATAGAATATAATCTACTTTTTAACTAACATTTTGTATTAAGTATATAGCTTAAGGGGGACTAAAATGGCCACATTAAGCAATTCATCTACAGATGATTCATTTCCCAATTGCTAGCAGATCCGTAGCAATTCCTCTAATTTTCGTTAAATGGTCACGATTGTATGCGATTCACCCGCAATTCATTTCATCAAATGATTCATATTTGGCTTAATGTTGCCGTTAAATCGTTTTACAATTCCTATTGGCTCTAATTTTGAACAATTATTATTTTGTTTATTACGTAAAATGAGCTGTAACTTAAAGTTTGAAATATAAAAATAAAATAAATAATATTATAGTATTAGAATAGGCATAATATTAGATGTCAGCAGGTAATGTGTCAACTTATATGATTTTAAACCTATAAACTTAATATTAAAAATTAATATCGCCTAAAACATTCCAGTGGAAACGCAATGATTGTATCGGTAATCCTCATAATCGAATAGGTAGGTATTCAAATATTCACATATAGATACCCATGTAGGTAGAATAACATTTTCAACCCACTGAGGATCAGGGCTGACCATGCTATCCTCATTTTACTTATTTTCTACTTTTATGTGCATTGATGATTTTAAATCCTAAATAACTGTTTCCATCGCGAGATAGTAGAGTGCCAATCCTCGCCGGGACGCCATGAACCAATACAAAACTTCTTATGCACATGCAATACATCAAAATTGGATTTGTATTACAATTTTGCATTTGTATAGTAATAATTATAATAAATAAAAACTTTCTTGTACATTTTTTAAGTTGTACAAATGGCAGGCAATTTCCTGCAGGCAATTTCTGACAACCAACCAGTTTTTCAATGAATGATCAAGTTTTTGCCTTTTATTCAGTAAAATCTTCAAATAGGTATGGAGTCCACAAGTTATAACTACCTACATATTATTATTATTATTACCTATTCTTGGATCACTTATTTTGCGCTGTTTTTGTTATTTTTGCTGTCACAAACTTTATTAAATTTAATTTCAGATTTCTAGTTTATTGAAATTTATCATTCAATTTAAAGACAACAAACAATAAAAATAAATCTATCAAATAAAAAACAGTTTATTTTAGTCGTAAAACAAAAATTTAATGAATATTTAGTAAAATTTTATTATAAAAATTGAAGACTATTAATTGTGTCGGTGCACACGTAGTAGAATTCCATAATAATGCAATTTGAAACAAGTGTTCCTTTCTACTATTGTTTCAAATTGCATTAAAATTGAAGACATTATGGGCTCAGGTATCTGTAAGAGCGCCATCTACCCAATAAAAAATAGGTTAAATAAATGCAAATTGATAAAGAACAATACTTAGCAATTACTTACAATTTCTACACATCAGAGACGCAATTTTTTTTTTATTTTTTAAAGATATATCTGGGTTTTTATACAACCTATAAAAATTAAATAAATTAAATACAACCTTTACACCTTTCACAGTAAGCTAAAAGCTTGTGTCGTGAAAGGAGAGTTTGCCAGCACCTGGGATCGAACTCCGGACCCCTTGTTCAGAAGGCCGAGACTCTACCTCCAGGCTACTGACGAATTTAACTCGTAAATTTAATGTAAGATTTTGACTTATAGTAGGTTCCTTCTTATACCCGATGGCCGAAGAGTTATTTGCAGATATTCAAACTCCAAAAGCATCCACTACACAAAACTTGAAAGTTTGTTTAGGCTTCATTCAGTCATCTTTGACATTTAGCCTCTTATACAACAACCTTAGTCTTAATATACCTAAAAATCTACTATCCTCTGATGTATTTACAAAATTATATATATATTTTAAATATATAACTCTACTTTATTTTTACATAGTGTGAAAGGTGATTGTACATAGATACCTTACACATAACCCTATCTAGAAAACAATTTCCATGCAAATAACCGGCAGGTGCTATTGGCTAACTCACATTACCAGATCCACCTCCACACAACAGATATATAAGTAACACAAAACAATTTGTATTATTTTCAAAGAGAATCAAATTCATTATCATATCATAAGGTAGATATTGAATGGATTTAACGTTTTCAACACTTCTTTTTATTAAATTTCCCTTTTAACATGATTATATACAATACATCGCGTACTATAAACTCTCATCTCCACATCTAAGGAAAAGAAATTTGAATGCTTTTATATTGGTAAGTATTGTATCAAATCTTTGCAAGTTGTTATTTTTCATCATTTTTCCTGCTGATTTTCCGGATCTTTTAAAAATACCAAGTAAAATTGAAAAAAAAATAGTGAAAAATAAAACATATTCCTGGAGATTTTGAGTATTTTTAAAACATACCAAAATGACGTTTCTTTAGGAAATATATAATTGAGAAAAATCATTTAAAACAAAAAGAAGTAGATATCGTAAATCTATTACGTGCATCTAATAAAAAAAAACTGCCGTCAATATTCCTCGTAACACAAAAACTTCGATAATATTAATTATATTGTAATCTATTCTAATATTATAAAGAAGAAAGATTTGATTGTTTGCATTGAATAGGCTCCGAAACAACTTAATCGATTTGAAAAATTCTTTCACTGTTGGGAAGCTGCACTATCCCCGGGTGACATAGGCTATATTACATTTTCAGAAAAAATAGGGATCCTTACTAAAACTAAATTATTTTTTTAATACCTATCTACCCATGCGAAGCCGGTGCGGACCGCTAGTTACCTATTTCAATTTCAATTTATTCAATACTAAACAATACCTCAAAACAGCAATTAAGGTTGCTGGTGTCAGAGGCGTGCAGTATTACAAACTGGCAAAACAATTCATAAATTAATTATTTGATATTATAGCAAAACATATGACACTAGAGTAAAAATTCACAGAACAGTAACACTATTGAAACAAAAAAGACACCAACACTAAAAACACAAAACACCATTACAAACATTGAGAAGCCATTACCAACTCTTGAATCCTCCTTCCAAACTCCTTAGTATTTTTACATTTCTTCAATTGGTCAGGCAAACTGTTATAAACCATAACAGCAGAGTACAAGAAACCATTAGTTAAATATAAAATTTAAATATTATTTAACACTGTTTAATTTTCACTATGTTAGATACATAATCCGAACATTTTCACCTATGCCTGTAGGCATCATTAGGGAAACTGATTTAATATCTAACATAGTGGAAGTTAACCAATGTTGAATAATATTTTTATATTTCCGATTTTGTTGGCATTAACACGTATTATTTTTTAAAATAGATCTGCGACTGCTTTCAATACTTAAGTATCATGACGTATCAAAACCGGTCGTAGACCTATTTTAAAATTTTATATTGTAAGTGATTATTTTAAATGCATACCTAGTCAAAAACTCATTTTTTAATGTCTATTTTTATATTGTATTTAATTTTAATTAAAAATGGATTTCCACAGTAGGTATTACTGTAGATATGTATATTTATGTCTGTTTTTTTTTGTTTTGTTTTTTGATTTTAATAACCGGGTTAGTTGGAAGACATCGCATTTTAGCGATAAACTCGCCCTCTGTGCATTGAATTGTACAAATGATATTTTCTATGTTAATTTGTATTATTGTAAACAATGTACAGTGAAGAATAAAATAAATAAATAAATATAAACACAAAAACTCTTGAAACTTTTAATATAGCGATATTTATAGTTCACAACCTTGTGAGCTATTATGACTACTCAAAAATTAATTTACGTTATCCTTGATCAATATAAGTACTTGCTTCTTTATTTTTTCTTTTGCCAGACCATCACGAGTTTGCAGACCATTGATAAATTAGATTGGAACTCGCATTCGTTAAAATAAATAATAAAAAAAAACAATTGAGGTGAATAAATTTAATTTGGAAATTATAGTGTTTTAAAATCATTTTAATTATAATGAATTTCCAAAGTGTTAACACAAAAACATTTGATTTATTAAATTCAGCTAGTATAGCAAAACAAGTGTGTTATTATAAGAAGTTAAAGTTTAAAGTGAGAATGTGTTCGTTGAAAATTTATTTTAATCAGTGTTGTTTGATATACCCATTTCTTTCCCTCTTATCAAACACCCTCAACTCCTTCAAACTCCCTCCCACCCCTAGTATAAGTTAGTAATAGAAAACAGACTCACTACATATGAACTTACATAAACTAATTAGTCCTCCTGATGATGCCAAGTAGAAGCCTTGGCGACAACGTTTGAGGTGAATAAATTTAATTTGGAAATTATACAGTGTTTTAAAATCATTTTAATTATAATGAATTTCCAAAGTGTTAACACAAAAACATTTGATTTATTAAATTCAGCTAATTCAAAACAAGTGTGTTATTATACATAAGAAGTTAAAGTTTAAAGTGAGAATGTGTTCGTTGAAAATTTATTTTAATCAGTGTTGTTTGATATACCCATCTCCTTCCCTCTTATCAAACACCCTCAACTCCGCCCTTTCTCCCCCACCTTCAAACTTCAAACTCCCTCCCACCCCTAGTATAAGTTAGTAATAGAAAACAGACTCACTTAAACTAATTAGTCCTCCTGATGATGCCAAGATGCCTTGGCGAAAACGTTTGAGGTGAATAAATTTAATTTGGAAATTATAGTGTTTTAAAATCATTTTAATCAAAAAGAGACTGTTATTTAGTAAGGAGAACCGTCAAGTATTTATTATATTGTTTATGAAGGTAGGTACATGGCTCTCCAATACTCGGGACACGTCGTAAGCACCTATACTATACTCACCCTTTCTTTCAGAAAAGTATTACCTCTTTTATTCCTTCAACATATGCAAACCACAGTAGTTTATTCACGCGCATTCTGTCCACATCACTCGTCTTGCATCCGCTCAAGCACCTTAATATAAGAAATATATATTTATACCCACCTATATAAAAGTTACAATTTTGTTTCCTTGAAACGAGATCTTTTCATTATCATTTTGAAGAGATTTTTTCCAGTTTTTTTTTTATTTTTGGCGTTTTAGGATACTTACGATTTATTTTATACATTACCTCCTTTTGCGTCAATTTCATTTCATTATATTTTTAATGAAGCTTTTTATTTAGTAGTATTGATGAAACTGAATTACCAATGAAATCCTTCTGCATATATTTACTTCATCTCTTTATTAGACACCAGAGCATTCCTTAGTATGAGAGATAAATTCTTATTATTAACATCTTTAAAAATGTGACATGTATATCATGAGCATACCCTAAATGTTAAGCTGGTTTTATTGCCCCCTCTCCCCTAGGATCTCGAAAACGGTGGGAAAGTTCTATTCTATTCTTATCTAGGCCATCAACTTGTTCCAGAGTAAGGTGAAAAACAAAATCGGCATTAAATTATTTGTAATTAGTATAGAAGTAGGAAACTGACCCCTTCCTCCTCCCCTCTCCCAATGAGTTAAATATTGGAACATAAAAATGAAATGAGACTTTTTTCAAATTTACACCAAACTGAAAGTGTCGACAGAGAGGAGGTAGAAATTTGAATAAAATATCTAAGCTTGCTCCATTTTCCTTAAAAACAGTGAGTCCCCTAATCACGTGTTTTGGTGGAAAAAAATCACTTCATAGTGATAATATCGCCACTGCATATCTTCAAATAATTACAATTTTGTAATAATTCGCTATTATTCCATTCCTATGACAATGACATCAGCGTGCAGGGAATGTCATGGGAAGAGGTGACACCATTGGGGCAGAGATGCTCTGAATGGAGGAGGCTGGTTTCTGCCCAAAATGAGTGTTGAGAGTGATCATGTAATGATTGATTCGCTAACACTATTATAATATAATGATGATGATGAGCAAAAGGAATAAAATAAATAAATTACCTTACTTACTAGAAAGGAATAGATAAAGACGTGAAATATTTTATACAGCAAACTTTTTTTTTTAAATAATATTCAATTATATTATACTTCAATTGAATTTTGCATTGACACTTATGTACATTCCTACATACACTCTGTTATCAGTACAGTGTAGGTGTATTGAATGAGACCTTTGTTCTTAACATATTTTAATTATGTAGAAATAATGATCGTTTTATTTATTATTACAAAATGGAAGTAGGACAAATAAAACCAAATAAGTCTGGTTCCAAAGTAAATGTTTATTTATTTGATTGATTTCAAATAAAAATTCTATATTAAAAACAAATATTGTTAATAATCAAATTATAAAATGGCTTCAAAATAATAAAATTACTTAAACAAAATCATGAATTGATTGCTGTCAATTTTGATAGATGAATTATGAGAGAGAAATACATATAATTCAATACAAACAATACAATGTTGAATATCGGAAACTCTCAGCATTATTTAAAATTAGTATTAAAACTGAACAATGAACTGAAAAACATTTCAAATCGGAGATTCATCTCATTTGGAAATTTTGAAACACGCACAGATCAACTGTGTCATAGTAAAAATGTTTTAAGGAATGCTGTAAGATGGGATAATGGTGATACTAAAACACATAACAGCTACACACTAACATGATAATAAAGCATAAAATTAAAAGTACCTACAACTTGGCTCTTAAAATAATTCCAAATTACTCTAAGTGTACTACACATGTTCATGTGTATTAAAAATAACTTACATCATAATTATATATAGCAATATCTCTATTGCTCCAAATTCTAAAAAATCTGTCAAATTAAATTATATATGAGGTACAGTAAGGTAATCTCATATCTAATAAAAATAGTTTTCATATAAACTATAGTAAAATTTTAACTCCAGGTTAAAGTAGTTTAATTTAAAAAAATAATGTAATGCACAGAAACATTCAGTTTAAATGCTTCTGTTCATTGTCATAATGTCAACTTAAAAATAATCATGATTTCTAAAAATAATATATTGAATCATAGATCATACAAGGTAAAGTGCTACACATTTTTTTATGATTACATAAGAATAAAATATTTTATAAACTTCCATATAAAAGGCTTTCTAATAAAACCTTCAACCACAAAGATATCGACTGACTTGCAACAATGACATGAGCCGTGGGTCATAAACCAACATTAAGACGTCCAACTAACACACATGTATATTAATGTGACAAAACTTGTGAACCTCGCAATTTTATTATTTTAATACAGAATACAATTAATGTATGGAGTGTGTTATTATAGTGCACATGTATGCACAGTACAAGTTATTAGGTACTTTTAGAACATGCATGTTAGGATTGGATTATAATGTTGGTTCTCAGCATGCTTTTATTTGATCAACCCTTTGGCTTTACAAAGATCCCTCATGAGGTTCTTCAAACATTTTAACTCACGCTGGACATCCAAGCATTTAGTTTTCAATTCTGAATTTCTATCTTTAAGAAGTTTTTCTTCACTGGCAAGTACTTCTACTTCTTGTTTTTTTTTCTGACGGTATCTAGTGGCAGCATTTTTATTTTGTTCTTTTTTGCGAGACCTTTTATCATCAATGTTCCTGGAGTATGGTTTGGAGCGGGTGTAATTCTTTTGTCTACCAATAGAACCCGCCTCTGAGGCAGATGATGGTGCCCATTCCTCATCATTCTCAGAACTGCCATAGACACTACAAGATGACGAGGAGATGGGAGAACCAGGATCATACAATTGACTTTCTTCGGTTGGTTTAGCGTAAGCGTGCTCAGATGCTGCTGGAATCAAGGGTGGAATATTTTCACAGTTTTCTTCTTGATTTTTTAAAGAGTTGTTGCACTGGTAATCCACAGGATAAATATCTGATGCTGGAGAAGGAATAGATATCAAGTCAGAATCATAGACACCATCAATATCCTGAGCTCTGTTCTGCACAATGGCATCCACAACAGCCATTTCATGGGCAACATCAATCTGAGATGGTTGCTCCAGATTGAGGATCTCTGGTTG
Organism: Athripsodes cinereus; assembly: GCA_947579605.1. NCBI lineage: Eukaryota > Metazoa > Arthropoda > Insecta > Trichoptera > Leptoceridae > Athripsodes > Athripsodes cinereus. Next base: position 12,433,663 of record OX388314.1, on the reverse strand, counting down.
CCAATTTGGTGCTGGTGCGGATACTTGGACTGGAGTAGCATAGTTGACAGGAGCTGGCTGAGTCCAGCCATATTGTGCAGACTGGTGGAATGGGGGGCTTTGTGGTGGAGTTAGATGATTCAACTGATATTTGGGTTGTTGGCAAACTGATTCAAACTCTTGAAGGAGAGATTGTGTGTTATCTGGTTGCAGGATGGGTTCACACACTTCTTCAAATGCTGGTAGTTCAATTTTCTCTTCCATCCAGTTTGTATATGGTTCTGTAATCAAAATAAAACGCATCATAAGTTTGTGAAGCATTTTGTTTCAGCTACAAAACTGCAGAAGTCAAGTGTTCTTTTATTTTTCAATTAAAACGATATTTAATAATATATCAACTATTATATAACATCCTGGGTCAATATTAGTTTTAAAAAATACACAAAAATATTATATTCAGATATATAATTAAATAATTTATTTTCTTATTCTAATACTTCCACACAGAATCGTAAAGATCTTATCAGAAAGTGCACACGAGGGGGCAAATTTTATTACATTGATATCAATATAAAATAATAAACAAACTAAATAAAGCAAACAACACACTGAAAAACAGTGGTTTCATACTAATGAGATAGGTACCTATATATGTAAGTATAGGAAAAATAAATTAGGTAATTATCCAATCATTATGCCAATATAAAAATATTATTAACTTAATTGGACACATGTTTATTATACACGCATCGGTAAGTGTTAAAATGTTTCCAACACATAAAAGATTGATGTAGATAGAGGTTATCGTAAGGTTATCGCGTGCCTATTTTTATTCCGGCAAATCTTATCCCTTGTACTATATGGATGAAGGAATGCTTTAATACATCTCAAAAAAAATCTAATCAAGAAATCGAAAAATATACTAGACAACAGATAGGCTTGATAATATTCTCAAAAGTACAAGTTAAAAAAATATAATAATAACAAACAAGTAGCGAGCATACTTAATAATTATTATTATAACATATTTATTGATAACTAGAGTACTAAGTACACCTAGAGACAGTAGAAAGTTTTATAGACTAGTGTTCAGTTAAGAATATTCGCCAACACGTGGGTACAAAAGGACAACGGGAATTGATAAAACTGTCAATCTAAATTACTTAACTTCACAACAAAATCAACGGCAAAAGCGTCATAGTCAATCAGGGATATTATAATGATTCAAGTGATGCGGAATATATCGTTAGTACGAGTATGCGACGTCCACCGTACGATATCAATAATTGACGCGACCTTCAATAATGAATCTGTGGTCTGCACCTCGACAGGTCAAACCAAAATTTAGTTGCTAAGTTGACTAGACAGTTGTGTAAAATTGGCCGCAAATATTATATACCAACATACACATCATTATCTGGACTCGGGATGATTTACATTGTTGAGGTATACATGCCCGATAAACAATATAATCATCGATATAATGCGATTTTTAAACATTTTGAAAATGTTGCCAAGGCTGGAAACGTGTTAAAACAATAATATGATAATAATGCATCAATACAATAACTAATATGGTAACTTTTAAATATAGCAATAGAAGATGAGAATATCTTAAATAATTTATAACATCCAATCAAACATCGAAATCTTGGTAACAAACTGTATATTTAGGCAAGATGCTAAGATGGGCTACTGTATTTTTCATATTCACGTTACGAAAATTGAAGAATATGATAAAACAAAAATAAATTAAAATACAATAGGTAGTATTATTTATTTAAAAATTACCTACATTCGTTATTATACTCCTATGTATAATATAGAAAAAGAGCATATAACTTACAATTATACCGCATATTACGTATAATTAGTAAACGCAATGTTTTTGGAAAGCTCACAATAGGTACTTAGCGGGGTATTTACTACAACTCGACTAGTATGTATCCAAAAGGTTTAATTAATACGTGTTAATACCAGTAGCAAATTTGAAAAACATGCAAAAACAGTTTGCATTCATTCCCCGAATATAATCACAAAGACTAAAGAAATAAATTAATTAGATTTGAATATAACACTCATAAAATATACTCCTGTATGAATAAATAATATTATTATTGCATGGCATAGAAACAGCTGGACAGAAATGTATAAGATAAGGCGCTGGACATAACTAAGACAGGCAATACAATCAATGAAATGGTTGTATAAAAATATTACTCTCCTTATAATACAACCAATTCAACCTACCTTCAATACACGGTTAACCAGTGTTACATAACATTGTAATCGGTCCACTACTTACATATTATTAAGTTTCCAAAGCTATGAATAAATTATCAAGTACCTATCTATAATAGTTACAATAAAACTCTGAGCCCCATCGCGACAGTGAAAAAACCTTGAGTATATTATTACAATAATATTGTTTATTTCATACTAATTTACAACTGCTAAAACAGGATTATTCAAAATAAAAAAAAAACAAAGTTTCGATAGTTTTCGAATCACTGTATGTACTTAATATTAATTATATTTAAAAAATATATTATTATCACTTTGTTATCCGAATAATTATTTTTGCACGGCAAAAAAAAATATAGGTATCTTACAAGATAATAAATATTTTGTATAACAATAAAGAGATTAATAAAAAAATCATTGGTAAAAGTTTTCCATATTTCTTTAGAGATAATAATTGTTTTCTATTCATTATCAAATCTGTCAGATTTGTGATATAATTTGTGATATAATATATGTATTTAAGATTAATACAATAAAAATCAATCTAAATCATGAAGACATATTTTCATTTAATGTATTCTCAAGTAGTTTTCAGTGAAAATGACATCAAGTGATATAGATAAAATCAAGGAGAACTCTTGAGTTGGAAAAGACAAAATAATAAATATATGCCTAATACAATAAAATATGATACGTAATTTGACAACAAATTTGGCTTGTCTACTTCTTAATTTCCGTGTTATGTATTAAAAACAAACATTCGACATTTATTATTGAAAGTCGGTTAGGTATATCACAACAGTATTATCAATTTACTGACGAACCTTGGTAATGTTTTGATACAACTTAAGACATAAACCTATAAAAAAAGCTACGTAATTGAACATAATAAAATTATTATGGCATAAATAAAATATATATCCAATAAAAGTACTCAATATATTGAATGAATGAATGGTTTATTTTTACATTTAATATACATGTGCATAAATTCCCAGTAAAAGACATATAAAACCAAATGTTTTTTTTATATAATAGATAAGTATTTAAAAGAATAGATATCTCATACTGATTTTACTGTCGATTTTAAATAGAAAGTGTCGAGTAGTTTGTGATGTCCGCTTTCAATAAATAATTATTTTTGTTAACTGTATGGGTAAGTATCGTAAGTACGATAGTATATATTATAATACATTATTGTATCTAAATTTGTAGCGAGATTTTAGAACTAACTCCCCAATGGGATGTTCTAACTCCATATTATTACCGCAGAGGAATACAACATGTATTATAGAAAGGTAAATTAGATTATTATGAATAATGTCATTCAAATAATTCCCTATTATATAGTTTATATTTCGAATTTGTGTATTGGATGTAAGAACAGACATATATATTATATAATCTCGTGTTATAAAGGCTTAGACAAAAACAGCAAATGGATACAGTGCGAGTTATTATTAAAATTCTTATTTAAGTATAATAATGTAAAGCCTTCGTTAACAGTCGCAACATTCTTTACACGCGTATCTAACACCTAAAACCCTATAAAACACACACACAAATATAACTAATTATAATTTATGATATTATAAAATATTCCACACATTTTATACAATACACTACTTTAAATAACATGTAGGTACACGACAATACATGTGTAGTGAATACCTATTATATTATACATACTCTAACAACGTCACCTACATTATTCCGATACATATACGATAACATTATATGTATATTATAATACACATAGCCACATACACATCTATCAACTTGTATCTACATCTTACTCCGGAAAATCCTTGAAATGTAAATACAACCACCGATAAGCGAATAAATCGAGATCAACAGAATATTCGCAACGTGTCTGTAAATATGTATTGTAAGTAGCTAATAAGTACCTAATAGGAATTTAATTATTACCTAATGATTACACTGACAATAATTTCATTAAAATGAGAATTTGTATCAATTTTGAAATCACGACTAAATGTTTTGGATAGAAATGAGATAAAAAAAATACCATTAAAAATAATTTAATATTTGTATTCCATCTCAGATACATTCTTGCTACGTTCATATGACGACATAGCACTGCTCGCAGACTCCGAGATGGAGCTGAACGAAGCCTTAGGAAAAATGGAAAGTATTCTGTTGTCAAAGTACAACATGAAAATAAATAAAGAAAAAACAAAATGTATGGTCGTTGGAAGAGAGGAAACGACTGCGAACATTGCCATAAATGGAGTGAGCATCAAACAAGTAAGTGAATTCGTGTACCTGGGCAGCAGAATAAACCAGGATGGACGCTCCAAAGCAGAAATTGTAAGCAGAATAAACCAGGCAAGGATTGCCTTTAACAAAAAATCAAAGATATTGGAATCCCCAAATATTGACTTAAGCGTAAGGAAGAACCTTACTAAAGCCTTTGTATGGAGCATTCTGCTTTATGGTTGTGAGACATGGACCATCAGCAAGAGTGAAAGCGGACGGTTGGCGGCCTTTGAGATGTGGTGCTACAGACGCATGCTTAAGATCCATTGGTCGGAGCACGTCGAAAATGAAGAAGTATTAACCAGGGTAGGCGAAAAAAGGCAACTCCTTAAGAGAATCAGCCAACAACGAGCTAACTGGATTGGCCACAACATCAGACACCCAGGACTACTCATCGCCATCGCAGAGGGTAAGACCGAGGGGACAAATGGCAGAGGCCGACCAAGAGACGCATATATGGACCAACTGAAGAGAGACATGAACTGTGGCTCATACGTAGAGCTAAAAAGACTGGCTGAGAATAGAGACGAATGGAGAAGAAAAACCAAACTCGTTGCAGACCAATCCAATGGATTGTAACTCATTATATATAATGTGATATTCTACTAAAAACCTGATGTATCTACTAGTGAGTTTGTAATGCAAATATTCATAGTGCATTGCCAAAAAAGTCGATTTATTTATAGTGAAAAAAATGATTTGTATTTTATTAACCAAATATAAGTATTTATTTTGAGAAAAATGTAATTAATTACTTGTAGAAATAGATGACTATCTACATCATCTAACTAAATAATGTAGTTTATACTAATCCAACGTGAATAAAATAATATTAGGTATATTTGCAAATATATCGTGAAAGGTGCCCTCTATTATAAAAAGAGATAATCTTGTCTCCTATCTTCCATACTAAATAAGCTTACTACTGCATTTTTTTTGTCTGAGCCCATCTCATAATGGTCACCGAAATATAAATAGGTAGGTGTCACATTCAGTACTAAAACCAACTGGGTTGGTGCATTTTTTTTTGTCTGAGCCCATCTTATAATGGTCACCGAAATATAAATAGGTAGGTGTCACATTCAGTACTAAAACCAACTGGGTTGGTAGTCATGAAAAAAACAACCAGATAATGATAGAATACAGGAACACAGAACAAAGTGGCACGGATACCTAAAATAATTATATAGGTATCGATATGTAGGTATGGTATATACATACAGTGCGAAAGTAATAAATGGAGTACCTACTGAGAAAAATGTGAATACTCGTATGTATGCAATCTTCGTTTCAGTAATAATAATATATATGTATGTAGGTATAAGTATGTCCCTCTACACCGATGGTTCTTAACCTTTTTTATCCAATTCACCACTTTTTAGTGAGCCAACTCTCCATTCCCGCTACAGCATCGGTCTTTGGCATCCAGCTGTGTAGACCCAGCATTTGACGAATTCAATTTTAACCTAGCAGTGTTTCGTACGTAGATGTACGTTTTGGTTTTTTTGTGAGAATTTACACCCTTTAATTATTGTTTGCATATACGAGGGTGGGGTGAAAAGTTCTCGGCCTGACAATGAAAGACTGCGGTTTTCAGATTTTTTTATTTTTATTCTACTACATAATCTCTCTTGACTTCAAAACACTTGATCCAGCGTTTCTCCAACATCAGTACTCCTTCCAGGAAGTGAAAGTCTGGAAGGTTGCGAAAATATTTATCTACAGCGCTTTCAACTTCTTCATTGGATACGAAGAGCTTCCCAGAAACAAATTTCTTGAAGTTTGGGAACCAAGAAGTCTGAGGGTGCCAAATCAGGAGAATAGGGGGGGGGGACGAGCAAGTAATACCCCAAATCTTGCAGTTTTCCCATCGCCAACACACTCTTGTGTACGGGTGCGTTGTCTTGGTGAGAGATGATTTTTGTTTCTTCATACCAGGCCTCTTTTCGCGAATTTCACCATCCAGATTGGTTAAAAAGTTTGGAGTAATATTTGTTTGTGATTGTTCTACCTTTTGCAAGGTTATCAATTACCAGGATACCTTTTCCATCCCTAAACACGCTAGCCATGACCTTTCCAGCAGATGAAATCGACTTCGCTTTCTTTGGAGCTGAACCAGCTTCCGCCCATTGCTTGGACTGCTGTTTTGTTTCTGAAGTGTAGTGGTGGACCCATTTCTTATCCATGGTGACAAATCACCGCACAAAATTGGTCGGATCCCTATTCTATCGGTCCAAAAATTGCTGCGAAAATAATTTGCGAATTTGTTTTTGATCGGCATTCAACAAATGCGGCACCCTTTTTGCGCGGAGCTTTTTCATCCCTTATTCTTTGAGCAAAATGTTTCCGACCCTTTTTTTCGATATCCCTACAGTTTCAGCTATCTCATGCACCTCAGTTGCCTGTCGGCCAACACGGAATCATGCACTTTATCGATGGTTTCCGATATGGCTGTGGTTTTTGGCCATCCTTCACATGGGTCATCTTCGAGGGGTGTGCGACCACCTTTAAATTCAGCTGCCAAATTTTTAACGGTTGACATTTAAGGAGCAGAGTCCTCGTAAACTTTTGTCAACTTTGGATGAATTTCCGTAGGAGTTAATCCATCTAAAACGAAGAACTTTATGACCGCACGATACTCAAATTTATTAATTTTCATGAAAAACAAGCAAGACGTCGACTGCAAAAATTCGTGTGAAGAAACTACTTAAGAGAACAAGTTGAAATTTGTCATATGAACTAATGACACATGCACCCAGGTAAGGAATACAATTTTTTGCTGATTGGAGTAACATCTCTGTGTCAGGCCGATAACTTTTCACCCCACCCTCGTATTAGATTTATAAACTAACAGTTAGAGAAAATCTTTCGTCAATTCAGGAATGAATGTTTCCTTACATATCTGTTTTATGGATGTTATGCACGAAATTCCCCATAGGTTAAGAGCCACTGCTCTACACATATTATGTTTGTTGCATATTGTTTGTTGGCTACCTATGTATATACAACTTAGTCATAATTTTATTTATTCATCTTAGTTACATGTGGGTTATAAATCCCATAAGATCAAGCAGATGAAGGATAATGATACTCTCGTAATCAGAAAAGGTTTCAAAGTATATTACAAATACAGTAGATACATATTCAATTCTCGTAAACAAAGCCAACCAAATTTATTTATATTTATAACATTTTGAAAACAGACAGTTTTCCAATACATATCAGAAAATAGCATTGCATAAATCAAAACTAACATAGTTCACCAAAATATAATTGATAATATTTAAATGACGAAAATTCAAATTAAAAGTTGCATAAAATTAGACTAAATGTAGGCGACGACGTAGTCCGATAATTAAAATCTATAATACTAATATGAACAATTTTTTTACACAGTGTGTACGTGATAATGTACCGTATTATGATTATTTAGTTTAGGTGACAGTTTTGTGCCACACAATAATATTTCCCGGTTAGTATGTATTTTTGACCAGGTGATTGTAGGTTCGAATCTCGCCGCTAACTTACTCCATCTTCATGATACAGGCATACAGTTTAATGAGGACATTTTTATTTATTCATTCTTTACTGACCGCAATGCAAACAATTGTATAGAGAAATGCATTCAAATTAAATACGATATACAAACGGTGAGCTTATTGCAAGGGTGCGATCTCTTCCAACTTACCCAAATCTCTAGATTTTTATAATGAAAATAATAAAGATCATATAAATACACACAATTTAAAATAAATAGATAAGTTTTAGAAAACAAATTGAATAGATGTATTTCTTTTAGTATTTTTATCACTCACTCAATATAAGTAGAGATAGGCCGCGACAATAGAGAACGATAGGGCTTCCTACAGGACGAATCCGGAGCATGTGACTGTAGTGCAGCATAGACCATGCCACACTTGGAGTGTCCATTGTACCCTGTCGCATGCACTGTGGAGGATATTTTTTGCACCTGCTGTGCGTTTTGCACAGTTTGGAGATCAGTTTGATTGATTTTTTCTGGGTTTCGACACGACAAATTTAATAATAGTAGAGATAGGTACCTATACTCGTAGTCCTAAATTTAATATTTTTCGTCGCCCATTTAATACTTCGATTCGCTTGTCTAGAATAACTTTGGCTCATTTTTTGCTGTTCGACTATGAATGTTTTCGTCACTTATCCTGCTACACACAAGCAAAACTAGTGAAAGTATCTTAGTACACATGTGCTGATTATATTAGAGATACATATGAAAAACTACATGCTTCATGGAAAAACTAATGAAAATGGCTTTCGATCTTTTCTGTCTCATAATGATGCATATAATTATGTAATACATCCACAGAAACTCAACAAACACATTTATAGTGTTTGCTCTAGGCAATGTTCATAGCAATAGTCCAGTCGCGTAGTGTATCTGTAATATTATGGACAAGGTCTCCTTGAGACATTTTTTACAATTTCCTCAACAAACTACACTACTATTATATAAATTGCAATTTTCGTTGTTACCTATATTGATATTGATACCAATAAACAAGTCCCAGTTGGTATTACAAAATGCAGGTAGCAGAACATTATTGCAAAACCTGCAGCATTATCCTTGATTAAAATATTTTTATGAGGCATTATAATATAATTATGCTTGATTAGGTATATTTCGCGATATTTATTACAACGCAATATAACGAAAAACCATAATGTGAATATTTCTCATGTACTCTTATATAAATATATTTACATTAATGTAAATAGATAGTAATAACGTTCCCAAAAAATAACATCAATGTACACAGATATATCAAACGTTTTTTTTTTTTAATTTCGCTACCGATCTGAAAAAAGTCTAGACTATTTTATCTTATCACTCTGTAGTCAGGTGTACTGCTAAATTTATTATTAATAAGTAGGTATCTACTGAATAGATTTTCAGTTATATAATGCCACGAATACAAACACAAGCAAATCAATCCCATATTAAGTATTTATTATGAATCTACATCACCATATTGTTTTTCAATCAAATCACTGATAATATAGATAGATGTATCCATGCAAGATTTTGATTAATGAAAACTTAAATTATTTGCAAGCCACATATTAGTATTGTATACTAAATGAAACTATAATATGTATTTACATTCATAACGGTTCATGTTCAATCACAACAAAAATAATATCAAAAGATAATATACCGAGATATATTATTCTATGAGCGATTCCCTGACTGTTGTTATACTCACATAAATTATTCTAAGAACCTTGATGAGTATCTATTATCAAATGATGTTGATAATAATACGAAAAATAAACGATAAAAAACAAGTGAATTCAAAATGCAGATATGCATCTAAAAAATAATATATGTTAAGGTAACGTGAGAGGACAAAATAGTGGATTCACTCTTATTCACACTCATTATTTTATTCTATTCTTATTTACTCTACATATATATATACAATGATGAACTATCCCTCAAAGCACGAGCTCTGCTCAAATTTGAGGGAAACAAAATGTTTGCTGTGCATTTATCAAGAAATTATTATTGTTTTAAAAAAAATATATTAATCCCAATAAACATAATTGAATTTGAATTCGATACAGACATTTTCACAGAACTCTTTAAACCAAATAGGTATTATCATGAAACAAGTAACACGTGATTAGTTGGAAGAAATTACTATTGTAATGATAATCTCGCCACTGCATATCACATTTTTTAATGTAAATTGCTTTGTTGATTTTGTTATGTAAATGATGATGTGCAAAGAGAATAAAATAAATAAAAAAACATTTCTATAATAAAATTAATCTGGTAAAAAAATGTAATTAATCTGACCAAGTATATAATACTTACCAGCATACAAACTACAATACTTTAGTATAACTTCAAATTAATGTGAGTAATTAGTATACCTACTGTATAAACCAGAAATTATTTATGTTTTACAAGAAACTAGGATGAATGAATGTACGTATCTACGATGGAAGTATATAAATATGTGGACTGCTTTCAATGATTACTAATGTGAAATTATCCGACTGTATATAATAAAAAACAGAGAACTATTGAAATTGTATTAAAGGAAATAGTAAAGTTATAATCACGTTTTATAAAGTGATACTGAGAAGAGAGATGCTTTCGGTCAATGACGACGAGAATATTTCGGTCAAGTTATTTTCGGGAAACCTATATTATCCTCTATAGGTTTTAGAAGATATATAATGATCCACATTAAATTTCGAACATTTTCAAAACTAAAGAGAACATTTCTCTAATACATAACATGGCTATGTAAAATATTACATATACCTAATGAATAGCATATTCTAGTGTCGATGTACAATTATAACTTGTAAAGTCAGAACATTAACCTACTAAATTTCGAATCCAGAAAATAATATTTTTTTTATAATTCAGTGTCACTTTCAACATAGGTAGGTTATTGTTAATAAACTTTGAGTTTTTACCTATTCGGTGCCACCTGATAACATCAAAAATGACTTCAAAAAACATTCCTTATTTTACACAGCTTTTTCGTGTCCAAAGCGTTGATTTCGACTGGTTAGAAGTGCCATGACAATATAGTTACGGAAAAAAGTGATACCGAATACCTGCCGATAAGTCGACCTAAGTTTCGGTCATAAACTAAAATCGATTAAGAAATATATTTATTTATAAAACTGATAGAAGTTTAAGTAAGTGTGGAAAATCAATTTATTATATTTCCCTCCAAAAGGTAATAAAAATAATAAGTATGATGACATTCAAGTACACATGTCAGAGAATCATTCTCATGTATAAAAATTTAATATGTCGCAATATAAAGTGAAAAGAATAGGTGAATATTTCAAATTTATGAGCATCCGAATCGAAGTAGGTATGTAAAATATACCGAAATTCTTATTGCGGCATATGCTTCTAAACATAAAACCGAATATCTAGATTTACATGCTAATATACAGTACATTATACTATACACATCAACACAGCTATGTTCTATTTTACAAACTTATTTGATATTGATTGTATAATATGGAGTACAATTACACGTGAATTAAATATTAAATAGACTTACATAATACGCTGTTCAGATATACCGAGTAATTCTGAATACATATTATAGTAACAATTTCATTCCAAAATATGGTTGTGTATACTTTTTTTACTTTAACAAAGATTGTTTACGTTGTGCTTATCAAAAGCACGCGGTATTATGTCACCGTAAGCTGATCACCGCGAAGTAGATCCACATATACCTGCACCATTCTAATCCAACGTAGTATTGGCTTATGATGGCCTCGACATATCTGGTATCTGCAAGTTACCACACTGAATAGCCTGTTAGACAACTTCTTAAAACATTTATATTTTTAATACATACCTACTGCGTATCAACAGGCTTAAATAGAACAACATTCACACTATTGTATCAAACGAATGTATTTATAGTAATATTATGACAATAAGCTATTTATTTGATATGTCCGTTTATTGTGTAAATAAATTTTTAAAAAATCTAAAAGATGTATCTGGCTTTTCGTTCTAAACCCAAATCCAAGTTTTAACGGTAAGCTAAAAGATTGTGTCGCGAAAGAGGAGTTTGCATGCACCTGGGATCGAACCGTGCACCTCTTGTGCATGAGGTCGAGACTCTACCTCCAGGCTACTGATGAACTCAATTCAATATATTCATTTTGTTACATAAATGTAATAAAAAAAATTATACAACGAACGTTACTCCCAAGAAACATACGAAGTTATCAATAAATAATAATATAAGTAAAAGATAGAAACTATTTAGTGGATATACATACCATAATAATTTGGTTGCATTTTCATTCTGTAGTGGGACATTTGGTTATACATCTTTCTTTAAGATCTTTGTCTTCCAATCTTCTTTAATAATTGAATATCTTTTAGATTTACTGGGTTAACAACAGTTGATCCAATTATACACAGTAGTAAGTTACACCTATACGTATATTTATTGGGTTAATTTTACTTGTTACTTGTGCTACCTATTCACAAATCGTCCTTAACAATTATTTTGTGAATATTTATGTTACTGAGATCTTATATTATTGACTTATTTATTTATCACTAGATTTAAACAATAGTATATTTTGCAAAAAAACTGTTTAAAGACGTAATATTTGTGCGTGAGTATTGAATCCAATCAAGGTCTGTCTGGGAGCAACCAAGGAGAATGTTAATCAAAGATCAGCGTCTTTTCACCAATTTCTGGGAATTGAAAACAATCTCCCTATTCCACTTGCAACGGTATATGAACTTCATTCTAATGACAAACCCAGATCGGCACATGAGCGCCGATGGCCTGGGACATATGTCTTGAAGGAGTTGAATTTTCGTAGATTTCTTCTCTTTTGACTTCTCGTTCCCTTCTCCTTCTACACCGGATATTTGTTTCGCTCTGCAACTGGTTCGGATCACGTTATGACGGTGAAAGTTGATCAAAAGCGATTGATTGTTCGGAGTGTTATAAATTATAGATATGTACCGAAAGTCACTGTTTAACCACAGTAGGTGCAAAACACACGTAGATCTATATGTTATGCAAGATGCTTTTGTGTATCATTTACTGTCTTATACTACACTACACTGCACTGCACTATACCTCCAGTCTGATGAAGCAATGTCACTATATTGTAACAAACAATAATTACTTAATTGAAATAGACAGCAGTGCGAATCACGCATACGTTATCAGTCAATAATTCAAAGTCCCTCGCTGTCTACAATTAATAAGAGATAAGACATATATCACTGAAATTTTCGTAGTCACACGAAGATCTTCGATTAACAATAATTACTGAATTAGAAATCAATTTGTTGCTTTATGTACTTCGTTCTTGATAAATGGAACTAGTCAGAAAATTTCGAGAAGTAGATACGTCAGATTTTTTTTAAATGTATGTGTAACCGTGAGCGCACGTGTACACATATGTATAATCAAATACGAACTGAACGAAACAAAGCGCGAATCAAATAGCTAGCCAGCTGAGGTTGTGAGCGAGAACTGCCTGTTATTATGTTTGTGTAGTTAATATCGTCAAGTGGAGTAGCGAGTAGCTCTCAACACTAACACTTTATTATCACTGGTACTGGATACCCGGCAACTGTATAAGTTCGAGACATCGAACACGCGCAATCGGTGGTCGACGACGTGATCGATAATGAAAATCGATTTTAGGTCATTGTGCACATAGTGGTTACACAATTTTAAAAACCCGCCCGAAAAACACTCCATGGCTCATATGGAGAAATCTATTTGAGATTCGACATTATTATCAGACGAGCACCAATTATTATCAATGGATTGCCAAATCATCTGCATTGAGCACGCTGTGCACCGTGCACTGCCTGATGTCAAAATGAAGACTGAACAAATCATAACGGGTAATATCACAATATCATTAGGAATTATAATATCTCAACTACCTTCAACGAGCTACTTATTATTATTATAATCAAGTGAGTACATAGATGCGTACCTGATAATAAACACATTCATAAATATATAGGTACGGCTCTTTGGAATACCTATTCAATTTAGGACAAAGGCAAAATGCATGGTTAATAATCACAGAATATAAACAATAATTATAATTAATAAACATGGGATTTCTACATTAACACAACTGTATATATTTACAATATTGTTGACATCATTCGCTGATAACTACAGTTGTGATTACCTACATTTCTATTAGACATGCTATTCACTTCGCATCGTAATATAAAGCTCTCCAGGACAAATAAAATAATGTTATGGAACGAACTTTACAATCCTTGAAAGGTGCTGAAGTTTGTCAATAAGTTAGTGATAGGCTAATTACGGATACATAGCTTCTAGTCTAGTCCAGGGGTCAGTACTAAGTTATGTAGATCGATGCTCGGTCAACACAATAAAATAATATCATCACATATTTTATGTAGATTGCTTTGTTAATTAATTTTGTTATGTAAATGATGATGTGCAGAACGAATTAAAGCACTATTTTTCTTCACATGTGCCATAATTCTGTCAATCAAAAACTTATTTCACCATCTTCCATCTACACGGATTCTCTGGATTACAATATAATAATATCAATAACTTAGAAGAATGAGCGGATGCAAGAAGAATGTTGTGGACAGAATGCGCGTGAATAAACTACGGTGGTTTGGACATGTTGAACGAATGAACGAGGTAAGAATGACAAAGAGGATATACTTGTCTGAAAGAAAGGGTGTGAGGAAACGCGAGCGTCCGAGAACCACGTGGCTTGATCACGTGGATCAAATTCTCGAGGACGGCCGCGTATTGAGTAAGAGGAACCGACGTGCGTGTATGAGAAACTGTATGAATGTGGAGGAAGCGAAGGAAGTGTGTAAAGATAGATCTGTTTGGCGTTCCGTTCTCTCTGGCTACCCCACTTGGGACACGGCGTGAGGTTATAGTATAATAGTCCCTGATAAATGCCTAGGTATGTTATCATGTTTAAGTTAAATTTGTACATTCCATGTTGTGTGTGTATGTATGTGTGCATATTTTAATAAATTATATTGTTTAGTCAAATGTTTCGCAGATGTCTGCATTTTAAACACACATGACCTATGTACAACATGTAGCTATTATATGAAATCATTTACTAGGTGACATCCACTCACTATCAATTTGTTATTAGCTGAGATAACAATCTTTTAATTTTGTTCATTTAAATATCTAATCGCATCCATCAAGGATATTGTTACTGATGACGGAATAACAAAACTGATAATAAAGTACACTCGAAAATATTCCCGTTAGTTTCAAATAAGTTTGGAGGGCTTTAAAAACAATTTTTCAATACGAGTCACGTAAAAACAAAAGTTTTGCAATTCTTAATAAACATGTTATCATAAAATTACGGGTTGATTAAATGAAATTGGCAATAAACATTTTTTATTGATGTAGAAATCAAGGCAACAGATCGATCAATAATAAGATCAATAATAAAATAAATTGTCATCTATTCAAGGCGTTATAGGAGCGAGTAACATGCTTGCACAATAAAATATCTTATACCTACCTAACTAGTATATTTATTGTATAGGAAGCATCAACAGATTTAATGGAAACTTTTATGCAAAATCATCGAGTTATTAAATGCTTATTAAAAAGTATAAAAACAGAAATGGTAAACATTATTGTATTATTGAAAATAATAATACTCCTAAATCCTTGCAGCATTGATTAAGTGAAATTGTTATGTCAATTATATTAATGACAACAAGATGATGATGCTAATGTCTTCCTGAATTTATATCACACTCTTATATAAAATTGTAGCTTTATGAACCATTCCAGTTGGATATATTTTAAAGTTTCTAAGGCTTTAGGTGTATGTGCCCCCTATTCTAAACTACCACAAGCGAATTAAACCTTAGACAGGTGGAAATAGTGCTCTATTTTGATAAAAGAGACATATTTACTTAAATTTATTACTGTGGTTTGAAAATGAATGTATTAAAGACGAAAGTTCTAGTGTTTGAAAGAGAGAATGAAAAAACGATTTGTGAGATCAAAGTTGGCGACGACTGTTTGGAGCAAGTAAGCGAGTATGTATATTTGGGAAGTATGTTTGCGAGGGATGGAAGATGCGATAGTGACATTGAAAGAAGGAAAGTGGCCGGTGCTAGAGTGAACGGTGCACTTCGACCCATTGTCAGCAATGGCAATGTGTCGAACATGGCTAAAATGCTGGTGCACAATACCATTCTGGTACCGTCACTTACGTATGCAAGCGAGACATTGACGTGGCTGAAGAAGGACGAAAGTGGAATAAATGCAGTGGAGATGCGATCGTTGAGAAGAATGGTTGGTAAAACGCTGCGTGATAGAGTGAAGAATGAGGATATTAGAAGAATGATCGGATGCAAGAAGAGTGTTGTGGACAGAATGCGCGTGAATAAACTACGGTGGTTTGGACACGTTGAACGAATGAACGAAGTAAGAATGACAAAGAGGATATACTTGTCTGAAAGAAAGGGTGTGAGGAAGCGCGGACGTCCGAGAACCACGTGGCTTGATCACGTGGATCAAATTCTCAAGGACGGCCGCGTGTTGAGTAAGAGGAATCGACGTGCGTGTATGAGAAACTGTATGAATGTGGAGGAAGCGAAGGAAGTGTGTAAAGATAGATCTGTTTGGCGTTCCGTTCCCTCTGCCTACCCCACTTGGGATACGGCGTGAGGGTATAGTATAGTATAGTATTTATTACTGTTGTGATCTACTATTTGTACTATATATGTATACCTACAATAACTTTAAAACAATGAATCCTGTAACTAGATATTTTGAGTGCTCCCTCCCTATACACAAGACAGCTCTATTAGATGTCAATTTATTGTAAACTGTATTGAAATACATAAAAAAAAAACATTATTATTATTCTAATCAACATGGATTCACTTCACTCTCCATCTATATATAACATCTGCTTACAGACTGCAAGATTATCGAAAATTATAAAGCTATAATTTAATAAAACAGCTTTAAGTTACGTGTATTTGAGCATGAAAACAATACTGTCTGATGGGAATAGGAAAATTATAAAGCTATAATTTAATAAAACAGCTTTAAGTTACGTGTATTTGAGCATGAAAACAATACTGTCTGATGGGAATAGGAAAATTATAAAGCTATAATTTAATAAAACAGCTTTAAGTTACGTGTATTTGAGCATGAAAACAATACTGTCTGATGGGAATAGGAAAATTATAAAGCTATAATTTAATAAAACAGCTTTAAGTTACGTGTATTTGAGCATGAAAACAATACTGTCTGATGGGAATAGGAAAATTATAAAGCTATAATTTAATAAAACAGCTTTAAGTTACGTGTATTTGAGCATGAAAACAATACTGTCTGATGGGAATAGGAAAATTATAAAGCTATAATTTAATAAAACAGCTTTAAGTTACGTGTATTTGAGCATGAAAACAATACTGTCTGATGGGAATAGGAAAATTATAAAGCTATAATTTAATAAAACAGCTTTAAGTTACGTGTATTTGAGCATGAAAACAATACTGTCTGATGGGAATAGGAAAATTATAAAGCTATAATTTAATAAAACAGCTTTAAGTTACGTGTATTTGAGCATGAAAACAATACTGTCTGATGGGAATAGGAAAATTATAAAGCTATAATTTAATAAAACAGCTTTAAGTTACGTGTATTTGAGCATGAAAACAATACTGTCTGATGGGAATAGGAAAATTATAAAGCTATAATTTAATAAAACAGCTTTAAGTTACGTGTATTTGAGCATGAAAACAATACTGTCTGATGGGAATAGGAAAATATCAAATCACAGCTATAAAACTTTTGTCATTAAATAAATGCTATACCTATTTATTTTTATTTATAAGATTCCTATTATGAATAATAATGTACTCGTATACCTTCCTACAGTTATGGATAAGTTGCAAATGCTTTTACAACAAAATAAAATAGTATTACTTTTTTGAACAAGTAAACCAACAAATGATATTTACATGAACTAGCTACAAAAACCAGTACAAGATTTGTTCACATAAGTCCCAACAGGATAATTAATTTTAAAAAATTTCTCATGTAAAATCATACAATTTTCTAATCGCCTAATCGCATTAATATTCAAATTATAGCAAATTCATTATATGTATACTTATCTTAAATTATTGAGTATTTTTTTATGTAGGACTCATACTTGGTAATTTGTAACTACTCCATTTAAGTGTTACAAGGAAATGTTTTACACATGTAACATAATAAAATATGCAGTAACTGCAATCTTTGCAAAAGTACTAAGGATATTCAGAGATACCTAAATAATTACTCTTCATATATCGTCCGTCTTCTGACTAACTGTCGTATCTGACATTTTTGGCGAAATCGAGCTATGATCACCAATGTGAACTTATATGTGCCCGCATGTTCTCACTGAAGATCATATCTATAACTGTTACCGTTATACCTGAAATAGCTTTCTGATTTATGTCGTATTTACGAATTAATCTAAATAAAATGTGTTGTATCTACTAATTCCTTAAAATTTCATCCCAAAAATGATTCTGATATATATATAATAGGTATAAATAAAATAATGTAATATTTATTTACGCTGTATCATATAACAAGGAGAGATGAAAATATGCATGGCAAAACACAAAAAAACGCTCTCCTAAACAATTTACATTTAGGCAGATACAACTGTTAGTCAGAAGAGGGACGATATAAACCTGGTAATACTTGATCTTCCTACAATACTTGATATAATACATAATTTCTCATATTGATATCACTTTAATCCAAATACATATAGGAAAATAAATCAAGGTAATACAAATGATAAGCATAACACACAATAGTCAAGCTGATTACAGTATGTAGGTATGTATGTCTATAATGATAATTATAATATTTTTTATCCACTCAACACTTGATCAACTAGAATTATTTCTATATACAGAGGCAGGCTGACACCGTTAACTTTCACTTTTTTCCTAAGGCTCACACACTAAAACATAGATATAATAGTATAGTCACCTACATGTGTATTGTGTATGTATATAAATAATATTTGTATTACATAACAACATCAAAAAAGAGCCTAATAAAACGGGTGCAATGTGATTTATGATCAAATAATTTGGTATGTAATATAATAAGAAACATAGGTTAGCCTAATAATAAACTAAAAATATTCTTCATTTGTAGTTTGTTATCAAGATGGACATGTTTAAACTTCTTATCTTGTAAAAACAGTCCCGTCATGTCTACAGATTTCTTGATCTCTACCAGTTAATGGTTGATAAAATGTATAACAATGAATGTTCATTATCTATAATATGCAAAAACTGTATAATAATTTGTGTAATTTGACAAGAAATTTACTATTTTTTTATAGAATTATAGTTAAAAAGTTTGAGTATATCGGAAGCCTGGAGGTAGAGTCTCGACCTCGTGAACAAGGGGTCCGTGGTTCGATCCCAGATACAAACTCCCCTTTCATGACACAAGCTTTAGCTTACTGAGAAAGGTGTATAAGGTTGTTTTGGGTTTATAACAAAACCCAGATATCTTTTAAAAAAAAAATATATTAATGGGACAAAATACAATTTGTTGAAACTCGTCAATTTATCACAAGTTTACGAGTATCCTGTAAAAGACAAGTGTTCTGAAAAATAAAGGCATTTAATATCTTATTGCAGTGAGGTTTGCCACTCATCCTAAATCTCTTGATTATTTTGACTTGGAGAAGATAGCTTGCATATCAATTATTACATGGAGCTAGTACTAGCTGGCTTAGATAAATTAGTAAATTGTGGATAACGTGTAATTTTCAATGAAGATACTGAAGGCGAAGGAAATGACAAATTCTAACGAGGTTAAGCATGTAAAAATATACTTCACTTCTGGGAGATACCATGACGGTATATAGAAGTGAAGCAAATCAAAATTAATATTTGTGTGCTATGAATGATATTATATATTTAATAATATTATATTTATCAATGTTACTTTTACAATTAACCATTGTTTGTGGTCACATATGTAAATTTAACATACAAAATTACCATATAAGACTTAGAAAAGACAACGTCACCTCATTTGGTAGTGCCCCAGATGGGACTCGAACCGGAAACCCTGTCATGAGATGTGCTTTGTCCAATTAAGCTACAGCTAATAATATTATATCCCTTGCAATTGCCCCATAATAAAATAGTCAGTAACCAACATGAAGATGTTTTCCTTGAATAAGACAATATTGTGCGGTAGAGTATAAGTTAAACATAAATGATGCAGGTATTTACGTAGGTACATATATGATAAATTTATTCTTGATTGTTATAAATATGTAGATAAAATACATCTTGTATATATTATATTGATGAGACAGGCATGCCACACCTACTCGAGTTATGCTAAAATATTATCTTGTAAGAGAAACAACAAACTAGTCATCAATACTTGCAAGAGGATTGGTAAAACACATTGAAAATCACTGCATTATATGCACAAAGAAACAAGATTGTATTATTTACTAAACTTTGTTTAAAAGGGTAAAAAGAAACTGTCAACCTGTTTCTTAATAGCAGAATATATACCTGCTGCTCGCACTTTCATTATCTCCGTTTATTGTATCATTGCATTGTATGCTTCACATCATTTGAAACAAATATGTGATGGGAATAATTTATATAATATTTAAAATATTTAAACAAGATGATAGCGACAGCAAAGCACTTAGCAAAGACCTCCATGACACATAAGAAACAATGATTCTGGCTGAATTATTTTGAAAATACCCAATTGCAGCTGACTCTTTCCTTGGCTAATTTACCATAATATTGACAATAAATCTATTTCCATAACATAAGAGGTTTTGTCAATTCAAAACAATAAATTTAAAATAAAATAAAATTATATAAGTATTTAAATACCTACCTAAACGGTGAATAAGACATTGTGAAATTCAAATGAACCTGTTTAATATTAAACATGCAGAAACCTGAACTGTCGCCTCTAAGGAGATAAAATGGAATCTGTGACCTGAGGTCACTGATACGCTTTATATTTATAATGTCTAAAGTATATAAATATAGTAAAACAAAAATTCAACAATCTTCTGAAAAATAATTCAGACTGCCACGAGAAATAAAACACTGCCATCTTTGGATATTCGATTAAAATGCATCAATAAAATATTTAACAATGATAAAATACTTAACTACGATAAAATATTTGACTATGGAAACAAATGTCTTCAAGAGATGGCGTTTTGGCTTTTTATATTTGTTGATTCTTTTGGAAGTATAGCTAATTTACACGAGCAATAGATGGTGCTGTATTCAGGATTGCCAACTCGACTTTTAGAGAGGTAGATATATTTTAGAAGAGTGATACATTTGAGAGCTAAAGTTTGTAGATTTGAGAAAAAAAAGTCAGAAACACTTAGATTCCTAACAAAAGTTTGTAAATTAGGCCTAAATAAATAGATTCACTATGTAAGATCTACGTAAAAATATGTTGACTTCACAACTCTGGTATTAACAATATGTAAAAGTTGATGAATATAGTAAATACTTAAAAAAACTTTTTAGATAAATTGTGAACATTTTTAACAATTTAAGAGATACAATTTTGATATAATCAAAGAGATGTGTCTGAGTGTTCATATAGGCTAGAATGAGTGCTATTTTTATGGAACTATTCTAGAGTACGTAGTTATTCTTGCTGTTGCTATGGAATATTCAAGCAATAGGTGGCGTGTACTGCATGTAACTAGACGCCATATTAGTAATAAAATAGTTTATATGGTAAAGTTCAAAAGAGAAAATGCAATGAATGCATATCAACTGGATGTGTGTGATCAGGTTATTAACAAGATTGAACAGTTTCAAAGGAAGGGTTTTACATATTTTTAACCTTTTGATTTCCGAGCCGTCCCGATTGGAATCGTGCCCTCAATACCGCGTGATATTTATAATCCACTTTTTTAGTTTCAATTTACTTTATTTAATATAAAATTGCATATCATAGTCACATTGGCGGGTTATTTGAGCTCCTTCATCCTTCTACTAGCATCATGTAAACAAATAAGTCATTAAAATCTCAACGCACTCCCATAACACGGGATATTTGAACCTCAAGTGTCCTCGCCTAGCCTGCGTCATACATAACAAAGATAGTTTATAGTCTGTTCATGAAAACAACGGTCGATTGATTTTTTTCAGTGTGCTGCACACAGTTTTTTATTTTATTTTATTTTTTTACTTTGTTTTATACACAGTTATTTTTCAAAACTTCACTGAGAATAAAAATAATCAAAACTGTTGATAAATTTCGTAATCGAAAAAATGTTTACACTTGTGTAGGGACTACTAAGTAGTATTCAAATTTTGTCAAGGGTCAAAATAAAATATAAAATAAGCAATAACATCAATTGAACATAAATATAGGTTAAATAATTAAATTAAACCAATCCACAGCAACAAAAGTGACAAAATAAATAATATAAACAATATAACTGATTGAGTATCAAAAATGCCACGCGTATGATACAATTCGCGCGAACGTACTATAATGGTAATGAACGGCTGATTTCCGTAATGTACGCTGTCAGTACTTTTATAAATCGTCATTGTGACGAAATTCGTAGGTACATCTTTACCGACTTCACAGGAATGGATAAAGGATGAATGTAGGTATATATCGGTACAGATTTAAATTTAAAAAATCCAACACAGATGTCTCTGGGAGTGTCGAAAAATCAAAAACGATATATCACGGGTGTGGATGTCTAAGGTAAGGAAATGTCACACGTGTATGTCACGGCTGTGGATTCGAAAGGGTTAAATTAGTTTTTTGCCTCAAACTGGCCTCTTTGCGTATAAAATTTAAGGCATTCTTGAGGGTTGCATACCTAGTCATTCAATTTAAGACATTAAATGTTTTTTTAAACACCTACCTTAACACTAAACTCAAAAATCATGAAAAATGGGAGAACAATTCCTTGAAGAGTGCTTCACGGGGAAAACATAAAAGAATAAAACCTGACTATTTTTAAATTTCCCACTCTTCTCAAGGTAAATCACTGGGACCCCACTAAAGGGTATATAGAAGAAGGAGTGCATGATTTGATCGCCAAGTTCTATAATGGCTGGTTCCAATGACCTATCTATTTTCCAACATTTGTTAAAAACCCATCCAATTTTTAATGTTGCTGTTTCAATAAACAAAGATAGATAGGAATTTTTACCTGATTTCTCGAGATAGTGGCAGTAACTGATTTCTCAATCCGCCAATATTGATGAATTGGCATAGATATATGAATAGTTTTGAAGTTACAATTAGCATTTTAAAAAATGCCATTACTTTTTCATGTAATGTGATATCGAGTGTCACAAAAAAAGCATACCTATTTAAGGGAAGACTGGTTTATGAAACAAAGTTTTAGGGGTAGGCATTGAATTGAAAAAACTCCGCAAATAATTTATATAAATGACTAACTCTGTTTCGCGATAAACAGTTCATACATATCCCATATTATACTACATTTTAATTGGTTTTGAATTTTTGAAAAGAATAGATATAATAAATCCCGCAATGCAATGAATTGAAAAATATATTTAGATATTTAAAAATTTGACAACGATTATGCAAAACATGGGATGAAATTCAAAATCTTTGTGTGATTTCAAAGAAGTACGCTAACAAAAGAAAGACATTCAATTAATATTTGGTCTCGAGCATTTTCATTATTGAGACGCAAGTTACAGACAGATTGTTAATCACAGTAGTATTCATAGATAGGATATTGGAATCTGCCATAAGACAACAACTGGTGTCAAAGTGTTGACATACTATGACGGTCAATCTAAAGCAGGGATGCACAGACTTATAGGGAACAGGGGCCACTTGGGAAGATAATGAGCCAAGGACGGGCCGCTATAAGAAAATTAACACTTAAAGTTTTAATTTCTAGAAATGCTAACACATTAAAATTTCCACTCCCCGTCACCAAATTTTTAAAATGGTATAGGAATTTGGAATATTTCAAAAACTCCTCAGTTTACTTATAGAATATTTACTCAAATTATTAAGTATCCGGTACACTTTTACCGAATTTTTTTACACTATATAATTCACTGGCGGGCCGCAGATATACCGACCAAGGGCCGCATGTGGGCCGCGGTGTGTGCATCGCTGATCTAAAGCTACAAACAAATATTTCCTAATAGCGTAATAACTATTAACTTTTTAGCATCTCTCATTTGCGGAAATGAAAGAATATTAATCGCTTTTTAAATATGAAAAGCTAGCTTTAAGCTAGATTTTGAAATATTCTGAATTGTTAGGCTATAGAAGAAAGTGATGAATATGGTTTTCAGCATACATTTTTTAATCTACACATCACTAATAGATCAAATATAAGAATAACAAGAGAGAGTAAGTATCATACCATCTTTGAAAGTGTCGAGTTCATTTAGCAGCTTGGAAGCGAGCTCTGCTTTGGATGGTTTTCCAGGTGACTCTGGTTCTCGTTGTGGGGAGTATGGTGGGCTGACATCGACCTCATCCTTGATGAATCCAGGTACAACGTGCAGTTCCCCATATGACAGATGATCAGAAATAGAAGACAACAATTGCTGCTCCAGGCGGGAGTCATTGAATGAAAGATGTTTATCTTGTTGTATCAACGATAGTGGAAGTGATGCGTATATACCTGAAACAAACAAGAGACATTATTAGATTATTTAAAAAGTAAATTTACTACACTTCACTAGTACATATAAAAAAAAAACTACTTCAAAAATAAGCAATGACTATTTTGAAATTAAAACGAGGCTTTTTTCTAATGTTCCTACAAGCCAAGGAAATATAATGATTGTTTGGTTAGCTGGAAGATATTGCCTCCAGGCAATAAGCTCGCCAATTGCTCATGATTTTTTTTTCTGATCAATGAAGTGTTCTTATTATTATTATTATTATAATTTTCTTGGTATGGTTGTAAAAGGGAGCAAACTGTAAGACATGATGTGTGATAAATATCAAATAATAAATTTAGAATTCATAAGCACATGGTGAGTTATCATAATCACAATATATTTTTTCAATGTCTTGTGCAGAAAATTAAATATAACATTTGAAAAAAGTTCATAATTACTCTGAATCAAGGCATATGTAAATTCAGGATTAAATCCTTGACAGCGGTAACACATAGTTATTCAGAGAAAAATACTGTAATATATGAAATAATAATAGTAATATTTAACACTAAGTTTAGTTAAAAGTGACTAGATTAAAAATTGTCTCGAAGAACAATCAGTCTTTAAGGTTTCACTAGAATGTTTTCATGTGCGAATGAGTGAAGTATTAAGAAGCAACTTGTATTTATAGAATATTTTGGTGACACGGAGGGCACACAACCACACTACACAGAGATAATAACTAATATTATCAACAGTGGCACGATTTAGCAAATAACATATCTTGGTCAGTACTCCCTCTCTCTTTTAAGAGGAGATAAGACGGAGGCAGTGTGACGTATCAACACCAGCCTCCTCACAAGGATGTTTATCTTCATCATTCTAAGTGACATACTACGTGACATGCCTGATGCATGAAAACATGATAACACTTATAACATAATATTACATAAATAACATCATTTGTACTTTGCCTGAAAACAATAATATTATTTTACATCTTCAGTAATACACAAGTAAACAAATCTCTGTTTTGTATACCAAGCAGTTTTATGACATAGGCATGAAAATAATGTGTAGTATTCATGTAGAATAAAAAAATATAGCTGCAGTTATGCATAACCAATATAGTGCAGAGGAACACCCACGTGTTTGTGGGTAGGTATGTGAAAAATGTCGGCGGCGCTATAGCGCTCCTTTTGACAGTCTACTTTTGGCGTACATTTTTGAAGATCGTGTTCATGCTTTTTCATTGCTGCCTATCTTTCTTAGATCACACTTTTTTATACAAACACTGTTATTTTTTCAAATTTCTAATTACGAAATGTAGAGCACAAGTGAAAGTTCAGCCGAAGATGTTGAAATGCCAGAAAAATTTAGCTGCGTTAGTTACTATGAGAGTGATAGCAGAAGTAACAATGCAGATCTTTAAATTGGAGGATGTGTATTATTATTAGTGACAGCAGTGAAAATGTGAAGCAACTTCCATTTCTGTATATTTTTTTATTGCATGTTATAGAAAATGATCCCCAGAATAAATGTTTATAAGGAACCAACTCTCAAAAATTAATAATAACGGAGTTATAATACAAAAACAATTATGACGTGTCATGTCTGCTCCGGTATTGTCAACAATGGGTTCAACATGCGAATATTTATTATTATCAAAAATATTTATTTTTCATTTGTTTTTAACAAAAACTTATGTACAAAGGTACTAAAAACTAATTAAATTGTCCAGAATTAGTACAAAAGGTAAAAAAACTTCACAAAACACTCCATAAAATAACACCCATAGCACACGAACGCACGCAGCAAAATGGTTTGCAACCGTGAATGACGGTATGTATTTCAAGCGGCGGTCACGTGACATTTTGTATAGGCGATAAATAAGGTCAAAACACGCCTATTTTTGATTTTTTTCCTTGTGATTGGTAAAATATATCCGACAGATTGGACCAATGATGAAATTGACGAATTTGGCAGGAATATCAAAATATTACTGGATCAAACGCAACGGTGCGTGCGTACTCCAGATCTCATATTTCTTGCACGCACCGGTGCGTTGGTACTCCTTTACAGGTTAACTGCCACCATGTCATCTCAAAACTAAAATGACTTAGTGCATTTTGGTTGTATACCGTCAATATTATCTATAAAAATAGACTTTTCTTTTGGCACCTTAGTACATACTATACTATACCCTCACGCCGTATCCCAAGTGGGGTAGGCAGAGAGAACGGAACGCCAAACAGATCTATCTTTACACACTTCCTTCGCTTCCTCCACATTCACACAGTTTCTCATACATGCACGTCGGTTCCTCTTACTCAACACGCGGCTGTCCTTGAGAATTTGATCCACGTGATCAAGCCACGTGGTTCTCGAAGCCCACGTTTCCTCACACCCTTTCTTTCAGACAAGCATATCGTCTTTGTCACTCTTACCTCGTTCATTTGTTCAACATGTCCAAACCACCATAGTTTATTCACGCGCATTCTGTCCACAACACTCTTTTTGCATCCACTCATTCTTCTAGTACATATTGACAAAATATATTTGGAACTAAAATGGATAACCTATTATCCTGTCTCAGAATTTTCAGAATGTCTGTAAATTCTCATCAAATCTTTCATTTGACAAACTTACTCAACAAATCTCAATCATTTAAGCCAAAATATTTTTTTTAACAAGCACTTTTTTTGATTTTCAAAGGATTCAAATATCTTATAAATCCTTAATGTTGACTCCATTTGTCAAAAATGACTAAACAATTCAGAGTATGAAGACAACGAAAGTTTTCAGTTGGTACAACAAAAGCAGGTTTCAGTTGACACATAATATAGGATTTAGGTATTCCACGTGATAGAAATGGAAATGCGTTAACATATTCCTTGAAAGCACATGCACAATATTTCAAAACCAGCCACTTTACCACAATATGTGTAAATAGGTGTTTCTTTTATGATTGTTGATGGTAACTACTTCATCTACTTATAGATTTTATAATTACATAGGTAAGTACTTGTTTCATTCCATGTTTATTTATTATCCATTCAAAATTTTGACTCTTACGTCAATCTTTTGATTGGCAAAATGTGTCCCATGAAAAATTCGATGGTATAGCGCACAGATGTGGTAAAAGTAGTTTTTACCGAAAATAAGTTATTATACGCCTGTGAATCTATATCATCTGAAGTATGTTCCTTAGGAATATTATTGCGTAACTCTGTGTCATTCACGAGATATTTAACAAAAACTATGTGTGGTTAGTACTAAATTGTATGGCATCTCAAACTTTCAACATTGATTATCTCAAAACTATGAAAACTGCACTTACCACATCTGTGTGCTATGCCATCGAATTATAAAAATGTTTGTTTACTGAGAAAAATCTAAACTATATGAAGTGTCAAATCAGTCAGATCAGAATTAGAAAAACATATCTAAGTGAAATTATCTCAAATAGACAAAAGGAATCCAATATTTATACCCATAAATAAATAATAAAATAATTCTATGTGTGAAAGTAAAAAGGAGACAAATTGAAAAACACTGCACAGAAGAACCAAAACAAAATCCCCGCAGCCGTACAATACTGTACAACATGAGCTGTGTTTAACATTAAAATATGGTATCTAATGTTCAAATATCAACACATTCCATTTTTTTCCATGACTCATATGACCAATATTTAGTGATAAATGTATTTAACTCGGTTCAGGGGTGAGTTGACTCATCCCCTTTTTCCTTTCGTACATAGAATTATAGCTAAAACAAAAATCTATTATCCAAGCCTATCACAACAGTTAGTTGGAAGATATCGCAATCTAACGATAAACTCGCCCTCTGCATTGAATTATACGATTGATAATTTTATGATACTTTGAATTGATTTAAGTTATAACCAATGAACAGTAAAGAATAAGAATAAATAAAATGGTATGTGACATGAGGTAGTGTATTATATGAATAGCAATAACAAGATAATGATAAGTTTTTTTTTAAGTTTCTTAATATTGAGTTTTTATACATGATCCAGTACACGAGTCAAACATATCATTGATAAGTAGCTAAAAACACTGATACCCTAGAAATTACTGGAAGTTTTGCTATGGGAAGCTTATTCACTCTAGGTTGGCAATATGTACAGAGTATTTTCATTGCAACCCACCAGAAGTTAAGTCACTGAAATATAAAAAATGGATTATTTTTTTGATACCAGCACAGCAAAACAATGCTTGACCACTCTACTTGGCCTGACTATCAACAACTTTGCCCTGGATTCTTAAACATGTAAAAACCTATCTGTGGTACAAACCCATAACCTAGCACAAAACTGCACATTCACTCACAATTGTTGGTTATTGTGTAATAGGAATTTCAGTAAAGTTTTTATTAAGTCATACATAACATTTTAAAAATCACATTCAATTTGATTTTATACTCTTCTAAGCTTTAGACAAGGCCAATTTAACCATAACAATTTAAAGCTACCTAATAAGGTATTTATATATATATATATATAATGAGTTACAATCCACTGGATTGGTCTGCTACGAGTTTGGTTTTTCTTCTCCATTCGTCTCTATTCTCAGCCAGTCTTTTTAGCCCTACGTATGAGCCACAGTTCATGTCTCTCTTCAGTTGGTCCATATATGCGTCTCTTGGTCGGCCTCTGCCATTTGTCCCCTCGGTCTTACCCTCTGCGATGGCGATGAGTAGTCCTGGATGCCTGATGTTGTGGCCAATCCAGTTAGCTCGTTGTTGGCTGATTCTCTTAAGGAGTTGCCTTTTTTCGCCTACCCTGGTTAATACTTCTTCATTTTCGACGTGCTCCAACCAATGGATCTTGAGCATGCGTCTGTAGCACCACATCTCAAAGGCCGCCAACCGTCCGCTTTCACTCTTGCTGATGGTCCATGTCTCACAACCATAAAGCAGAATGCTCCATACAAAGGCTTTAGTAAGGTTCTTCCTTACGCTTAAGTCAATATTTGGGGATTCCAATATCTTTGATTTTTTTGTTAAAGGCAATCCTTGCCTGGTTTACATGATCAGATATGCTGACGACATAGCACTGCTCGCAGACTCCGAGATGGAGCTGAACGAAGCCTTAGGAAAAATGGAAAGTATTCTGTTGTCAAAGTACAACATGAAAATAAATAAAGAAAAAACAAAATGTATGGTCGTTGGAAGAGAGGAAGCGACTGCGAACATTGCCATAAATGGAGTGAGCATCAAACAAGTAAGTGAATTCGTGTACCTGGGCAGCAGAATAAACCAGGATGGACGCTCCAAATCGGAAATTGTAAGCAGAATAAACCAGGCAAGGATTGCCTTTAACAAAAAATCAAAGATATTGGAATCCCCAAATATTGACTTTATATATATATTTATATAATAGGTCGGGGGAAAAAGTTTCTTCGCATTTTATATGAAAATTCGAGACATTTTTTTTCAAAGTTAATTTACATTTAGTTACAGTATATATATGCCATTCTGTTCGTAGACTTTCTGCCATCTTGTAGGTAGAGACATGATCCCGTTGCTGTAGAAATTTTGGGACTTCTGATCAAAAAAACGCAACAAGTAGTTTTGGCAGTCCTCTCTTGATGTTAACCTGACACTGCCTAGAAAATTCCGAAGAGACTGAAACAGGTGAAAATCTGAAGGTGCAAGGTCAGACTATATGGCGGATGTATTAACACCTCCCAGCCAAACTCTCTTAATTTTTGCTGAGTGGCTAAAGATGTATGTGGTCTAGCGTTATCATAATGAAAGATCACTCAGGTTTTGCCACAGTCTGTGAAGCCTGACCGACCTTTGATCGCGACCTTTTTCGCACATTCTTGTCATACGTGATCCATTTTTCATCACCAGTAATCAATCTCTTCAAAAACGATTCGGTTTCATTACGTCTCAATAAAGAATTGCAAATGAGTTCACGGTTCCTAAGGTTTCTTTCAGTGAGTTCATGTGGCACCCAAATATCGAGCTTTTTTGTGTACCCAGCTTTTTTAAATGGTTTAAAACTGTTTTGTGGTCAATTCCAAGTTCTTCAGCTATGTCGTAACTACTGATATGCCGATCTTGTTCAACTATTTTAAAAATAGCGTCCATTTTATCCGTAACAGGGCGACCAGAGTGAGGTGCATCTTTGACATCAAAATTCCTGGATTGAAAACGCTTAAACCAACTTTGTGCTACTCTTACTGACACTGCATTAGGTCCATAGACGTCACATTTTTTTTCGCGGCTAGCGTTGCACTTTTTCCTTTTTTGTAATGAAATTTTAAAATGTATCTTATTTCTTCATTCGATTCGCTTATTTTGACAGAAAGAAAAACAAATGAAAAATAGCGGGAAACAAAATTTTCCTAATTTGATTATTTTTTTTAAATATCACCTTTTTAATGTCATGAAAATCAGCCAGATACAAATAGTACAGCCAAAGATATTTTATTACAAGTTTATACATATTATATGCGAAAAGACTTTTTCCCCGACCTAATATATTTCTACATATATCCTACAATCACATATTTCTCGTCGCGAAAATCTCTTTTGAAACATATATATGTATATTTATTATATTAAATTTATAATAATAAAGCATTATCATTAATAATTTTTGGTAGACAAAATATTAACATAATTATAAAGAATTGAAGACTTAGAGTGAAAAGATTACTTAAAAAAAAAACAATATGTGTATAATGTAATAACAGTTTATTTACCTATCTGATTCTATCAACTGCTGAAATCTTTTACAACAAAAAAAAACATGAAACCCTTACAGGCCCAGAATTTGACAATAATTAAAATATTGCAATGACCTTCAAGTCAAATTAAAAGAGAAAGAAGTTGCCTAAAAATAGAATATTTGTAATCATAGAAGAATCAAGAATATATACTATTTTGTTATAAACATCCAACACAAAACAAACAGACAAACACGCCCATTTTATATAGTTATTTCTTATCATGAGAGTGGTGGAGATGCCAAAATGTTTATCACAGAGTGGGTAGGAGCGTGTTTACTTAATAACAAAGTTGTCAGCCAGTAATAAGCATGAGATATCCCACCAGCAGTGGAATAAGAGATGATATGACGTCAATATTTTAAATTTTTATAACCAACAAAAGATTGCCACCTCCACTGGCACATGTATTTGATAAAGTTTATGACATTATACAGAATGCTTCAACTATTTTATTTGTACATATTTGCATTCTAATAAGAAATCAATATGTTTAAAGTAAGCGTGTTATATTACTCTAGTTGTCTAATTTATTAATATAATTATTTTATGTACTAGAAGAAAAGATTTATTTAATTAAAAAAAATATATATATAATATTTATGTCACTGAATCATGAAAACTACTAATTTGTGATAAGTATTTATCATTATATCATTTTATCTATACATATTTTCTATTTTTATTTATCTTTTTTTTCCGGGTTGGCTGGAAGAGATCACTTATGTGATAAGCCCCCCTTTTGTAAATATGATTTACTTGTATACAACATAATTTTTTGCCAATAAAGTTTTTATTTATTTATTTTATTTGCAAATTCATGTTTATTTGAATGCATACACAATACCCTTTATTTTATTTTAGGTGGTAATTAAAATCTTTCGTAAAAACATTTTTCTACAAAGAATTTCTGTCACAACATAAAGTGAACATTGGATTTTCAGTAACAATGCAGATTATTATCAAGTGTGAACTATAGGAAAACATATTTCTATTTTATACAAAATATATTCAATGCACTTGAAAAAAGTAGATTCATGTTGCTCGGGATAGAAGAAAAAGGGAAATTTTTTGAAGAGGCATGTATCCAGCAATGGAGAGACGAGGGTTAGAAGTAAGTATATTCAATCCCGTTAGTTATAATTTTATTTATTTATTTATTTATTCAGATATTCACGGCCGAAGCCTTTTACATGTAAAAAAATTTAGTATACATACAATACATGCATACAAAAAGTATTTTTTCTTTTAAAAAAGACACGTACAATTAATTAGAGACAAAACAAGAGTACAATTAAATAATAGAATAACGTTTATAACGTTTGGTGGAATAATTGTTTATCCCCATGAAGAAACATTTTAATTATTAAATTCAAAAAAAAAATCAGAAAGAGTTTATTAAATTTTCATTATAATGAAAATTTAATGAATTCTTTCTCTATTTGATGGTTCTAATAAAATGTGGAAGTATTTTTATAACCAATTTATATTTACAATAATATAAATTTAATGGTCCTACTGTAACTCTAATAAAATAAATGATATTTGTGTGAATCTCATGAACAATAAATAATGTAATAAAAATATAGCAGATAACCCCAGATCAGTTAAACAGTGCTACACAAACACTTCAAAACATAAGAATAACAATGCACAATGTACAATATTAAGGAGGTGACATTGCAATATAATTATATTCAATAACCCCAAGTAACCCATGGTTTGATAATACTCCACACTCCTTTCATCTACACAACAAACAAACAAAAGATCTGACTAACACCTGATCATATATATAATGAGTTACAATCCATTGGATTGGTCTGCAACGAGTGTGGACTTTCTTCTCCACTTCTCCCTATTCTCAGCCAGTCTCTTCAACTCCATGTATGAGCCACAGCTCATGTCCCTCTTCAGTTGGTCCATATAGGCGTCTCTCGGTCGGCCTCTGCCATTTGTGCCTTGGGTCCTACCCTCTGCGATTGCGATGAGCAGTCCTGGGTGCCTGATGTTGTGGCCAATCCAGTTAGCTTGTTGTTGGCAGATTCTTTTGAGGAGTTGCCTATTTTCGCCAACTCTGGTTAACACTTCTTCGTTTTCGACATGTTCCGACCAATGAATCTTCAGCATGCGTCTATAGCACCACATTTCAAATGCCGCTAACCGTCCGCTTTCACTCTTGCTGATGGTCCACGTCTCGCACCCATATAGCAAAATGCTCCACACAAAGGCTTTCGTGAGATTCTTCCTCACGCTTAAATCAATATTAGGGGATTCCAATATTTTGGATTTTTTGTTAAAGGCAATTCGTGCCTGGTTTATTCTGCTCACAATTTCTGATTTGGAGTTTCCGTCCTGGTTTATTCTGCTGCCCAAGTACACGAACTCTCTTACTTGTTTGATGCTCACTCCATTCATAGCAATGTTCGCAGTCGCTTCATCCTTTCCAACGACCATACATTTTGTTTTGTCTTTATTTATTTTCATATTGTACTTTGACAGCAGTATACTTTCCATTTTTCCTAAGGCTTCATTCAGCTCCATCTCGGAGTCTGCGAGCAGTGCTATATCGTCGGCATACTCCTGTCCAGTTCTTCATTTCTTCTCTCAGTTCATCAATAGCTCGCTGTATATAGCAGTTAAAGAGTGCTGGCGACATTGAACATCCCTGTCTTACACCTTGTTCTACCCTCACTTCTGCGCAGCTCTCTCCGCTTTTAAATACAGCCATTTCTGTTGTTCATATTCCAAGAAATGATCATATTCCAAGAAAAAGGAATGGTTCAGACACATTACTGAATACATGAATGATACTTCTCAGTTTATATAGAATTTCACAATCACTTAATGTTTTTACATCTTAAGTTAAAGAAAAAAATTGTTATCCATGGGTTTCCATACCTTAACTTTTACCTAAATTAATTGTTAAAAATCATTAAAATGAAAAACGATCTTTCATCCATGGAATGTATGTTGGTTTTCCGCAAATTGTTTAGATTTAGATTATGAATGACTTACATTCAAAATTTAGACGAAATTTTGAATGTAAGTCATTCATAATATGCGATATTATCTCCAGAAAGCCATGATTCCATAATTCCAGATTTTCAAGATCTGAGATTGTCACTTTAATCACAACAAATAAGACAGTTATCTTTTTAGGATAGGTTTAGTCTCGTCCCCATTTTGCGAGTGCAAGCTCGATGTGGAATCCCTGGACCATGTCTTCCTAGGTTACCCAATATGAGACTCATACAATTTGTATTACGAGACAACTGAAGTCCAGTATCCGATTAACATGTCTTGCCTATTGCAAACTGATACCGTATCTGTATATGTCAAAAATTGAAAATTTGCCAAAAAAAAAATATTATTATTTAGATTAGTGCCTTACACCGATATGCCTTTTAAAAATATTGAACTTGGCACAAATTGTCCTACAAGGGACGGAATGTCGTAATCTTATAAATAATAATAATATGCGATACTCCTCACATACAGGATTTGATGTTGTGTCGACCATTATGTAAGATGGTCCCGATGAAACAATGCACCAATGTGGAAACATATATTTTTTGACAAATCCAAACTGCATATTTTGGCAATAAAACATATGTAAAGGCATAAGCAAAGTCTATGCCCCACTGTAGTGAAATAGAGTAAAACTTTCACCTTATATATCAATACACAAGTCTATATTTTCACACTATTTAAATGTATCTATATAATATAGTACATATATATCAATACATAAATCTATATTTTTCATATCATTTTTACATAATTCACCATGCTCGAAATGTAAAGTCAGATCTGTAAAATTGCATTTTCATACAAGAGCCAAATAAAGGGGAATAAAAGCAAAGTTAAATTGTTGGTAATAAAAAAATTACAAAACTTTTCACATTATAATTTGTAGAATGAAATGGTGACGACTAAAGATGTAAAAAAGGAATTTTTGTAAAGTTTATTGATCCAATGTTACATATCCAATAAGACTGACATTATATGCTTTGTATACATTGATAATTCAAAAAATAAGTCTACAATCGACAAATAACAAAAATAAAATTTTATAGTCGACAAATAAGCTACAGTTTGTTATTTTATAGAAACCCAAAAAAATACTAAGCCTGCTCTAGTGCTTGATTTGTTCTAAAAACAACAATATCACAAATCTAGTTAAATATTTTATGTTGCAAATAAATTTATCACAAAATGCATAATATATACCTACTGTGTTGTACAAATACATGTTCACTGAAGAGAAGACAATTTGGTATAGAGATAACAAAATTTATAATTATTGATTAAAGCAACTTAATTAAAGTCCATAATTAATTAGCTTTTGTGAAAAGCATTAAATGTTAATTATTTTTTATCAAATTTTCTAATGTCAGGGTCATATACTTAGGTATTATTTGATGTTGTGTGGACTAGTAACAACTTATTAAATTATTTAAGTCTGGTAGTGCACATTATGAATATGGGATGATTTCCTTTAAACTGATAACCCTTAAATTCATGTGATATTGGCTGGTGTTATTATTTATGATAAATTATAATAATTTTTATACTGACACAGAATAAGATGTTTTATGACTTACGTGTTTTAGGTAACTAATATGATAGATGTATACACAATAGAAATTATATGGTAACGTTGAAGGTTAATTGGATACTGTGGATAATTAGAGTGGTACTATGATGATGAGGATGCACAGAACTCATCTCAATCACTAAAAATATGTTTTAGAATGAGAACCTACAATTGTGCTAATAACTATTATTTCAGCATTAAAATGGAGCATGAAAAATCAACATGCTGATTGGTAAAAACAAGTAATGTTTTTCTATGAAATAAAATATATTTGTACGTAAATGCAAGCACATTAGAATAACGAAAACTGAACCCAGCCCCTCCTTAACCACACCTCAATACCTACACCAACACTTGGTGCACAAACTACCCTCCTAACCTCCCACACTTCCTGCCCCCACTACAGGCCACACGGAGAAGTAAGAGAACACGAGAGCGACTTCAGTTGGTTCGAAAATGATGGCCAGACTGCAGTCTAAATCTCACCTCCAAAATTCAACAAGTAACGTAGTCGCAAAATCCATCGATACATACATACCTTGTTGCAAAAAACTTATAAACAACATATAGAGGGGTGAAAGGCTATTTGTTTTAAGCGACATTTTGTGAACTTTACAGGAGAGCAATTTAAAGTTATTTTTTTTAGAAAAAAAAAATATTATAAAAAAACGATTAGTCCTATTTAAAAACGTTCTAAGAACAGCATGTTTAAAAAAAATCAACACATATTTTGGCATAATTTTCAGTAATAATACCTTCAAAACATCCAAATTATGTGTCGCTTAATACAATTTGGCTTTTATCCGGAGTCAGGAAAAATGATTCAACCACCAACGGCATAAAACATTAATGAAGGGAAAAACGTTTTAAGCGACATCGCTGTAATTAATTAGTGGAAGGAATAACGATTTATCTGACATTGACCAAAGATAATTGAAATAGGCTATTTGTTTTAACTACAAGCTGAAAGATAAACGGAAACAGGAACAGTGACTTAAGCAACAATAACATTCTTAATTAATTGTTTTACATCCTCCTCCTGAAAGGATTTTATAAAACTAGGTAGTTGATACAAAATAATTTTTGTCGTAATGCTAAGTGAATCTTGGGTTTAAAAGAAAACATAAAAACATTAATTATGATATTTTTTTAGTAAACAAGTAAAAGAATTGTTGTCAATAATATTTATTGTTACAATGAGAAATCTGGAAAAATATTATAATAGCTAATAAAACAATGCACTGGTATAATTATTAAAACAAACATAATCTTATCGAAAAAACAAAAACCATAAAATAGATAAATAGAGATGAAATTATTAAAATTATTATTTGTCTCAAATAACATGTTTTCAAAAATAAAAATGAGACGAAAAAGTTGAAACGACCATCATTATCAATATTACGAAATAGAAAATTGGTTGAACAGTCAAAAGTTGGTGCCGGTTGCAGCGAAAACGGTTCATGCGACATGCACTACTTTTTTAAATATCGGCTAAATGTATGAAGCGACAATGCAGAGAAATAGCAGAAGAGGGCAAAACGGTTTAAGGTACTATTTATGACAATTTGCACACACGGAAAAAAGCTTTAACTACCATCTATCTGCAAATTGGAAGAAAGAAAAATAGCTTATGCTCCAATAGTCTGTATTAATCAGTATTAATGAATGGTTTAAGTGAAGTGTTTAAATCAAGTGACAAATTTGATGTCAGATCATACATCACGTTTGAGAAATTAGACCTATTTTTTTTTTTGTTCAAGCGCCAAAAAAGTACTCCGATTGACTCGAAACATAGACCAATCGACACAGAAAAATTTGCCAATTCCGACCATATATATAACTCATTTTCGGCAAAAGTGTCGCTTAAAACAAATAGCCTTTCACCCCTCGATATATATAAATATATACAGATTTATTATATCATATTGGCCTGTTAATTATGGCAGCCAGCGGACTTACTGCATGTAACAAGACAATCTTAATATTCCGAAAGTGTGCAGTTAAAAAATACTTAAGTTGAAAATGCTGCGAGGAGCTCTCTATATAATCCCTTTCTTACCAACACTTGATTGGACTGATTTTCATTCTAATTTGATGCAATCTTTTAGATGGTCCACACCTCATAAATGTATTAGTATTTTGATAACTATTTTTTTTATACAATTAGGAAAAAAATACATGTTTATTATCCTCATGGATACAAGATATTTTTCAATCATCTTCCCAACAATCAAAAATAACCGACTACATATTACACACAGATATTGGTATATATGGTATTATCTCCTAGTGCTATATGTATATTGTAACAGATATACACAAATTATACCAACATAATTATCATATTTTGTCTTGGTAATTTTATACCTTATAAGGAATTATCATGCAAAGCATTTCATAAATCTTTAAAAGTTAAATGTGATTCATTTCAGGCACATATGATATACTCTGGAAGAGAAACTTTGGATATTCAGGTGAATTGATATATTACAAAACCAACCACGTATTCCTCTCAACGTGAATGGTTCAACCTAATGTGTAATACTTAATTTTATTCTAAAGTTCTCCACTGTTTTTTGCTTAAAACATCTAATATCTAAGTTATGCATTGATGGAAACGAAATTCATATGAAAAAAAATCAATAACTTCTCTATTGTCGCGGAGAGGAAAGCTAACATGTTTATTACGTACACTTAATCCAATGGCTACTCTATTGTTGAGAAATTCCAAGATGTGAATGAATGAAAAAAATCATTATCCATGATTCTCAATCTATTTTTTGGCATCCACCTCTCTACTTTGATTTTCAACAATTGTATAACTTGTTTTTCTTTAATTTTTTTTGTTCTTCAACATGAGAGAAAATAGGGAACTATAAAACTGTTGACAAGAAGTTATGTGACCCTCCTCCTTCCTTTGTGATAACACCCAAATATAAGATAGGTATAAATATTTATTGTCAAGCAAACTATTATAACTTTGTTATTAAGCATTGTTGCCACCTGAACATCAACATGTATCAACAATAATAATAATAATAATAATAATATGATAAATATCGATGATCCAGTTCCATACACCAACAACCAGACAATTTCCAAAATCTAGATTTTCGGCTTATAAAAATAAAGACATGTTACATCTGAAATTCTGCAATGAGGTTTGACAGCTTGCATGTTTATTATATGCAGCTGGTCTGCTGGCTACCCCACTTGTGGTATATGCTGATGGTTTAAAAGTGTACTAGTAGTAGTACATGTAGAAAATGATATTCTTAGAATTCCACAAACAAAAATTCTAAAATTTTAATAATTTCTATTGGAAGCACATTATTTGTTTTGAATTTTCAGTAGACAGCCATACTGCTTGAAAACTTTAATGTGAACCTATCTTGGAATATGCGAATTTAGAGTAGCTGTTTTATTGTACTTTTTTTTGTAATGAGGGGAAATCCTTAATGGACACCTAAATAGGTAGTGCCGGACTCCTGCCGGATAAAACCCCTCATTCTTCTTTGCAGCCCCGGTTCCCACCTTGTGGTCTTCCGGGAGTACAATTTGTACTGGAGGGATAATTAACACCTCACACAATGGGCCACTTGCAGTCGTGGGGGATTTTAATAAAAATGATCGAATTAAGTAAATTTGAGGTCGGGAAACACAAATATGCCAGTTAATTTTTTTTAAATATCTAAATTACGGAGAATTTCCAAAAATAAAACCTAAAATTTTTGACGTTTAGCAAAACAGTCTAAATGGTTTTTGACAGCTGATGACGTCACGGAGTCCCGTGAATCATAGTAACTTTCGCACCACAGATTATAAATCTCATACACACATGGGACTCCGTGACGTCACAGCGCCGCCATATCGTTTTTGATCATTCCGAGAAAATCCAATTTTTAAAAGCTAATATCAAAGAAAATAGTGCAAGAAAAATTAAAATAAATTGTGGTTGTGTTTCTTTAATACTAATTTACAATTTCATGTAATGAAAAAAAAATCTGCAAGTGGCCCATTACTGGATTATTTCATCTTATTAGTTACAAACAACCCAAGTAATTTGTACCTACCTAAAGTATTAGATGCTTGTCAATCCTTACCTACTCAAATGCTAAATCAGGGTATATTAAAATTTATTCAAACAATAAAAGTCAGAAATATTTTAGGGTATGCAAGGTCACCAAGAGAATGAATTAATTTTTATATGTTTCGTTTTGTGAAAAACCACCGCAATATATACAATAAACAATAGTAAATGTGGAGAACAAAAATACACTACTAAAATATTTCAATATTTTGTTGTATTGTGTGAAATATTATTGTTGTATGTTCGCCGATATGTACTTGTAATGAACAGGACTGAGGAATGCATTATATTTATATTGATAAATGGGTAGGTACGTATGCAACCTAAAATAATATATAATATTATGCATGATTGCTGTGCACCTGGTGTGTTGCCAGTTGCCGTGGTTGTTCGAGTATATGTACCTACCCATGTTCTATTGAGTATGTTGAATCTCAAATTGTTATATTATGCTGATAACATTTCTATTGTTTTTAATGAGGTATTTATGATTTTATTGTATTATTATTTCTTATTTTGTATGGAGGATTGCAAAATATTTTATGTTTATAATATATGTATTGTAAAAGGCAAATGCCGTATATTGATTGAAATAAATAAATTAATAAATATGATTATAATAATTTGGATGATATTGCAATCTTATTCTCTAAGTATTTGATTGTGCCATAAATAAAGAATAAAATTTATATTTTAGGTGTATAAAGAGACTACGCATACTAAAATAAAAATGTCCAGTCAACATAGTTGAGAAAAATAAATATTATTTCAAGATATTAATTTGTAGCCAGGTACATAAATATTTACCATTATTTATTACAGTTGGAAAACCATGTTTAAGAGAAATTAGCTGTGATGATTAGTTCTTAAATATTTTAACAACAATGAATTGTTGGTGTTGCATCGTAAACAACGCCATCAATTGAATATCCATGACACCTACTGACGATATCAAAATATTCAAATATACCTACCGATGTACTGAGTCTGTGAATTTTGTTTTTGAAGATTTACAACAGATGGTGCATATTATATTTTAATATATTAAATATTTTGCAAAATTGTGTTCTATATATGGAGTATATTGTTGTATGACCCGGTAGGAAATCTCATTTCTAAAATCTGGACCAGCTGCTGAAAAGGTTGGCCAACCATGCTCTAAATGAAAAGAACTGATCTGTCTTGTGCTGTAAAGTGATTCATTGAAGGACAAATGAATGAATTGTGTATAATTTACCTGTATTATTTAGAGCCAAGTCCTCAGTGTGTAGCCAAGTGTCATTAATATCAACAGAAAGAAGATCTGGATCCACCGAAGTGGGCCAGTCCAAGTGACTTTGGATGTAACTCATTGTGGTTGTTTGTGAGCTTTTCCTGAAATATCAAAACATATTTACCTTTTGACTTTTACACTCAAAACCAGTAGGTTAATGTCAATATCAGATGGTCATATGGAACGAATCACTACAGTGATAATATCTCACCACTGCATAATGTAGTATTTATTTACATCAGGCAAAGTGAACGCCAGAAGGAAATAATACATATTGCTAGCCCAAGTGTCACAGAGAATCCCAGATTAAATTGTTGTCAAATTTTTGAGTAAAATTCCTGATTAGGGATTATAAAGTGGCATCTTTCATAAACATAATTATATTACAATGTTGAATAATGGGCTGATGTTTATTTATTTTGTGCACCATACTGTATTGAATTGGTTGTATTGCTTCGCTTGTGATTCGCCATCTCAGATATGCTAAAAGCTACTGCGATTTTTTAAGTTGAGTAACAGATAGACCATAATATAAATACTGTATTATAAAAATGTCTCGCAACTGTTACACAGTTGATCTTTCCAAAATAAGTGAAAACTATTTGGATTAAATCACATTTTTATTACTTTAAGTCACATATCTTATTATTTCAATAATATATGATTACATTGTTCGTGTACAGAATACACATTTTATCAAGTTCATGTATGCCAACCAGACTGAGGAAACCTCTTAAGGTTACTAGCACTTGTCACCTTTGTAAAATGACTTATCACTATAAAGTTGTCAAGCCATGAACTCTGAACACAAAGTGATTGCAAAACAACTACGCAAATATAATTATATTTAGGAAAGACTGTCTAATTGAAATTTTACATATTTTAAACAATTAATATATACTACTACTACTACTATACCATCACGGCACTATTAACAAAACAGATAAATATGCAACAGGAGTTTTACTGATATAACTCCAAACAAAGAATAAGTTTTTAAATGTCCTATAAGAGACAATCACAAATTAGACATTTAAAATATTCAATTCAATGATGTGTCTTAATTTTTTTATTGGTAAGAGAACAACTTATATGTTTAAATGCAGTTAGTGTTAGTGTTAAATGCACGGAATAATTCAAGCACAACCTTAGTTAGCAAAGAGCGCCCTTGAGGTGGATTTTTTTCACAAAACGGCGCTTTACAAATCATCCAAATAATAATAATAATAATAATAATAGTGTGCTAGCCTATTTGTGGGATAGGCCACCATGTTAAAGATAGACAGATACAATTTATCTATCTATCTATTCCCTCACGCCGTATCCCAAGTAGGTAGGCAGAGAGAATGGGACGCTTGATAGATCTGTCCTTATATACTACTTTCGCTTCTGCTACAGTCATACAATTTCTCATGCACGCACATCAATTTCTCTTACTCAAAACACGGCCATCCTTGAGAATTTGATCAATTACAATTTATGTTATTTGGTATTATTTTATACTTATTTTACTTCTTTGACTCTTTATATTTTTATAAAGAGAATAATATCATTTTAAGCATTACAAATTGAATTTAAATTTTTTGTAA
Organism: Athripsodes cinereus; assembly: GCA_947579605.1. Taxonomy (NCBI): domain Eukaryota; kingdom Metazoa; phylum Arthropoda; class Insecta; order Trichoptera; family Leptoceridae; genus Athripsodes; species Athripsodes cinereus. Next base: position 12,390,596 of record OX388314.1, on the reverse strand, counting down.
TTGATTTAATAATAATTGATTAACACCCAACTATAATTTTTAAATAGATATAAAGTCAGTCAATTTTATTAATAAATGTACAAAAAAATCATGTAATAACATGCATGTTTACTGTATTGTTTGGTTTCTAATATATGTGATTATATTTTAAAGGTTATTTTTTGCATATAGTTGTATTGAGTACTATTTTTTTGTTTTGGTCAACTTTATATCAATAAATAAATAAATTTGTCAAGGCATAACCCACATGTAGGGTAGCCAGCAGATCAGTTGCATGTAATACACATTCAAGTTGTCCTCTCCAAAATAAATTTGTTCCATCATCTAATTGGCATATTTGCATGGATATCTATTTGATAATTTGTTTTCTGTATGTGAAGAACATGCAGCCCTTTACACGTACGTTATACACAACCTGTCTATCAGATAGCTATTATACAAAAAAATAATATGGGAACATACCTTGTTTAGTATAGTATCAACTTTGATGTTATTTTGATGTGACAATTCCGAAGATGATTGTAATGATAAAAGTGATTCAGTCGTATAACAACTGATGTTTCCGATGTCCAAAGTTTGTATTGATAGTCGCGTGGTCGCAAGGACGAGCAGGTTTGCGAAAAACGCCATGATGGCTCTAGAATTATAAAAATGATCAATTATAACAAATGTGCAGACGAAACACTCTGTGCAGTTTCATGATGCGGCGCTCTACCTAAATGTATTTTTTGGTATCAAATAGATAAAAAATATATTTAATGATATGTCACAGCTTGTAAAACTTGTGCCAATTTATGTAATTAAAATATGAATCTAGATTTAAAACAAACATGAAAACACCCCTCAGAGAAAAAAACAATCATATACTTATTAGTTTGATATTTGTGTTCAGTACAGTGAATATGGTGAATGATTCATGGCAACATTTATATGTAAATATTTTTTTTCTTCAAATATTTGTCATCCTGGCACAATTTTTAAAGGTTCTAAAACTATATGTGATAAGCTGACCCAAATTTTCAGAAAGCACTTAGGTATCTACATATATTATGTTGAAAATAAAAATCATCTTGTTGATGTACAACTTAAACAATGGCGGGAGTATTCCAAAAGTTTAGGTGACAGCGCTACCAACGTACAGACAAAATACGAAGACGCCATCTTGCTTCTTGACGCAACGTCAAGGAATACATAACCAAAATAAATATGCGTTAAGATTTGGGAATATTATACAAAAATGCCACCACTAACATTTAAATACGCCCTTAAAATAATTCACAACAGTTTTTTGGTCTAATTCAGGGTAAATTATTGCGTCACCTACATTCGATCAATATGGCATCTCTCACACAAGTAGAAGACATGAACAAAATGATTGTACTAAAAGTTTGATAAATCACTGAAATGTAGTTAAAATGTTACTTACTCCATTTTTAATAACTTGTACTGGCACACAAAAGTGTGCAGAAAATAAAACAAACAACTAGTAACCCATTGTTATCGCGGTAAAAGCACGAGGATACTTAATACACTGTTACTTCTTTGCGACATGGGAAAGGAATGATTTTTTCATTTTTCGTCGATGATACGTTCGCGCTACTCACATCACATCACAACCTATTTTCTATCCCTATTTAACTCGTATACAACTTGGTTAGTTAGAAAGAGATAAACTGTATTTAAAATGGACTACTTTCGAAACATTAGTTTTCCTACTCCCTACAGTCCCTACTGCCTACATTACACATTTACACATTACAAAAATAATATGCTTTTGGATTCCGATGATTTATTTTTGTAATTACTATTTTGTTATTGTTATCAATCAAAAAACACATTGTTTATTTTGCCTAATCCAAAAATGATACAGTCATGTTACTCGGGCAGTACGCGGAAATTGCGCCGATATAAATTCACTTTTTTTTAGTAAAAAGTAATACCTACCTATAAATACCTACTTGATATAATGCCTAATGGGGCCATCAGTCATTTATATAAAATCATATTAGGAATACCTACTCCAATTACTTTTATATCCCCAAAGTGTTCTTGTGGAGTGGATGTGCAGGATCTTAATCATATTGTGTTCGAATGTGAATTGCTCAAGAATAGGGATGAATTTGTACAGGAACTTCTGAAGAGAAGGGGTAACCTCCCTATGGGCCTGCCGAGTCTTTTGTGTGATCCAACTGCTGAAATGGTGAGAATTTTGGATGGTTGTTTGGAAGTGAATGGGGTGCGTTTGTAGAGTTTTGAGATAGTGAGATTGTATTAAAAAAAAAAATATTGATGTGTGTGGGTTTAAAAAATATATAAATACACATACTTGAGACTGACCGGGAACACCATCATTGGTGAAGGTCATAAAAAAAAAAAAAAAAAAAAAAAAAAAAAAAAAAAAAAAAAAAAAAAAAAAAAATTACTTTTATAAAAGGAACAGCTAAATGCTTTTGGTATCTCAATTCCTTAAAAATTGTTCGCCTACCAAAAGCAGTAAAGCAGTGACAGCACCTACTACAGTAGTATAAAAAACTAACATACACACCTACATAAAGAAATAGGAATTTACGTGGTGTACCTATAACTATACCGCATCTTCCATAAATGGAAGAGACAACAAAATGTTCTGAATGTAGTAAAAATGTAATTATTATCCTCTTCGCGCCACAAAAATAATACATATTTATAGCATTGGTGACATACCTACCATATCATACAGATTAATGAATTTTGGATCTTGTTTTCAAGTTGGAGTGAAGGGTCTGCGTACTTACACAAAAGTTTTTGACATTTTATTTGAATATCAAGAGTTTTTTTATTACATTTATTGCTTGGTCTATTTTTTTATCATGCCATCAAAAATTTCCCTTTGAACAACGCATTTTACGGATCAACTGCTTTTATTTATTTATTTTATTCTTCACTGTACATTGTTTACAATAATACAAATTTACATAGCTTTTAAAGAACATAATGGCTGTGTGTTGAGTAGGTAAGAGGAATCGAATCGAGAAGCGAAAGAATATGTAATGTAAAGATGGATTTATATGGCGTTCCGTCCTCTCCGCCTGTCCCACTTGGGAGACAGTGTGAGAGAATACTAAAGGACATAGCTAGAGGTCATCCCAGTACCATAAGAATTTAAATACCACAGGATACGTGGCATATTAATTGATCGTTCATTTAAAGATATTGAATATTATTTTTATGAAATACCTAGGTACGTAGCTTTATTATGTTATGTGTTGCATTATGCGTAGGTATTTTTCTTTTTATTTTTCCATTATTTATTGTAGACTATTGATTTGCCGCCTCAGAAATTGTTACTTCTTATAACACGAAATTGCAAACATTTTGTCTACCTCATGAACGACAATAAGTGTTTGATAAAAAATTGATAGGTACGCCTATGATTATTGAATAATACAATATCTTATAACATAATATCACATTTACAAATATGACGTTTTGTGTGATCATTTAAGCGCATGATAATGTAGGTACCTACCTACCTATATTCATACTTGTTTATTTTTAGGTGTTTGATTTCCTGGAATCCCTTTGACGTCACTCTCTGATATTGAATTTATACGTTACAAATAATATTATTTGGTGCTACGTGGAGGTGTGTCTTATACCAACCTTTATACAATAAACATACATCATCAATACCTACTGAATTTTACGGAACACTCGAAAACTTACAGACTAGAGTTGGAGACCTATTGAAGTCATTATCTAACTATACTATAATATTCGATAAAGAAAAAGAAGGAAATAGTAAGGTAGCTACTTATTAATAGTAGGTAGATATTTACATGTTGTGACTCATCATTTCGCAGTAGGTACCTATAATTAAAACTTACTCATATCATATTTTTTTGTGATTTTATAGAAAATGCAATACTTTTATCATTCAAAACATATATACAACCATTAAAAATTATTTGATTCCAATATTCAATAAATAAAATAAGCGAATAAAATTGCCATGGCAGTCTCTGCGTTCGAACAAACTATTTCGCCATATTATGAAACCTCTACTATAGTTACCTATATACATGCATACCTAATACATGTAATGTAATTGCATATTGTGTATGTTATTATCTACTACAATATAATACAGTATTATTATTATTACACCTACACCTGATACAAACTTGACGATACTAAATACATGTAAGTTTGAATGTTGTGACGTCAAAGTTCATTCTGATTATAATTTTACTAACTCATGTATTGTATCATTGTAACTATTTAGTTTAGACCTAACATAGGTAATATTAGGAATTACCTATATTGTTATTAATGTGTACAGAGCTTCATCGTCCATAATCTGCATATATTATTATACTATACTGACGTCAATTTACGTACATAATTTACAAAGTGTGTATTGATTTATAAAATCTTACCTAGGTATACCTATACCTACGATTATAGGTATAAATACGATTATGAATTGATTGGAAAACACTAAAATATATATTTTTTATCACTATTGATTTAAGTATACCTACATATTATAAACAAATATGCATATATGTATGTAATGAGTACATGCATGTTATACATGATTTTTCAATATATTTGGTTATCAACGTAGATATAATATTATGTAAGTTGGTAACTATAAAACTACACAGATAAGGTGAATAATGCGTTATGATTTCTTTTTCATCTTGGCACGCGCTACCCGATAATCAAATCAAAATAATCAAATATACCTACCTACCTATACATTCGTAATGAAAATATGTTTGATAATCGTAGCGTTTTTAATTTTCACTTTCATTACTATACTAGTTAGGTGCCATTCTTCTATTGACAAGCTTAGTGAATAGTGATCAATAGTTTCAGATTTTATATGGAAAATTTCCATAGTGAAGACAATATTATTCGCAAATTGATGCTTAAATAAAAAAAAAAATCTATGATATGTGTATTCGTTGTTTATGATCCCAGATATAATATTATATAACAAGATCCTATATTACAATATATACATATTTCCCGTGGAGCGACCGATAGAGAATTGGTCTCCCACTCTTCTCCGAGTGTCCTGTAAAAGGCAGGTGTTCGAAAAAATTAAGACATTTTACATCTTAAATTCAGCGATGAGGTTTGCCACCCATCCTGAATGTCTTGATTTAATATGGCACGGAGAGGACAGCTTGCATGTTTCTTACATGCAGTTGGTCAGCTGGCTACCCCACTTGTGGGATATGCCGTGATGGTGAAGTAGTAGTAATAGTTTTACAATTTCCGTCGAGTGCTCGTCATGTAACAGATCTCTCACTATTTTCTGTAAGTTTTCAACTGTCCTGTAATCTAAAAGGCAAGTGTACACAAAATCTCATTATATAAGACAAGTAACATATTTTACAATTCAGAGATGGAGGCATACCTACCACGCATCCCACCCATCCCAAATGTTTTTTTTTTATTGTCATGGAGAGATCAATTTGTCTGCTGTCTCCCCACATGTAGGACATGCCATGATAATAATTAATATGAATAATCTGAGAACAGGAAATCAGTTTCAATTCTTGTATTATTTTACCGTAACAGTTATGCCTACAAAATAATGTTTTCTTCATTTCATAAAGAACAGGCCTCCTATTAATAGAACGTGATCAGGTTACTCTGCTGGCGATTGTACTGCCTCAGGCTATCGCAATGATGAATGTGAGAGTAAACACAATGCAGAAAGACCAGATTGTTGACTGATAGACAGTATAGGTATTTAAGTGCGGTTAGTAGGTTATACACACACCTATATACCTAGCTACATTATGTAGCGTAGGTGACTTACATTCGAATCTGTGAGAAGATATTATATATTAGGTTAAAAATATACAACATGTGAACATTATTAGTGATGTGATTTTCCTACTTTTTGTTCTTTTTAAATTTACTTTATAACAACTTCATTCATTATTGAGTTAGAGTGGATACTTTACTGATTTATTTGTTTCTCAAAATTTCTCAAAGTTTCTCATTGTGTACACTTGTGATATTTTTTTGTGTTAACTGTCTGTAGGTATCCTTATTTTAATGAATTAAAAAAAGTGCCTACCTATGTAATTTCAAGAGCTTCCTTCTGTTATGCCCTTAAGGAAAAAATAGGTACCTTTTCTTATAATTCGTAACGTATTTCCCCTATATGTAGTTTATTGATGCTAAAAAAAGTCTCCACTTCATTATAGGAAAACTATTAGTTTATATTATAATATAGGCGCAGAGAGGCTCTGAATGGAGGAGGCTGGTTTCTGCCCTGTGCTCCTGAGAGAAGTGTTGAGAGCGAGATGATGATGAATCCTTACATCTCACAGAAACGTCTCGTATGAAAGTGAAAATCAAATAAGAGAGAAAATATACCTCATTTTTTAGTTGACTCATTCATTGAATGGTGTTCTAGGGTTTATATATTGTGATATTATAGTAGCAAATTAGCAATTTTTTCTTCAATCTTCCTTCCATCACAAAAGAAGTAGGTAAACTGAGCGATACGATTAGATTCAGTTGTTGGATATATTAGTATTTATTTTTATGTAACAGTAGATTATCGACCAGATTATAGAAAGTAAATAAACCTAAAACCTGACTCGAATAACCTTCAAGAAATAAATAACTAAATACCTATATGTAGTAAACTATTATAAAATTTGTTGTAAACTACCAGCATAATGTAATTCTGCCTAGCCCTAGAACACATATTATATCTCAAACTTGAAGTCTATGGGTACACCTTCTCTATCTATATTCTATATTACGCAATCATTTATATTATAATCTATGTACATAATAAGCATAATGAATAGTTTTATTACCTACTTGCTTGTAATAAGTATACCTATTGGTTTAGTCTAATCTTTATGAGTTAAAAATATCATGAAAATATTATGATCTATGATACCAAATGTCCGAAGACTATACAAATCTTATACCTATAAACCTATGTATTTATTACCATATATTCCGATAACACATTGAAATATTATGTATACGTTATCGAAAGTGAAAATTGCTAATAAAAACTAGCACACATATGTAGGTACTATTTAATAGATGAACGAGAAAAGATATTATAAGAACAAGGGAGGGAAGAGTCTCATCATAGAGATTGATTGATAATGTCCATATTAGACGAAAGATAATAAGCTTTCACTAATCTAAGTGGGATGAACGCTTATGTATTTAAAATACTGAAGCCAATATTCATTGTCCAGCAATTTCATGGTTAAAAGGGTTAATTAATTCTCACAACTTTTCCCTCATCTGGACACATCTTGACTAAAAGAATTGCTGCCAGCAAAAATGTAAAAAGTATTTATCTTTGACTTATTTTATTTTATAGAGACACAGAAAACTGACAACACAATACATAAATTACAAACATACAATAAGATCTGGCCAGTTCCCCAATTAAGAGCGTCTACAGCATGCACAATCAGAGAATTCAATTAAAGCGTGAATATGTGTGAATAATGTTATGACTTATGATGTGTTTAAACTTGTGAAGTAAACACACACGTGCATAAAAAATTATTCTTTATTCTTCAATATCTCCCGTAGGTCCTTTACAGGGCACTTGAGGTCATCAACATTACGATAATACAATAGTACAATAGAAGGGAAAACATCAATACAATAGAAAGAGCGTATTTATTTATTTATTATTTATTTATTTAATATTACACAACTTATATTTCGATACATTTATATTGATATTTTATTATAGTTAACAATAAACATTTCGTATTCCCCAAAAAATAAATATAAATAATAAACATAAATAATAAACATATTAAACACAACATACGAAAAAATTGATAAGTCAAGACACAATAATAAATAAATATAGACACATAAATTTTCTTTCTTCAGTACTAAAAGGATGTAACTGGTCCCTTTAGCACAATGTTAAAGTGTAAAAAATATTTCATAAAAGCAAATAATCAAATCCACAGCAAAAAACAAATATGAAAACAAATTACAACAAAGATAATGTATGTTTCACTAAAAAATAATACTGCAGTAAGAGCATTAGAACAGAGTCATTTTACAAGAACGAAGTCAGGGTTAGACAAGACAATTTTATGTTCATAATAAACTCATAATTATGTAACATTCAGTAATCTCTGATAATCCTGAGGGATGAGGGACGTGGCAGAAGGAGACACACTGATAAAAAAACAATTGATACATTATGTGATTCCTGTGATAAGATAATGTTGCTTAATTGTTCCAATCAGTTTTTGGTGATCAATCTTTTCTTTTAAAATCATGATGAATAATAGTTTTCTACCGATATTCAATGTGACACTTCTTGTGATAATCTCTGATTGTGACTACCAACATAATAATACTGAGGTGACACCAGTGCCAGTTAGTTGGAAGTTATTACGTGAACAGAAAGAGTATGTTTTGGTACAATTTGAAAAAGTAATATTTTTTATTTTGGTTCAGATTCCCGCAAAGTTAGTCAATCTATTCATACTCATTTGTTTCACCTTTGACAAACGCAGAGCAGGAACCAGACTACCTCCTCCATTCGAGATTTAACTGTTCCTCTTCTTACTATATTTCTCAGGCATTGATGTCGTTTTCATAAGAATAGTATTTTATGATCATCCGGATCATTTTGAACGAAAAAATTTCACGTTCTTTTATTTTATACTTCTTAAGAGGGGAAAAAATCCTCCAAATTTAATAAGTTGATTTCTACCGATGTTCTCGATAAGTTCAATCGATGACGAAACAAGAGATGAACAAGAATGTTGACCATAAAGGTTCACTTTTATTTACTTGCTTAGCAAAATTCCCCGTCAAAAATTTCATTATTGTTGGGGAATTTAATTCTCTCATTTCGCGTATTATTATTTTTTATCTGTAATGATTTGGTGTCAATTAAATGTACCACCTATCAAATGTCGGTAATGGATTATTGTTTGTTTATCATCAAATAATGTGTTAAGTCATGTACATATTTGTATATGTAGTTTTTATTATCGTTATTTTTATCAAAATGTAATTATTTTGTATATCCGCCAATTTGTTTTGCCATTTGCATCAGTTTGTAATATAATTATATTTTATTTGACACTTTGTCTGTATTTGATATTTAACAAAGTGCCTCAATTCTTTTGCATCTTATATAATTTTATTATCAATTAATGTAACAAGTTAAATATAAACAAATTCATGAGGATTATCGTGATGATTTGTGTTACTATAAAATATTGAACACAGAGTAAATTTTTCCATGATATGTATGTGTGTTGAGTTCAGCTAATCCATATGCAGTAACCTTTCTTATCGCAGATATACCTAAGTGTATGACTGTAGTTAGGTCACCGCTAAATAAACCTATGTACTCACAATAATTATCCGTCTGAACTTTCTTCATTATTTTACCAGAGTGGGCACTCTGATGTTTGCTGCATTCAAGTTAACCGTTTTGGCTGTATATATTTACCATCACGGCATATCCCACAAATAGTCAGTGAAATATCTACATACATGTATGTACCTAATGAACATAAAGATCATTTTCTTCTCATTATAAAAAAAAAAACAAGACTTTTAGCAGAGGTGGCATTCATGAGTTAATATTATGTGGATTACAAATATTAAATGTCTTACTTTTAATGATAAAATAGTATTACCGATCATTCAGGACACTCGAAAGCATATTGAAAATGGTGGGAGCTATATAGCTATCCCAAATCCAAAAATAAAATGTATATCAAATATTTGTTTGAATGTGTTAATATAGTGGCACCGTTCCTTCGTTTACGTATCGTAGCGGATTTAGCCTAACTAGCAGTTTTCAGATTTAGTATTATTCAGATATGAGTAAATGTTTCAGTCAAGAATGTAAATATACGGTTTTATTTAAATATCGTTATCGGCTCAATACTTTTTCCCTCCGCTTACCTTGCAAACTTTTATGAAATTCTGCTGCCTAAACACAGTGAATAAAAAGAATCCGTTATTTACGTATTTATTTACGGATTAATTAGCGGTTATTTACGTATTTATTAGCGGATTTAGCCTAACTAGCAGTTTTCAGATTTAGTATTATTTAGATATGAGTAAATGTTTCAGTCAAGAATGTAAATATACGGTTTTATTTAAATATCGTTATCGGCTCAATACTTTTTCCCTCCGCTTACCTTGCAAACTTTTATGAAATTCTGCTGCCTAAACACAGTGAATAAAAAGAATCCGTTATTAATTCTTTTATATTCGGATACATCTTCATATCATTTCATTTAATAATACAATAAATTTGAGATTTTTTGTTGTTCACATTTATAAAAACATTTTTTTAAAAACATAATAATATTTATTTCAACTCCGAATTTTATCTATTTCTCTTTGCCTTTACCATCACGTTATCGTTCATATCGTTCTTTCCACACCAAAAAATTATTATCAGGATGGGTGGCATATCTAATCGCTGAACTTAAGAAGTTTAACATTTTGGTATTTAGAGACATTTTGTTAAAAAAAATATATCTGGGTTTTTGTTATAAACCCTAATAGAAACTTATACACCTTTCACAGTAAGCTAAATTAAGCTTCTGTCATGAAAGAGGAGTTTGCCGGCAGCTGAGATCGAACCACAGACCTCATGTACGTGATGTCCGAGACTCTACTTCCAGGATACCGACGAACATTTATGAACTTTGAATCCTGGGGCACTGTTGTTTAAAAAAAAATCTTTTATGCTGACAAGCTATTCCTGTTACTCATTATTAATTTTATAAAGGAAATTATTATACTATAATAATATTATATCGCTATTTCATGATAGTACCTACATCAATAAATCATTACACATTTGTAATGTCAGACGAAATTATTTTATGAGGGTAAAGGTCACTGACTTAATACAAAGCGATAACAAATTCAATCAAAACATTTAAAGACATACACACAGTAATTTGGAAAATATTACAACTTAAAGCACATAAAATTTCATCAAAATCGGTCCAGCCGTTTCGGAGGAGTATAATAACAAACACCGTGACACGAGAATTTTATATACCTATATGTAAGATTTATTATTTAAAAAAAACACAATATTTACACTGAAACATTAAAATCAAATATTTCTTCACCATAATATTGGTACATATGTACGTAAGTATTATTTTTAGAAATAGGTGTTCATCTTACACATTAAATGAACAAATAATTACTCTGTTACTGGTGAATGAGTAAGCATAATATATGTTTTAATTTATATCATTGAAAATAACAAATAAATAATATTTCATTCACAGAGCCACCTTTATTTCACGCAACCAAAACGTGACAGCGCGTGTATTATAAAAACATGCATAAACTATGGAGTACTTAGGTACTTATATTATTTAAGGTTGTAGGATAATCCAAATCAGGCTTTTGACTAAAAGTCAGCTAGTTCATTCAATACTTATTTACTTAATGCAAACCTTCTTCTCTCCACTGCAGGTGAATTAAAGACCTCTTCCAAAAATTTCCACACTTTTCTATCTCGAGCAACACGACCCCATTATTTCCCATCACCTGGACAATATAGTCGACCCATCTTTTTTGGAGTCTTCCAACACTTCTTCTGTCTTTTCACAGCCTTCATTCAAGAATTCTGAAAGTCCACCTACCATCCTCTCGCCTTGCCACATGACCAGCCCACTGCCATTTCAGCTTGGAGACTTTATCTACAATATCGACAACTTTTGTCTTTTATCCGATGGTTTCACTTCTTATTTTGTCCCTAAAACTAATGCCTAGCATTTGTCTCTCCATGGTACGTTGTGCACACCTCAGTTTCCGTTTGTTCGCACACGAATCAAAATGCTAGTTAAATAATGAATTGGTTTTCGTTACATATTTACTTATCAACTTTTCCAGTGATGACAACGTTTCATACAACAAACGACAGGTCATTGACTTATGAAAATCACCTTGCTGGAGCGACTGTAAAAGTCCGCACTCGATATCATACAGAAATTCACAGGTATCAGGTAGGGGACCAACGTGGCTCCTTGCACTGTGCAACATCACAACATTTGATTTGCGCAGAAAGAAAACAACAAGGAAGCAATAGTCCAAATACGATAATAATCCAGTTCTTTCTCTTCACCAGGATATACGGGATATACTTCGTAATTCTCCTTATGATTGAAATCCAGACGCCCACCTTAGCCAATATAGAATCAACTCGTTGAAAAGGAATTCACTATATTATTGTTGAAGGCCTCTACAATAACATAGGCTACCTATCCCATCTATCGAAATTTTCGTAAAGCTGGCCGCATTGGAACTTTCATAGTTATTCAACAGAGTATATTATTATTATTATTATTATATTTATAGAATTACGGCATTCCGTCCCTTGTGGAATGATTTGTGCTAAAGGGTCGTTCACATACGTTCACTTCAGTGATCACTCCGGATGATCCTCCAAGATGAACAGGTGTGAACAGGCGTTTCATCAATAGTGATCACTAGCGATGACGGAGGAAAGAGATTACCACTCGTCATAATTTTGATAAAGGTCCTTTCACTGAAACGACCATAAACAAGTTTCATCTTATTATTTGTATTATTCTCTATGAATTTGTATTGAATGTCAGAATCATGTACAAAATTATTATGCAGTCGAGAGCTATATTAATTTATTATAAGTTTTATTTTTTATTTTTATACGAAAATACGTCAAACTACATACAACATGAGTGAGAAAGTAGACATGGCAGTGAAAGCATAGGATGAACAAATGTGAACAGACGTGTTCACTTTCGATGAACAGGTTTGACCCTGACACTCTGGATGATCATCCAAAGTGAAGCAATGTGAATGCTACTTAAGTTCAAAATTTTTGGTAAGGAATATTAGCAATTTGAATACACCAATCTATATAATGATAAAATTTCTTATTGCCGATTTTAAAATTAGATGTAAACCGAGAGCATTTCAGTGTACAGCAGACATGATGCATTGATAGGATACTGGACTTCAAATAAACAGAGTATAAAACCATTTAAACTAATAAGTTGAAGATAAAATTGAAAAAAAAAACACAAAAGTTGAATTTCACGTTTTCATTTGGCGGCTCCAAACGTCCCGCTAAATTCGACCCGATTCTGTTCTGTCCAAGGCAGATTACCTCCAATTGGCACCCAGCGCAGCTCATTGAAGAGAGACCCACCTCACACCCGGATATCTCAGGAGTCATTAACTCCTACTTATCTGCACATTTAAACCGTCGTGAAAGTGAAAGACCAATTCTTTGCTGGATGCTGGCTTAGTCCAAACACACCCATAATTACTTATAGGCATGTAAAATGAATTTATTAAAAATTCGAGATTTATTTAATTGACAATTATAATCATTGCAAGTAAGAAACAATATTATTCAATTATGTAGGTATAAAGTAAACATAAAAATAAAGTAAGAATGGAACTAGTGTATCTCATCAACACTACACACATACATACACGTGACACGATATTCCTATTGAACACTCACACCCACATCTTATGCCCACACGTAAACACCATCATCAGCCACTCAGAGAGACACGACAGGGTATAACATAACACGAGGGTACACAAATCAACACAAACGTATATAATAAATAGTGAATTTAGATAGTTATAAGTATTCAAAATGTCTCTTAAGGAAACATAGTCCAAAGCCCTACAACAAAATTCTCCACTTGAGAACACATGCATTAGTAATTTTACGAATGTCCTCAGGCAGACAGTTAAAAGATCTATGTACAACACATGTAAATTGACGCTAACCAAACACTGTGTTCCTAAGAGCTACCTATAATTCACCATCGTGGTATCTCCATAAAGTGGGGGTAGCAAGTTAGCCAACTGCGAGTAATAAACATGCAAGTAGTCCTATCCGTGTCAATAAAATAAAGATATTAAAGATGGGTGGCACTGGCATACTTCACCGCTTCTTACTAATATTCAGAAGGTGAACTGCTTATATAAAAATTTACATGTTACAATAAGTGAAATATCCTATTTTAAGAAAATAAAGTGTCTCTGTTATTACATAATTCGAGACCAGCATAATTCTTGGAAATCCAAAATATGCAAACACTTATTAGGCTGACTTTCGGACGGCTTGATTACAGTGGGTCAGTATTGCATTTGAAAGGGTGGAGAAATTTAAATACCTCGGCAGCATACTAACGCAATCTCTTGACCCAGATGTAAAGATAAAATGCAGAATTGAGGCAGCAAGAGCTGCATTTAACAAAATGAAACCACCCTTCTGCAATGACAGCTTAAATTTGAAGCTCCGCCAAAGAATGATTAAGAGCTATGTATAGTCTGTTTTATTGTATGGATGTGAAACATGGACCTTAACAGTCAATACAATGAACAGATTGGAAGCATTTGAAATGCGGCTCCATCGCCGTATGCTCAGAATTCCCTGGACCGACATGGTTACCAATACCGAAGTCCTGAGGCGAGCTAGAGTTGACAGGGAGCTGTTATCAATCATCAAGGTTCGGAAGGTTTCACATCTGGGTCATGTTCTGCGTGGAGAAAAATACCACCTTCTCCAACTGATATTGAAGGAGAAAATTGAGGGACGCCGAGGTCCCGGTAGGAGACAGATGTCCTGGCTGCGAAACATAAGGGAGTGGACCGGCATCCGAAGTGTGGAAGAGCTGTTTCGAGTAGCGCAGGACAGGGACAAGTTCGCCGAAGTGATCGCCAACGTTGGGGGACCCGACAAGGCACTTGAAGAAGAAGAATTAGGCTGACAAGAACTGCAAAGCGGACATACATTATCTAAATATAGAATGATATAAATCAAATAGGGAAAATTTATATCATGAGCGTGTTACGTAATAAATTCCTATGTCAGACATTTGGGATATTATTGGAGGGTTCAGTCCATTCCTCCACGCAACTATATTGAAGTAAATACTTGCACTAGGCATCCACCGTTTACCCACTTATAAAAATAATAATTTCTAGTATAAAATCTTAAACAACAATAAATTTTCAAATAATGTACCTGATCATAACCTTTGCAATCAAATTATTGAGTAAAAAACAAAAATCAGCAAAAAAAAATATATAAAAAGTTCCATCTCCTTATGAAACAATAATGCGTGTTAATCCTTCTTATACTCATCCCCTTTTATGAGAGATACTATATTAGAAAGGTATTGAGTAAAAGCGTCGAAGCTTCTATAAGAAATCTCCCCTAATTTTGGTATTAATATCGTCATACGTTTTGAGGGTTGTTACGAGTCCACCATGACAGCTTTCCATCCCACGGCACGAGCTTAGTATGATAATGCTTATAGAAATGTTGGTGCACTGAATCAGTTGAAGGAATATCCAACACGTCTCACCCCATATTGACGCGGCCATGTGGAGAAGGCGTCTCGACGCATGCGCCTCTATTCGAAGCGCCTGCGCTTATATTTATTTATTAGCTGTACAATCAGCCATTTTCAATATTAAGCGTATGTTTTATATCACGTATTTTTATGTAACAATAGATTTCAATTTATGTCTGTTTTTAAATCAATTGATGTA
Organism: Athripsodes cinereus; assembly: GCA_947579605.1. NCBI lineage: Eukaryota > Metazoa > Arthropoda > Insecta > Trichoptera > Leptoceridae > Athripsodes > Athripsodes cinereus. The sequence goes on along the minus strand of OX388314.1, from coordinate 12,375,014 downwards.
ATGATAAAGCTAATTAAAATATTTCCTTAAGAATTTAATAGTTTATCCTTTTTTTTATTTTTGATATTATTATTATTTTGCTGCTGTAGAAATCGCAAATTATTATTTTATGTGTTTAAATAACATTTTTCTGTAATTAGTTGTATATTTATTACTAACCGGCTTATCTGTTACACTCCAATATACTTATTAATAAAAATATTTGAAAATCGGTAAAAAATTCATATTAGGTATATCCAAAACTATTAAAGCAGTTGACTATCCCACTAAATATAAATTATATATCAAATATTTATAATCAAAAAATAAATTTGTAAGAAACTAAATATTGTTGATAGGACATCGCATTTAATGATGCTAACAATAAGATCCTCCCCTGCAGTGGTCGAACCAAAACAGTCGAATATAACTCCCAACTATTTGCAACCAACCAGTTTTATATCAGGCGTCCGGGAGAGCGTCGCGCCGCGAGCGTCTCTGATACGCGCCACGAAACTATTGCTAAACATCTCAAATCAAATCACAAAGCTTATATCAATCACTTTATTGTGTTAAATATTGCACTACTACTATACTTCCTTTTCTTTTATTGGTTTCGTTAGTGAATGTTTCAGTTGTGTTGTTGCGTTATGTTGCAATGTTTTGATGCAATATTTAAAAGGCTTTCATTGTAGTCTGTGTTTCTGTTACGATGCACGATTCTATAGTACCAGGTTAACGTACCACACGCTGCCTCCAACACACTCATTCAGCATCCCACCACATGGTGTGCTGAAATTATTTAAATACTAAGTTGGATCATCCTGTGTGCGTGTTATTTGTTTTTGAAAGGGATATCAGTGTCGTTGACATGTCAAAAGTTTGAAGTGACTTCGCTCTGCTGTTTGACGTCAATGAAACCCTAAGTACCTACAGAACTACCATAAACAAACACTTGTATTATTTTGTCACCTCATTACTAACTAGTTATAAGCAAATCAATCAAACTATTTATTGAAAACAACGTTTAATATGCGAATTTTTCATGTTTTTCCCTCACTTCAGTGGCAAACTATTAATGAATAGTTTACAAATTGTTGATAGAGCTTAAAGAATTTTTAATATAAAAATGGCTGTAAAGTGTTTTGACCTGCAGTGTATCAGACAGATCCTCTAGAGTTACTGCTAAGTTTATAGACAGCGTAGGCGGCGGTGTCCGCCACAAGAGCCATAAAATAAAGAAGGTCAAGGTAAAAATGTCTTCCATCTCGGCCCAGGGCGTGGTGGAAAGGGCCTCTGCCGAATTATCCAAGAGGATCAACGGTTTGGGGCTAAGGGGCAAGCACCACGGGGGCGCCCGGGCTAGTGTGATGGAACGAGTCACTAGTGCACTATGTGGAGGCTCCGCACCACTAGCGGCTCCCGACAAACCCGCGAGAAGACCCCAACACAATTCTGCGGTTCCCATTCGGAAGCCTCGAGCTCAACCTCCACCTGGTTACATTACCTGGGATCAGCTAATGTTAGACGAAAAGTTTCTTTCCAAATTCTTCTTATACTTCAGTCCCTCCGAAAGACGGGCTCTCGCTCAAGTCTGCAGTAAATGGAGGGACGTATTATACAGACCTCGCTGGTGGAACGGCTTGATTCCAGTTCTGAGGTGTAAAGAACTTCGAGCCGCTCCCGCATCGTGTAGAGCTAGATTATATGCTTCTCTGATAAGGCGAGGTTTTAGGGCTTTGTGTTTGATGGGAGCCACGGATGAGGATGCTTTGGAGCTGCCGACAAGTTTCCCCTTAGCTGTCACCCACGTTCATTCCTTGAGTCTCAGGTGCTCGAGTCTCAGTGATAGAGGATTGGAAACTTTGTTGGATCATCTACAGGTGAGAAAAAATCGTAATAATACACTAATTGCAGCGATGACGGTTTGAAGCATGATATGTATCATACCTAGCACACGAACTATGTAGATTTAATCACCTGTTCTAGATTTATGACGCAGGATGTACCTATTTATGATATCAAAATGTATTTAAATTTAGACCGGGTAAAAGAGTTCAAGCGAACATCTTTTCAAATTTACGTATTGCTAAAATATGTATTGCAAAATTTTGAACAAATACAATATGTAAATGGTTCCTGCAACAATCTGTAAGATATTGACATGAAATCTGTAAAAAAATTGTCTCATTTATAAAAAGAAATAGATATTTATTTATTCGTCATACAATTATATTACTATTGTCAATTTTGTACAAGAAAAGATTTTGTTCATCAATAAAAAATGTTTGAATCATATTAAATTTAATGTTTCAGTGTTGACACTGTGAAACAACATTTTAATAATATAAAATATAAAAAAACACTGTTTTATGTTTCACATTAATGTATACCAAAGTATACTACAATTACGCCTAGCGCTTTCACCAATACGGTGAAAGCGCTAGGCGTAATTGGGACAGTATACAGCAGGGGTGGCCAACCGGTCGATCGCGACAATTAATCCAGTCGATCGTGGCAAAGCAAAAAATATAAACATACATAAATACGTAGAACAGACTGCGCAACGTAATCACCAACTGCTGCACGCATCATCTTGTATAATTTTTCAATCGCCGTTCCGTCACGTTATTTATCTCTCTTTTACGCAGAAAACTTGATACCGGGGGGGGGGGTAGAAACTGTAGGGTAGAAGTAAAACTGAAACTATTTATTTTGAATATTTGAAACCGGATTTAAAACATCTGAAAACACCGTCGGCTGGGATTTGCATGGCAATAGATAAGGTTCGGTCTTTTCAAAAGGGTTTGATTTTTATGGTATCCTGAATCTATATTTGAAAATAAACATTGGAATATTTAAATACGGAAAAACCAAATCTCTGCAACAATAAGTCGCTGACCAATAAGCGGGAAGTACGCGATGAAAAATAAGATGCTCAGACGCAGTGCTCTCACTAATATACATAAGTAGTTACTAAGAATCATTTTCAGTTTTATGTTTTCCCTCTTAATAAAATAAAAATACTACTTAATTGTGTACTGAACTATGCTGATTCATTTAAAATTTCAAGATGTATGTAATTTTGGTTGGTTGGAAGAAATTGCCTAATGGCAATAAGCCCGCCAGTGTAAATATATAGTATGTACAAGAAGACATATATACATATATAGTATGTACATATATAGTATGTACATATATAGTATGTACAAGAAGATGTATAAATATAAATAAATAAATAAAATAATTGGTAGATCGCACAGGGCTTCCTCAGTAAACAGTAGATCTTGGATCTAATCAAGTTGGCCACCCCTGGTATACAGTAAGTACACAGTAAGACAGTAATACAGTAAGGGACGTAAACTGAACGTTCTGGAATCATTGGAGATTAATAAATGTCTATCTAACAAAGTGGACATTATTAATGTCCAAACTCCTTTGACTTCGCCATTGCTTTGTTCAAAAACACCCCCACCTAACATCCCTTAATATCTTATGTATATATAGACGTTGTTTTCTCTTGTAAATTTAGTTTATACTCCGCCCTGATGATGCCAATATATTGGTGAAAGCGCTAGGCGTAATTGTAGTATACTTTGGTATACATTAATGTGAAACATAAAACAGTGTTTTTTTTTATATTTTATATTATTTATATTATTTGAATCATATTTTTCATTGATGGACAAAATATATTTTTTTTTAAATTTTATATTGTCTTTCTACTTTTTCGATTCTTCCTTATTATTTCTCCACACAAGATTCCTATCTATCAGTTAAATACATAATACAGATACTCAATCATTCATCTTTGTTGCAATATTTGTATTCAAATATACTTTCCCTGTTTAAAAAAATCACATGTCAATGAAAAATGTGTGTATAAATAAATAAAAAGAATCGAGAATAAAGTGTACACATCCCATGTCACTGCTGAAGAATAAAAAATTAAAACCTTTCACATTTTGTATCACCGCTTCACTATGTTTCTGTTTGAAAGTTTTGTATTAAATTTCTATCCCTATATCTTGCATTGTAGTTCGCGATTGTTTAAGTGTTTTAAGTGCTTCAGGAAACGATTACGTTGGTGAAACTATTTTCTCCAGTTCTCAATAGTCTGTTGTTGAGAGAGCATTGAGTTGTAGACTGAAGCAGGTGTTTTCAATGGTACATAATAATATTAACCTATAAATAATTCTATACTATTCCCGCACGCCACATCACAAGTGGGGTAGGCAGAGAGAACAGAATGATATGTCATATAGATATGTCCTTACATACTATTTTTTCTGCTTCTTCATTCATGTAACTTCTCATGCACACACGTCGATTTCTTTTTCTCAACGTACGGCCGCTTTTTAGAATTTGATCAAGCCAAAAAGTTCTCGGACGCCCGCGCTTTCTCACACTCTTTTTTCAGATAAGTATATCATTTTTGTCATTCTTTTCCCTTTCATTCGTTTCACACGACCAAATCATCTCAATTTATTTACACGCATTCTATACACAACATAAATAATTTGAAGTAGGTATTTTCCTATCGTGCGATAGTAATAAAGTAACTTCTGAAAAAGTATGTATTGTGTAATAAAAAAAATCTTTCAGCTATTACTGTAATGCAACTTGTCACATTGTGTCTTCACTAACTAAGATGTGATTTCAAAACCTAAATTCCGTCTTTAAAATTTGCAAGTATTGTCCAAAGAAAGATAAATAATATATTTATTTCTATATTAGTAGCACAAAGCCTTAGCATGTTCTGAGAAGTTTTTATCTTAATGTTAAGTGATGAAATATATTTACAACTTAAAGTATTAAAAACATGGTCACGAACATTCCATTAACCCCTATTCTTCTTTTCATAATGACTTGTATTTTCATTATGTGTTATTTAAAGCATGCTTACATTAATTTTATATAAAGATCATGAAACTCAATACACTCAGCACACTCGTTATTTATTCTATTTATTTCGCTGTTTTATTTCATTATCTTACTTTCTTCATCTTCTCTCTTTGATTCATGTTCATAATTCGTATCGATTGTGCAGCTCCATAACTCAGCAAGTCAGTTAAATTCTCGCATTTTAATCAAATTTGTGACAATCACAAGTGTTTTCAAAATTTTATAATAGTTAAATAAAAATAATAGGCGCCCTTGAGACGGTCTAGGGACTGTTAAACGGCGTCAAAACAAAATCATCCTCATCAAGTCGTATATTTCGCAATCAATGCCACTTTTTCAATTCCATTTACAAATATATTAAAAAAAATTATTAGTTATGGAAAAAAAAATATGTTTAAATACACTTCATAATTCCTCAAATAAACATTTAATTTCGAATTGCATTGGTAACTATTGAATGTAACAGAAACAATGTAAGTCAATATTACGATTTTTACATAGTATATTTCACTTTCTGTTATGTTTTTAATGCATAATATCAATATACCAAAATTACAAGAATGATGATTTTTCGGATATAAGACATTTCTCCTTGTTGGGCTATAGAACTTCAAAGTTGACGTATTTTATCTTACAAGGCAATGAATGATTATATTGTAAAGTTATCTGAATAAAATAAAAAGCTTGTCCAACGGCAAAGTAAAAAAAATAATTTCAGTTAATTTGTTTAAGCGAGTTTCGAAAATTATTTATTTATATTTTGTTTATGTTCCACAGGTTGAATGAATAAAAAATAAATAACTTTCAAAACCTTAATTTATCGCAATTCTGTCATTTATATTTTCTCTTCTCAAAACTTCGTTGAAGTGTTTTATTATTAATGCCTCGTAAAATGAAAAATATTGAATAAAAAATTGTTCTTTTGTTGACTGATGACAAATGATACTGTCCTTTTTGTTTGGACAAATAAATCATCTTTCAAATAAAAAAATTATCCATTATTTTTTTAAATTATATAATTCTAAACGTCCTTTCTTCCTTTCATCTTTACATAAGTACCATTTACCATTTAAAATGATAACACAATGAAAGAGTTTTTATCTGTGTTGATGTTTTAATTTAATTACTATTAAAAAAAAAGATTTTTCATTAAAAAAAGAGTTGAAAAATACTGAAAGAATTCAAATTCACAATGAGCCACTACAGTAGGAGCCTAAATGTTTTCTTGATAATTTTATATCTCAGCTTTTCACCTAATTGATTGATAGAGAAACTCAAACTGTTTTTATACTTTGTGAATCGTGATTTTATTAGGTACACGGAAAATATCGACGAAACATCCAGGGGAAAGTGGTGGGAAAAACCCATAATGTAAGTTACTTTTCATATCGTCACGAAGAGTTTGATGAATTATTTTAATATTTTTTTTAATTCATTACGTGCCTAATAATGTGAAAATATACTTATAATGATATTTTGTGCTACTGTAACAATAATAATTTTATTGAACGTAACAAACGATACAGATATAATTTATTTTAATATTTTTTTTAATTCATTACGTGCCTAATAATGTGAAAATATACTTATAATGATATTTTGTGCTACTGTAACAATAATAATTTTATTGAACGTAACAAACGATACAGATATAATTTATTTTAATATTTTTTTTAATTCATTACGTGCCTAATAATGTGAATATATACTTATAATGATATTTTGTGCTACTGTAACAATAGTAATTTTATTGAACGTAACAAACGATACAGATATAATTTATTTTAATATTTTTTTTAATTCATTACGTGCCTAATAATGTGAATATATACTTATAATGATATTTTGTGCTACTGTAACAATAGTAATTTTATTGAACGTAACAAACGATACAGATATAATTTATTTTAATATTTTTTTTAATTCATTACGTGCCTAATAATGTGAATATATACTTATAATGATATTTTGTGCTACTGTAACAATAGTAATTTTATTGAACGTAACAAACGATACAGATATAATTTATATACTTTTTCGTTAAAACATTTAAAAACGTAAATATTATTTATATCAAGCCATCGTTAAACAGATGAACGAATTCCTAATACATTATGTCACGAATTATGTTTAGATATTCAAACTTTCTGTTTCACATGTCTTTTGAAGTAAATGGTCAATAAAAACGGTTTTTACTTAAGGGCTGGAAGTTTTAACAGCTATTTTATGGGGAAAAATAAAAGAAACCATTCCTGTGTTTCTACGTATTTTTACACCTATGGGAAAATTTGTAGCCAAAAAATACCTTAATTATGTAGTTTCTTACATTAAGTGGTAATTTTCCTATAGATTTTCTGATCTTACGAATCTCTAAACAAATATATTGACAATTCATTCACAATTTGCGATCTGTTTTCACTTGCCAAATATTGCTCTGAGGAATTGTTATTCATGTCGAGGTGGAAACCCATGTACATAATAATATTAAATAAGTACATTTTTTTGTGTTCCGTCTACAATGACATGCGTTTAAGCTACCTCTGTTGGAACTAAAGAATTATCTAGTAATGTATTATAAAAAAACACGGCAGGAAAAGGCAAAAAGTAATATCTTTGTAAATACTTCTACATCCACTTTACAGCTGATAATGTTGCCAAAATAATGACATCTCATTACGTATTGAATGTGCGTACTGTAGGTAGAGATAAGTTTGTAAATTAGATTGTTTTCAAATATATTACATCCATAAAAAATACTCTGCTAAATGACTTGGATATAAATAATCCCGTGAATAATTCTCTTGGCATTTCATTCACTCGGTGTTTGGCACAGGGAATGCAAATCCGGTGATGTATTATTGAAATAATAATCCTTTACTCGACTACGAAATGAAAAGTTCTCATATCGTGTCGAAATAACTGGAATAACTCAATAAATTTTAACATAAATCTGAACTCTCGAGAGATACGAGACAATGCGTAGCCAGCCGATGAAATTCTTGAGATTCTAAGCTTTACACCAACAATATCAGCAATTTGAGACGTTTCTGTGTAGATTTATAAATTGAAACAAATATTTTAAGAGCTTATCTTGGCTTATCTTAACCTATTCTGTACGAATATTGTTCTCTGGTGAACTATCATTCGTGTTGCTGATATTATTTCCACCTACCCAAGATACACACTAGTGAATTCTAAATGCTTAGTCCGAAAAAACATAGGAAAATAAATTTTAATGGTAGCTTTCAAGTTTTCATATATATTTGCTGTGTTTTAGATTTCAATTTCAGTGTGGCTGTGCAATGTGCATAATAATAATATGTAGCAAGTTACAAATATTTTTATAAAGTTTAAGGTATCCTTTCAATGTCTGTAGATTGAACAAAAATTGCTGTGCAAAACTTTTGTCCAAACAATTGATGGATGAGCAGCCGTAGTCAAAACACATCATAGCGTTATGTAGTCGTTTGACTATGGACGATTTTGCGGGAAATTATCAATTATACAAGTATTATAGCTACGAAAATTGATATTTTCTCACAAAGTCGTCTATAGTCGAACAAATACATAACGCTTAATGTGTTTTGACTAAGGCTGCTGATTACTTATAGAAATTTATAAAGGTAAGACAAATGGCTTGCTCATCTGAGATAACTATAGGGAGCCCATGATGGGTTTGATAAGAAGAAAAACCAATAAGACCATATATGTGATGTCCATAATGATTTTATATGTTGTGAAAATTGTCAAATGTACCTATTGTAAGAAGGGAAATAAAAAGCTTTTCATTTCATTTCAATTCAAGTAAATCTTTAATTTTTTGGCACATTTGAATGAAGAGGTATGACGAACGCACAAAACATTATAAGCTGAACATGAAACATAGACGAATTAATTTACCTACTTGCAATTATTGTATACGAGCACCTTAAATACGAGACATGTTATGATCGAGTATTGAATGAATAATAATACATATATCACACAATTTTATGAGTGTACTACTTAACAAACAGTATGTCTATACACGCTTCATTACAAAACAATAAATAACGTTATTCATTAATTAATTCATTTCAATTATTGAGTATTACTTATGTCCTTATTCATTAAATATTGAAATATCTACAACACTGGCAATAAATGTAATAATAATTATTTATAATATGATTTTATTGTCAACGTGATTGATACTACGACAAACAATGCAATTTAATTCATATTCAGACATTAGATTCGCATTTTATTTTATTATGTCTACGAATCAATTAAATATTGTTTATTTATTGGTTTTATTGTTTTTATAAAAACCATCGCTATACAAACAAGCTGCATAGTTAACAGAGCTATTGATTTCGGGTATTTGTTATTTTTACTAAACAATTTAGTACGAGAATATATTATGACAATAGAAATTAAAGTGCGGAATAAATAAAATTTACGCTTCTTTTAAAACATGTTCTTAAGATGTGCAATAAAACATTAGTTGGAAAATATTGCGCTTTCTGCGATAAAATTGCCCGTTGCATAAATTTATTTATTCATGTTTTCATGTCATGTTTTTTCTACCATTGTTTTTTTGTAGAATTAATTACTTATTTGTCAAATTGTCAAACTGGACAAACTTTTTATTATTGATGTAGTGTATGCACTTTGGTAAACAATCCATAGATTGTACATCTGTGGTGTGTGGGACTGTCAATGTAAGTTGACAGGTACATTGTCTCTGACACAGAACAGTATAAGAACTGGAGTATTGTGCAATAGCAAGCCAGTTGCTGTTTGGTGTGAGCCAGAGCCAGTGATCTTCGAGGGAGCAAACAGTACAATTATTATTACTTATTTGTCAAATTGTCAAACTAGACATCCATAAATTCAGGGAGGGAACTAAGTGCTATAGTAAAATCGGCAGCACATTACTGAAACATTAACTGTAGAATTAAGTAAGTACTCAAGTTAAGCTTTTAGAATCTCAAGTATGACAAGGTAGGATGTAGAACATTTCGTCAATTTGCTATATAGGTAAATGGTAAACCTACCTTAATAATTATGGCATAGTGCTTGTAATGGGGGAGTGTTGTTTGTTTAATTAATAAGTAGTGAAAAATTAATATTTTTAAATAAATTGCACGTTGATGTAATATTCCATATCCATAAACGCATTTATTGGGAAAAAAGTTTATCTAACTGCTACTACTACTACTATAACATCACGGTATATTCCACAAGTGCGATAGCCAGCAGACCAGCTGCATGTATAAAACATTCAAGTTATCTTCTCTATGCTAACAAAAAATTAAGACATTCAATATAGGTGGCAAAAACCTCATCGCTGAATTAGAGATTTCAAATATCTTTATTTTTTCCAACACCTGCCTCTTGCAGGAAACTTACGGAGAAGAGTGGGAAACCTATTCTTTACCGGATGGTCCACGAGATCTAACTAGCGTTATAATCCAGTTTTCTGACTTTTTCGTCAAAATATTTTATAAAGAATTAATGTGTTCTTATTAAATCCAATAACTTATATCAGGAAATCATCATGTGCCTTATAATTTTCACAGTTATATTAGAATTCATGAAAGTTCTGTAATGTGTAGGACATACACTCGTAGTCGGAGTACCGGATCAAAAGAGATTGTACGCTTAGATTGACACGGATTCTAACTACATTAATAAAAATCAAAGGTTGTAATCAACCTTTCAGTGAAACAATTCTGGGTGATTCCAATATTCTATTATATTCTTCTCAAGACCATCGACACGTTTGCGAGTGAGTTAGGCTGATTCTAATATATTATTCAGTAGTCTACCATAACAATAAAGTACTTGTATTGTGAAATGAACTTGTAGTCTTTACCTTTCTCATACTTAATTGTATAATATACATAGTTTAATTGTTAAGTTTGCAGATCCCTCATAAGCTATGCATATTATTATTCCTACGAGTCCCATTAATCAGAAGTTAATTATGTTTCAGACTGTGGCAGGATTTTCATCCTTTTCTATAAGATCCTAACTCTACTACTAAACACTGTAAGATGATTATCTTACAGTGTATTCAAGTTCACGTGTATTTAAATCCTTTGAGAATAATATTATCTTCTTAAGAATAATTTTGGAGTGTCGAAAGAATGAATGAGAAATGTGTATGGTTGATAGGATCGGTGCTTGGATATGTGGTTATCCGAGGATTCAATGAAAAGATCGTATAAGTCAGATTCAATTAGACGAGCATGGGTTGAACATATTAATTTGGAGAGAATAGTATGATGAGGATGGAAGCAAAACGTGTACACAAGGAGAGGAGTAAGTGGAACTCGGTCTTTTCTGCTTACCCCGCAAGGGAAACGCCGTATGATTTGAATGACTATTCTTCTTTAAGACAAAACATATTCTATGCTTCTGAAGATTGTCCACTCGTTTGTTAGTGATTTAGAAAGACAAAACATAAATGTGGTTAGATGGAAGAAATCACTATATAGTGATAATCTCGCCACTGCACATCATCACATTTTTTCTTGTGTATACTGCTTTATTTTATTTGTTATATGAATGATGATGTGCAAGAAGAATGAAATAAATAAATAAATAAATATATTCTTATTTGAAGAGTGCATATAAATCATAGCCCTTATTATTTTTTGACATATTATTTTACCGTAGGTACCGTAGGATATCGCTATGGTGTACAGTATTGTACATATTAACCTATATCTATTGTCAAGTATGTAGTTGTATCGGCACCATACATGGCCTTCCATCAATCTCCATTAATCGAAAATGTTTTTCAAGACTTTTACTTATTTTACTTTGATATCTTCAATCTTGTAAATGCTGCGAAACGACATGAGGAAATTGTTCATCTATTAATATGTCAAGTTATTAATGGCGATGGAATAACAAAATAATTACAATATCTTAATAATATTGATTAATCTTACTTAATATTTTATCATTATTGACTGACTACTGTATAATTTTATTGAATTTGAATTTTATTTACATAATATACTTAATTTTATTTCTTAATGTTTCTCTGTTTACCGTTAGTCTGTTGGTGCTATACATAAGTTAATTGTTTTATCTTTTTTTATGTCTCTGTTATTGTTTGTAAAAATTGTATCCAAATATATAATAGGCTTGTGCTGTGTGTTTTTGTAAAATAAAATAAATATCATTTAAAAGCATATTGAAGAAAAGCATTAAATAGGTACGCATTTTAAAAGAAGTCACTTTGTTCCGTAGTTCTGAAAAAAACACCACGTGGTAAAAGAAAATGTGTTTTATCCTTATAAATAGCAATTTCAATATATTATGAAAAATCAGTGATTATTATTTCATTATTCTTTCAGTTTTATGTAAACCAATATGTATTGTATTAAGAAATTGTGATGTCATTGCTTAGTGTTATTTTTATATTTTTTTGCCTCAGCTGGTGCATAGAGTGTACTTAACTTTTTTTTGTTATTTGTGTTATCTTTTTAATTTGGACCATAGTGTTAAAATAAATTATTTAACAAACTTCACTGGCTTGTGAAAAATATAATATTTAAGTTGTACTGTATAATATGTAAAAGCTGTTTGTTTGTATTAATAAAATAACAAAATAAAAAAAATGTAGTTTCTATTAAACAGCTGCCTCTTTTCACTGATAAGTTTTCCGTTATATATTTAGATGCCTACATATTAGTTAATGTACAATGTAATGATTTTCGAGATTCAATGTTATTTTTTCCTTTGGAACATGAAATATTAAACTTTACAAGAAGTATTTAAAACTTTTCTTTATATAAATCGGGAAAGTTTTTTGATTTATAGCATTTTATTTTGGCTGAGACCGTCACGGGCGTACCCGGGAAGAACAAGGGCAAAAGACATTAGCCAAAAAAAGTACTCATGTAGGGTAAAATAGGTATTGAAGTGCTCCTTTAGAAGACTAAATGTAAGATGGTTTTAAAATTCTTAGACAAATAATTTCAGATATCCAATTGAAACTTTGAGGAAGAGGAGAGAAGATAAAAATGTCTTTTAACCCAATTATCACAATATGAAAACTGAGACTATAAAAATAAAAAAGGCCCACACATTTCATAGTTGTTACAATTATAATTTCCTAAGCTATACCTCCCCTAGTGAAAATTTCGAATGCGGCTATGGAAACGCTACCTATTACCGCAACAAAAATTATCCCGTTTATTTATTAGTTTCGGAGAACGGTAACCTTGTCAACGTGGCTCAAGGAGTTTTAAAATAATTACATCTAAGGGTTATTTAATGAAGCTGGAAAAGTTTGCCTAATACAAGTTTAACATACGTTAGTGTGCTGTTATAAATATTTTATCTCCTTTTTATTCCATGTCCAAATGTTAGTGCGGTTTTAGTGACGTCATTTCATATACTTTTGGGTGGCGTATAAACTCGAAATTATCGCTGCGTAACTCTGTAATCATAGACATCTTATAAGTTGAATAGATATTTTTTTATACCTGCGTACTTTTCATATAGTATAACATCTCTCATGGTGTAAAAGTACTCTAAGCTGTTGGATTTCTACAGGTGCTTAAATGTGAGCCTTGTAAATCATTAATATTTATAGGTATGTTAGTAGGTACATTCTACTATCTCTCTCACTCTAATAGGACGGTCCGTTTATCACCGGTTAGTGAACTCGAGCGATGTTTTCGTTAGTGAATGCAGTTTTTGGACGTCCCGAATGTTAATTTAATGAAAACTGTTAAATTCTGCAGGGCCTGGAGTCAGAACACATTTTAGCGTTATGTTCATAGAAGACGTTGCGAGAAAGTACAATGTTCGTACCTAGAATAAGCTACGAAAATTGACACTTTGGCGCAACGTCGTCTATATTCGAACGAACACGAAATGAAAACGTAACGCTAAAATGTGTTTTGACTCGGGCCCTTTGACTGCCGAACGGGTCCCAGGTGGGGTAGGCAGAAAGAACGGAGCACCATATAGATCTATCTTTTCACGCTTCGTGTGTAAGGATAATATGCTTTATATGGCAATGGACCAGAATAACACGGATGGGAGAGCTGGTCCGCACAGCGCGAGACTGGGAGGCATTCTCCAGAGTGATCGCCAACGTCGGGGGGACCTGATACGGCACTGATAGAAGAAGAAGAATCATATAAATGTTGTTTATAAAAGTACATCATCGTCTTTGGAAGAAAGTCAGAATGGGAAAATTTAACATCAACAAAATTTAACATCAAAAATGTCTTACATATATCTATGAATTAAATACGAATATTCATGTACATAGATTAAATCAATTACACTACCAAAAAGCAACCGTTATGCGAAAAACAAAAAAAAAAAAACGAAAAAAAAAATAACTAAATAATATTTAATTTATTTTTATTTCTTACTATTGTCAATATGAATATAATGCAATAAAACATGTCTGAGACTATGTAGGTATAACGACATCAAAGTAAAGTATAATAATAATAATAAGATTGTCATAAAGCATAATGGATGGCTAACAGTAACATCACTGCTTCTGTCACTCACACTTTATCTATCTAGTCCACCGCGACTCTGGTGCATTCATTGTAAGTCTGTTGGATGTAAGATTTTAAAATGTGTTACTATGATATGTTTACTTTTGCAATAATTATGTTATTAACTTAGGTTTATTCATTGCGTAACTTTTTGTATCATAAGATTAAGAATTACTCAAATATTGTCGACCACTTACACGTAAGAAGCCATAAGAAGTATACATAATTTGTAATCATTATTTATTTTTAGTATCTTGTAGTTCTTTATTCGGAGCATTTTGATTTTGGAGAAAACATACATAGTTATTAAATTATTTCCTGTGTTACATGTTTATGTGTTTAGTGCATTGTATATATGTGTATCGTCGCGTTAGTACTCATAATACAAGATTCACATCTAGTTTGAGACTAGCTCGATCTGTGTGCATTGTCTTTGCATCTATTGTTATGTTATAATTTTTAAATTTTCGAAAAAAAAAGTAATTTTGACAAGTGATTGAAGTTTCACTTTTATTGAATTTCTATTGTGGTTCGAGTATATAATATACGAAAGAAAGTTGTTTGAAGATTTTAGGAACATCAAGCAACATTATACATTTCATTTTTTATTTTAATAATTTATCTCTCAACATTTACACAACGAACGTAGTGTAGTTTTGTGAAATTTAGTCCACGTGTTTAGTCTCTGTGACACTTCTACTGAATGTACTGAATACTGGACCAATGATCTGTGTGTATACATTCATATATACTTACATTGTGTGCTTGTGTATCTCTAATAATAGCAACGTCATGTTGTTTGCAAGAATAAGATTCACTATGTTATTTTCTATCAAGTCAGCGTGGATTTCTATGTGACGTTTTACCTACATACTACATATTAAAAGGGATGGCAAAGTTTACAAAGGAATCAAAAGAGAACTTGCGAAGATAAAATAAATATTTTATTAGGATTAAAACCGTTTTCTAGAAAAGGTAAAGTTTTACAAGACATAGGTCAGTTAGAAATTTACTTATGTAGGAACGGAAAATATGACTACAATATTTTGTCAAAAATCAATTTAATTACATATGTACATACCTTCCAAGAAAGTAAATTTAGATTCAAATATCAAGATCCATAATCCAGAATATAAAATGTATAACGAAGTGCTTTGTGATATATTTTCCCTTTTCATCTTACCTATTACTAATGTACATCATTAAGTTTATTTCTGTTTGTGTCTTTTTTATATTGTTTCACGAGTTTGCAAATGACAGTACACTAAATTTTGTGACTAATAATTACCATCGACCATTAATTTTATCACACATGATTTCCATAAGACTGTAAAATAATATGTACAAAAGTTTGAAACTAATAATGAGTGTTCCCTAAAGACTTATAATAAAGTAATTCATCGCTTGTGATAACACCACGTGGTTGCTCGAAAACGGAATAAAGATAAATTATCCGTAAAATTTGTTATTTTTTTTTAGCTCTTATGCCGAAGAAATTTTAACAAAGTTTCAAGTGTAAAATGAAAAATAAGAAATAAATAAAGAATAATTTTTTTTTTATATATTTTTTTATTTTTTTTAAATAAACATACATTACAATTTTGATTTACAAAATGTTAACTTATATAACACAATTTACAAAATGTTAACTTATATAAAGCGATTCACGTACGATCTAGATATAATTCTTATTACAATAAGAATTATATCTAGATAAAATAAAAATTAAATTTTTATTCTTAATAAAATAAAAACAATAAAATTCCTTCTAATGGTAAATTTCTCCTAGTGTAAAAGAGATGTACATCACTAGAATATGTGTGTGACTATGAAATTCTCTTAGACGTCGAGACGCGACTGATATTCCAACGAATGTATTTTTAAATATAAATATCTAACTTTGTGTAAATAGATGTCCACATTTTTGACATGTTGAGAGGAGCAGTTTAATAAATAATTCCTATTAGTGACTCATTGCGTAGGTACCAATAGTTGAGAATTACAGCGTATGATTTATATTGACACATTACTTATATGTTTTCAATGGATGTTCAATCATTTTTATTGCACGCTATTTTGTACTTAAATAAATCATATTGTTATTACTCTCTAAATATTTGGATGAATTCCATATTCCAACAATGTTTCTAGCAATAGCTTTCTTTTGAATTATTATGATATACTATACTACTAAACTATACCCTCACGCCGTGCCCCAGCGGGGTAGGCAGAGAGAACGGAAGGCCAACCAGATCTATCTTTACACACTTCTTTCGCATTAATCCACATTTATACAGTTTCTCATACACGCAAGTCGGTTCCTTTTACTCAACATGCGGCCGTCCTTGACAATTTGATCCACGTGATCAAGCCACGTGGTTCTCGTACGCCCGTGCTTCCTCACACCCTTTTTTCAGACATAAGTATATCCTCTTTGTCATTCTTACCTTGTTCATTCATTCAAGATGTCTTAACCACCGTAGTTTATACACGCACATTTTGTTCACAACACTATTCTTGCATCCGCTCATTCTTCTAATATCTTCACTCTTTTCACGCAACGTTTTTCAACCATTCTTCTCAACGATCGCATATCCACTGCATTTATTCCACTTTCGTCATTCTTCAGCCACGTCCATGTCTCGCTTGCATACGTAAGTGATGGTACCAGAATGTATTGTTCCCCAGCATTTTGATTATATTATGATATTATTCTCTAAATATTTGAATGATACCCAGATTCCAATATTTTTTAAAGCAATAACTTGCACTGTATCATTATGACAATGCAGTAAATAATTATAAACTTGGTTGCTCCTGAACAGCATCTTGAGTATTTTTCATTAAATTAAAAAAGCTTTAAATCTCAAGTAATTATTCATCTTTCGTGAAATTTCTCAATGCTCTATTTATTTCTTGTAAATCCGTGTTAAAGATTATTCTCTTCAACGTTTACCTAGTTGAAAATGGTATCCAATAGTTAAACGGTATTCAATTTATTACTATTATTGCTTCTACTACGCCATACGTCATATCTCACAAGTGGGATAGCCAACAGTAGTCAAGGTGCATTTAATAAATATGAAAGCCGACTTCTTCGTGATAACAAAAAAATCACGACATTCAGGATGAGTGGCAAACCTTACCGCTGAATTGAACATTTAACATTTCTTTATTTTTCGAACATCTGCTTTTTACAGAGCACTCAAAAACATACGGAAAAGAGTGGGAGACCAATTTTTTTACTGGGTGCTCCATGGTGCATATACACAAATTAATATGATTTGAGTTGTTAGAAAGAGTTTTTTTTAAGAGAAATTTTATGCCAACTAATTGGTCGTTTTTGACGTCACTCCCTGTGTTCTAAAAATATTTGATAAGAAAGATAAATAGTGAAAATCACATAGCGAACTGTTGATGTTATTATACTCGTTGAAATTTATTATTAGCCTGGAACTCTGTTAATATAGAAGGTCTAACTTAGTGATCGAATTGCCAATTAAGAAAAATATTCTGTTTAACTTTTCAAAAAAAATATTTTAATTAATGATAATCAAACTTTATATAATTAAAAAATTCAGCAATTTATGAAATAAAAAATATAAAATAATTTATGTGAGACGGTTATTAAAACCAACAACCCTGCTGGTCCTTCAGTTTAACAAGATGTTCTTGAAGAAAGTACTTCATTCTATAGAACTGAAGAACAATAAGTACCTGGTCGGAGTTTATTATTTCATGGAAGTAAAGGATGTTGTCTAAGAATATCTTTCTAAGAGTACAAAAATACTTCGAGTTCATTCTGCTCGCATATGCAAACCTTTCTTCCTTATCACAAGCTGTCCTTTATTTTAACAATGCCTTTTATGTTAGATACCCATCTCATAAAATCTTTTTATAATCTGTGAAGGTTTCAGTACACGTTTTTCTTCTGACCTTATTTTCAGTACAGTGCGTGTTTTTTATGAAGCGACTAAGAAAAGATTTTAAAGTGGTCATGAAAATAGACATAAAATATAATATTAATGGATGAGAGTATTTTTTTAAAATTATACGTCTACAAAGTAACACTACCAAAAACCTACGTGTATTATTAATGCAAACTTAAAGGGTTGTTGGAATATGGAAAATGTAGAGAACTTCAGAACACGTTTAAATGGAAAAAAAATCACTGCATAGTGATAATCGCACCACTGTATATCATCACATTTTCTCTTATGTCAACTGATTTGTTGATAATGTTATGTGAATCATGATGTGCAAGAAGAACAAAATAAATAAATAAACTTTACAATGGTACACTTGCATGGTTTCCGTTTTATCTGACAACTCCATAAAATGTATTCAATTAGAATGTAGAATAATATTTACATAATTTACTCACATTTATTTATCTTCTTTTTTTTCATTGAAAGCTTGTTATTAAAATCACCTATTGACGTAATTAAAGAACGATCAATTTTCGAAAACTTTTGATGAAATAATAACATGTTCGTTCGTCGAAATGTAACAAAGCGTTTGTGGAAATGCAAACGTGTATATTTATCCAATAAAAGTATTTATTAGATACATTAGTGATATTATGGGGCTAATTATATTAATTTTATTCGTTGAATACCTGGTAAAAAGTCGATCTCTCATTTTTTTTCCGTAAGTTTTCGAGTGTCAGTTCAGAGCGAGGTTTTCCACTCTACCCCAATGTCTTTATTTTTTGTTGACATGGAGCGGACAGAGTAAAACATAATGCTAACTAACAAAATTAACGACCGACACCAAAACAAAACAGGGATATTAACAAGATATCTCTAAGAAAATTTATATGGGCATGGGCATATTCACGGTTCTTTTGAGGTTAAAAATAAATCTTTATCAAATCTGAGGAAATCGCAAAAAAATCAGATTTTTTTTTTCACTTTTTTTGATTTTTTATCAAAGGGTCGACAGGAGAGGGGTTAAAAATTATGAGTGAAAAAGAATTCACGAAATTTCAAAAAACGAAACCCGATTTTTCTCCTAAATCTAAGTGGTTTTTTATTCTGAGCTTCGTTTTTTTTCCAAATCCAAGTTGGCAACATATTGAATGCGAATACTGTACCTACGGATATTCAATTTATAAGTGTGCGATTCCTCAATGATACTTTGCTATTCCTATGTGACATTTAACCAGAAAAGTGTGAAGAACCCTGCTCTAGAGTATGTAGTAAAAAACTCTTTATTATCAAACCATTGTGCGATAATGTTTGTGCGATATGTCACATTCAAAAGCACTGCAGTAGCTTGACAGTAGCTTGACACTAGTAGTTTGACAATGACCTCATAAGTCGAAACCTGGTTAC
This sequence comes from Athripsodes cinereus, assembly GCA_947579605.1. Classification (NCBI taxonomy): domain Eukaryota; kingdom Metazoa; phylum Arthropoda; class Insecta; order Trichoptera; family Leptoceridae; genus Athripsodes; species Athripsodes cinereus. Next base: position 12,355,267 of record OX388314.1, on the reverse strand, counting down.
TGTTTTAATAAACATGTCACAGTAAAACTTAAAACAATTTTGTTTTCGTTATGTCACTATATACGTTATATATAACACTGCAGTAGGTTTTTTAATACTCCGCGATTTTAAATACGGACATTGGTAATAAAATACATACGAAACAGTACAAGGCAATGTCATACCTCATGCTATTAAATATTAACGTGACATTTATCTATTCACACGTAACATTAAAAAACATATACATAAATATTGATTATACCTATATCCAATAATAATTATTAATAAATAAATCCACACGTGAGCTTTCGACTATATTAATATGTAATTTATTATTTACCTTACTACAGCACGATAATATATCTGCGTTTTTAGAGTGACCCTTATTTTGAGGACAGCTTTACGCTTTTAATTATAATGCCTTTTATCTTCAATAAATCAGTTCCATTTTTATTTTACAAGAAAAATTTAAGAGATAGATAAAGTGACCCTCACACCTTCTAGCCTTCTAAAATAAGATTTTTCTAATCGTGGATATTGAAATTGCATAATAATCAACTCAATGTTGATAACAAATTATGGAATTAACTAGCCATATTATAGACTGGTAAGCGTCACTGAGGGCCATTATATCTGTCCCTTACTTTTTGTTATAAAATAAATAGGTTCCACAAAAAAATCATTGGATATAAAAAAATCTAAAATTAATTGACTTAGGGATAAGGGTCGTTCTTATCAGAAGTTGAAATATTGGGTCTTAATCATAAAGGGAAGTTATTTAAAAGTAATGTACAATTTTCATTTATCGAAACATTTTATTATGTAGCCACCATAATATATAAGCTATGATACCCAAAACAATTTTCGTAAATTTTAACAGAAAATTATTACATTTCCAATAACTTTTTTAGACATATTTGATATCAATAAAACACTGTTTTACTTTTCACTATTGATTTATTAATACTCAAGCGCTTTCGTCAAGTTAGCTTGACATTTTCAAGAGAACTAATTACAAGAAATTTTTTTCTTAAAGTCACATGCAACAACAATAACAGTGGGCCTAGTCAAAACACATTTAAGCGTTACGTTTTCGTTTCGTTTTCGTTCAAACAAGACGAGGTTGCGAGAACGCGTCAATTTCCGTAGCTACTTGTGTATTTTAGCCACGAAAATTGACGCGTTCTCGCAACCTCGTCTTGTTTGAACGAAAACGAAACGAAAACGTAACGCTTAAATGTGTTTTGACTAGGCCCACTGTTATTGTTGTTGCATGTGACTTTAAGAAAAAAATTTCTTGTAATTAGTTCTCTTGAAAATGTCAAGCTAACTTGACGAAAGCGCTTGAGTATTAATAAATCAATAGTGAAAAGTAAAACAGTGTTTTATTGATATCAAATATGTTTAAAATGTCTTTTCACAATGTGAACACACAAACTCTAGATCAACTTTTTTAGAGTTTTCTTCCTATATTGATAATCGTTTATTTTTTGTATGAGTGCTTTAATTCGTAAATGATGATTATGAATCTATGTTTATTACTAGAGAAGTTATAATTATTTATCTATACTCCCCTTTCACGACACAAGCTTTTAGTAGCTTGCTGTGAAAGGTGTGTAAGGTTGTATTTGGGTTTATAACAAAAACCCAGATATATCAACAACAAAAAAAATATTCTAGCATATACTTGTGTTACGGAAATGGATAATTCAATATTATTTTAGCCTACAACTATGAGAAGACTGAATTTAAATATTATTTTAATTGAAACGTGTGAATGTAAAATATCACATGTAGAAATAAAAAATAAGCACCAAGTATAAAACATTGAATCAGACAAAATAAAGAAAATTATAATCGTATAAATATCAGATTAGAATATGTCGATAAATCAGGTTTGATTGGCAAATAACATATTTTCAATAAGCTATGTAACTACAAGTAAAAATTGCAAAATCAATAATTCATTAAAATGTTGAGAAATATAATTTATTTTAGTTTTGGTAAAGAATTTCATACATAAAAATACCAAAGATATATAATTTTCACCCACATAGATAATTCAGAAATTATCTGCGCTTTGGATTTCATTCTCTCCAAACAATTCATTGGCATATTAATGCAGACAAAGTATGTACGAAGTTGGAAGTAGAATAGTATTTTCTTTCTTCTGAACCTCACGTAAAACATTAAAAATGTTTATGTATTGATCAGCGCAAGTTTCATTTCAAAAAGTATGAGATAATTATTTGAAAACGTTAGTTTTCGCTTACGAAGATCGTGAATAAATCTGTTATACAAACAATAAATTAGAGTGTGCATTTAACCGAGAAACTGGAACGTCTCCACGGTAAAAAAAAAAGAATTTCAGTATTCACTTCATGAAGCTTTTTCAAATTCAGCATTTTCTTTTTGTTTGTGAGTATATATGTATGATATATTCACAAAGTGTTAAAAACTAGGTCGAGATGTACCTATATAAGAAAACCGCAAAACGCTTAATTAAGCCTGACCAACAAAGAACTATTACCACTAATACAACTATGTATATGTAACATAATGGTAAGATAGTTATACACATAGTTAAATATATATATCCACATATACACAAATATAAAATATCTTATTTAGCGCTGTCTAACTAGTCTCAAATTAGACATTATATCATTTATTTATTTATTTGGTGAAATTCATTTTCTTCGTCACTCGGCATTACAGTTTATACCTGTCCTTTTTCTTCGTCCTCGCCTTTATCAGGTTTATTTGAATTCAGCTCTTCTTGTCCTCATCCTCCAAGTCTTCCGGTCCCCTGCATCCTCCGGACGCAGCTCTGCCTCCCTCAGGTCCCGAGCCATTGTTGACATCTATATGGTCACAAGTTTGCCTGGTCTTCTGACCCCCTAGACAAACACGCACTTGGCGATCGACTACAAACGAATTTTCGACTACAACCACAACAATAACGCATAATTACACGGTACATGTAGGTAGATTGTTGAAAAGTTCGCCAGTAGTCGATTGCTAAGTACGGTTTGTCTACGGCCCCTGGGCCTACTTCTAATATCAATTGTCCTTTTTATCATAATATTATCCTTTGGCAGTTTCAAAATGTGTCCGTAGCATCTTAATCTGTTTTCAGTTACTTTTGCGCCGATAGGAGTGACTTTTTAACTATCACAGATATAGGCTTATCCAATCTTGGTATACCAAGTCAGTATTCTATTCACATGGTACATTGTTACAGTATATTCCTATGTTCCGACTTATTCAAGATTAAATCAAAATTGTACGCACAAAATCATTCATAGCATGTATCAAAAATAATCCTGAAAATTCTAATTATTAATCAATATAATTTTTATTTCTCAAATGGCGACATTTGTTCTGTGGTCAAGGTGCGAAAAAAATGACGGTTATAATTTTAACCAGGAATAAAGTTGTCAAAATTATTATCTCTTTTTGTGAGTATTGCGTCACTCAGTTGAAATAGCAATCATTCCCTGATTGTATGTATTAGTACTAGTGATATGTAGTAATAGGAAGAGTGGTTCGGTATTATAAATTGTATTTTTTTTTGTGCAGAACAGTACTTAGGAAAGATTACGACTCGTTTATTTTTTATGAAGAAGTTTCATTTAGTTGATTACACTTAGACTTTTTATTATGCTCTATTCTTTTATGTATCTATTTGCAAGTAAATAATACATAAGATATTACTAGATGAATAATATGGTAATACAGTAAAAAATACTAATAATGCAAATAGATATTTCTATTACGTAGATTTATTTAAGAACCATGTTCGATTCATAAAATAGAAAAATTTAAACAGACACATTTTTGCCAAGTATTCAACGAGATTTTTAAAAAAAGACTATTCGTACTGTTTTTTTTTGTTGATAATTTACTTATTCGGATTTTAGCTCTCAATTAGATGGAAACGAGTTTACTCCAATTCCAATGACAACAGAATAACTTTTCCAATGATTTTTCTATAGCTCGGATATCACTGTCATAAGAATGATATATCAAATTACTCTAATAAAGGGTCTTTTCATATTTTAAATTGAAATCCATCTTATTGTCAACCAAAAAGTCAAATAATAAGTTACATATTTTGCGAAGCTTAAAAAAATGAAGATATAATATAACATTACATAGCTGCTGGCTACCCCACTTGTGGGATATGCCGTGATGGTATAGTAGTAGTAGTAGTAGTAATATTACAACAAATGAGCATTCTCTTTTTGCAATAAAATACAGTATGTTTGTCATCCAACTTTTATAGAATGTCGTTATGAGACATATTATTCCATGTGAATGATAGTAAATAACTTTGAAATACTTCCAAACGTATTATGTAATATAAAACATTGTTGTGACCTAATTGTAAAGTTTCGCGTGATAGATTATGGCAGGCACATTAAATATTATATTATATAATTGTAGTTTTACCTAAATCAATAATTTGATATCTACATATAGCTATAAAATTACATTTCCTTCCACGAAATGAACCTTGACATATGTACAGCAGCCTTCCATTCTAAAGTAAATGCGACATTTTATTTATTTACTCACATTCAATTACCCACGCGTGTCTCATTTTATATAATTCATTCATCTGCATTCCATAAAAGTTTTCTATACTTGCTTGTGCTGGAACAAAAATTAATGTTAAAATATAACAGAGCAATAACACGCCAATAGACTTTATATACTCTTACTCACCTAAAATATGGCAACAATTTTCAAATGACAAATTGAACTTATATGCTCTTAAATGTTTAAAATATTTACTTTGATAACTGAATTCGGGCACAACAATAACAATCAAATTTCAATACACATATCTAGGGGTGAGATGGTACAATGGCTTAAAAAAAGGTGAATTAATTCAAGTATTCAGATGATTTAAGTACATTTAAACTGAATATAAAGAAGGTAACTTAGTAAGAAAGTGGTGTATAGGTACATGAGGGCAAATGATTGTGTGTTGAAAGTAGGTTTGTTGTTATTTTTATTTTATTTTATATAATTATGGTAAATTGTTTGATATGTGTGATATTCTATATTAGTGGTTCTTAACCTGAGTTCGATCGAACCCCAGGGGTTCGGTGAGTCAGTCTTGGGGGTTCGGTGAGTCAGTCTTGGGGGTTCGGTGAAAATCATTTTAAAAGCAAGATAGTTTTGCGAGTTGGAAAAAGAAAAAAATACTCCGATAATTCATTAATAATTATGTTTCATGTTTTGATTTAACCATTAAATCTAATGTTTTGATCTTTGTTTTTTATTTTATTTTTTTCATTTTGAACACTTATATATAAATATATACCATGTTTTGAATTTGTAAAAATCTAATTTTATTTTTCAAATTAGGAGGGGTTCGGTGAATGCATATGTTGTAGCTGGTGGGGTTCGGTACCCCCAAAAAGGTTAAGAACCCCTGTTCTATATTTTTAAGTTTAATCGAATTTGTTTGAATATTAGTAAACATTATTTTACTTCTTAAATTCAGCGATGAGGTTTGCCACCCATCCTGAATGTCTTGATTTTATATTGGCACGAAGAGGACAGTTTGCATGTTTCTTACATGCAGCTGATCTGCTGGCTACCCCACTTGTAGGATATGCCGTGATGGTAAAGTAGTAGTAGTAGTAGTAAACACCCTATAATCCCTCAAAGCACGACCTCTGCTCAATTTTGAGAGTAAAATAGATAGGTATTATAAATAATTGTATACTTGTATTTATTGTAGGTATGTATTTATTTAATGTGTTCATTATTGTCTCAATATTTGAATTTGAATCTTTCGATTAGGTTTTGCTCGGTGCGTGTGACAGTCAGAGTGGCGAAATAGAAATAAAGGGAGAGTGTGGACACCGAAAGTAGCTTAGAATAAATTCGTAAGCATAGGGACATTTTTCTCGCGTACTTTGTCAAAGATTATCTTCCTAGTTACTATAGTGGACATATTATAAACATACTAACATATTATTATGATGTATGTTTCGATCTCTTTCTCAATCCCGCATGAGACAGTGTGAGTGTAAAGTATTATTATTATTTTTTTTTATTTTATTTATTCTATTTTTCACAATTACAAATAAAAACAAAACTTAACATAATATACCATTTACAATAATTTTACTCCACTCCTTTTAAGCAACTTAATGCTTGTGTAAGGAGTGTAGATGTATAGCATTACAAATAAAATTTATAAGAACATCACCAACAGATGTGTAAAAAAAATTGTAACGAGAAAAAAAAATATAAAAAATATAAACCTAACGTACTGCAAACACAATTACGTCTGTAATAGAAAAAATATTTTAGTAAAAATAAACAACTATCAAACATAAATATTATCAACAAACATTAACGAACCATTCAATTAGTATTACTTAGATAAATATTATTAATAAAAAAAAAAACAATCAATTAGTATTAGACATTAACAAATCAATTGATCATTTAAATCTTGTGTACTACTTAGTATGTATAGACTTAAGTATTTATGCGAATATTATAAGAGACATTTTAACATTTCATCCCTATTTATTCTAAGGTAATACACAGTATTCAATACGCAATTGTAAAATGTTTGTTTATGAATTTAGATAAAAAAACACTCGCTAAATCCTCAACAGACTTTCGAGCAACTGGAAGGAGAAAACTTGAAAATACTTTTCATTGTTACATACCAAATATTTTGTAACAATGAAAAGTATTTTTTATGACTTTCTGTAGGTATATATTTAAAAGTATCGAGCAATTATTTTTAGTATTCTATACAAGCCGTATTATATTAGATAAAATTTAGTTCTGTTGATATTTAGAAAATTATGGCAAAAATAGCCTTAAAACCGTTTTTTTCAAACACTGTTAAACACAAAATTTGGAAGGTATGAAATGATAATTAATGAATACTTCATAATAAATTGAGTTTATTTGGCACAGCTTTAGTATCCGTTGTAGATAAGATATTAATTATAGTCTTAATTATATTTGAGATATTCACATAGGTCATTGTACTTATAAATAAACGAGATTTGGTTGAATATTGTAACAATTTAGTAGAATAACTTCAAATGTTTCATACAATTCATGTTTCGTGCATCTCATGTCAGGGGGGCATTAATTATATTTGTAACCACTGTGTTACTTTAATGATGATAATTTATTATGTCTTCTATGACGACTCACTCTCGGTTCTTCTTTATTCTGAATTGTTTGTTTTGTGTTCAGTGTAATGATTTGCGACAAAGTCATCAATTATTGTACATACACGTACTATAAACTCTCTATCTATATCTTTTTTCAGCGATTGGCAATAAAATACTCTCTTTTCACCCATAAGATTCATAGCAATCTGGAAGACTTTTTATCAGAAGGCTCAATTACCAAATCAACAAAACGAGAGCATTATTAAAGCAAAAATCAGCGTTATTACACATTTCCCCCTTTGTATTAAATATACACTTAGAAATTAAAGAAGTGCCACTTTTGTTTCAGCTTGAGTGCTCAGAGATACCTTCCGCACGTTACTCAATGTAAAAACAAATGAAATTCAGATTTTCCTTTGAATAGAAGATCACAATAGACCTACAAACCCCATAACACAAGGTGGAGCATGGTATAAACTCTGCTGCATTTATTTATTTATTTATTCTTTCATTTATACAACAGTATTAAAAAATATAAAAGTCATAAAAACCTACCTAACTGGGCATGAGCCTCTACCAAGGTAGACTGAGCCAGTTTTCACCATACTTTGTCTCAACGCTCAATTTTCTTTACTTTTGTTACTAAGATTATTTTCCTTACTTTATTTAACCATAACATAACACACACGCTCACGCACGTACACATACATCCACACACACAAACACACTCACCCTCATACACACCTACCCACACACACATATATATACATACAAACATACATTAAATTTAATGCATTAAATTTAATTCACTGCCATTACGTATTAAAAATGCCAAAAACGTAGCCGCCTTCACAAAAAATATAATGAAACATTCCATCAATGGACTCAAGTGAGAATGAACTTGAGACTATAATGAAAAGTTAGGTGGAAGACATCAATACCGAGTTTGTTGGTAGACATTGCATTTTAGCCATAAACTCGCCCATTATACATTAAATTGTATAACTGTCATTTTTATGATACTTTGTTTTGATTTGTTGTATTGTAAAAAATGTAAAGTGAAAAATAAAATCAATAAATTAAAGTGGAGGACTATAGAATTAAAGAGTGCATCTATACTAACTAAATTACAAAATAAAATGAGAATTCTATTGTTGTTGTCTGAGAGCCTTTGTCTTGATTTTTTATTATCCTCATATTTCACTCTAGTAGTATTAATGATGTTATAGGTTCGGTCAGAGAACTTTTTTTTCATACATTAATGACTAGGTATACAGATATCTGATGAACATGTTGTTGTTTTATATAACTTGTCATTTTGTGTACCTACGTCACATTTTCTGTTTCCCACGAAGTATAATATCTCCCATGGCGCCACTGCAATAAAATGTGACGCAATATGACGAAGCTATTTTTGTTCTAAACCAAAATTAATTCAAGACTCTGTAGTTTATCTCATTTATACGTTATTAACCAAACTTCAGATCAAACGCAAGAATTAATTATTTTATGTAACTATTGTTCACTAACCAGGACCTTCCTGCATGAAAAGACCTCTGGGTCTAGCAACAAATAAAGAAGAAGCAACAAATAAAGAACTATCCCTCATCTTTTACTTTAAATAAACAATTTGTTTTCAAATCTTAGATAACTTTTGTTTAACGACCAATGTCTGAAATTCTACATATCACGAAATATTTATTCCGTTCTTCTAATAAAATATTATTTTCAATAATTTTACTATGTATTAATGAAAAATAGCTCAATCACAAATATTTTCCAACTTTGAATTAATAAATTTAGTAAAAATATATAAATATTATCATAATTATATGCAATAAAAAAAGAAAACAGTAAATGTAAACCTACAAAATATAATAAATAATTCTTTTGGATTATGTTTCCAAAGTGATATATACCTACTTCTAATTATTGTGAACAAGAAGGCGAAATCCACCAGTTTATAATTTTAATTCTTTGATCATCTTTATATTATATTAAAACTAAAAATAACTCAAGCGCATTGGGGCTCGTATAGAAAATACGTCCGTACCAGGGATGTTGCGAATATTCGCATCCGCATCCGCAAATGCGGAGCTTCCGCATGTATTTGGACCAGGGATGTTGCGGATGTCGATTATTACACATCCGCGGATGTGAATGCGGATGCGGATTTTTGAAGGCTCACATCCGCGGATGCGAATGTTTAAGATTTTATAGAAAAAAAGTAGGAACTATCTTAGTTGGTAGGCCCCACTGTCAAATATGTGACGAAATTTTTGCTACAATAATATTATGGATTTTTAGGCGAAATATTTTTTTTCTTCTTTGTTATTTGCAAAAATAAAATAAAACCGGCAAAAATAAAAACGCGTCGGATCTTGTCACCATAATTTTCGTTCCCATTGGTTAATGTCAAGTGCAAACGGCACGCGCCTTTCACCGGCCCCGCCCCATTTCTTTCTTGTCGCAAATTGTCTTACATCCGCATTCGCATGAACATCCCATCGATTATTGCGGATGCGGATGCAGATGTCCAAATACATGCGGAAGCTCCGCATTTGCGGATGCGGATGCGAATATTCGCAACATCCCTGATTTGGACATCTGCATCCGCATCCGCAATAATCGATGCGGATGTTTAAGCGGATGCAAATGTAAGACAATTTGCGACAAGAAAGAAATGGGGCGGGGCCGGCGAATGGCGCGTGCCGTTTGCACTTGACATTAACCAATGGGAACGAAAATAATGGTGACAAGATCAGACGCGTTTTTATTTTTGCCGGTTTTTATTTTATTTTTGCAAATAACAAAGAAGAAAAAAAATATTTCGCCAAAAAATCCATAATATTATTGTAGCAACAATTTCGCCACATATTTGATAATGGGGCCTACCAACTAAGATAGTTCCTACTTTTTTTTATAACATCTCAAACATCCGCATCCTCATTCACATCCGCGGATGTGTAAAAATCGACATCCGCAACATCCCTGGTCCGTACCACCAATTATTACTGATCATCATAATATTATGTCAAAAATCTCTCTGTACTGAGCGAAAATGGATTTGTTTTGGAGAGGGAGGTTCCATTGAGTTATGGTGCTATACTATTTATACAGGAGACAGTTCATTATAAGTACCTTTCTAATAATATTAAACGGGTAAAGACATTATGTCTTCAATGTGCTTAATGTAATATTATACATAATCGACGGTCCAGTTCCACAAATCAACAAGTCGAAATTTTAGAAAATTTTGATTCAATTGGTAATTCACAAAATCAATTCCACTCTTTCAATTCCGCAAAATCTTTAAAAAAAAATACTTGTTTCCTTGAAATATTTATAAATATATTAAGTTAATAAAAAAATATAATGTACCTGTTTGCAATTTACCAATAAATATTTCAATTCTTCTAACTATTGAACGGAACAAAGACAACATAATGCTTCTCACAGTGCGATTATTAAGTGGTATATTTCACTTTTGGTTGTACCTACCTTTTTTTTAAAGCAAAATAAAAACATACCGAAATTAGAAAAACGGCGATTTCTCGAGTGAAGACATTTCGACTTGTTGAGCTGTGGAACTGGACCGTCAATAAATGTACATATGTACAATTATTCAGACAATTATATTTCTTCATGTCTGTGTTAAAATATTACAAACTGCATGGCTAATTCTGACTTTTATTTTGTTTCAGGCTCTGTTTGAACTGGAATTAGCTGGCTGTAATGAAATAACTGAAGCAGGGTTATGGGCGTGCTTGACACCACGCATCGTCTCCCTCACTCTCACAGACTGTATCAATGTGGCTGATGAAGCGGTAAGTTAAACGAAACAAGATAAAAATGTACAGGAGGATAAATTGTATAAAAACGATTAAAGCACATAAAAGTATGCTCATTTTATCTTCTGTATAAAATTATTATTTTACTTTTTATTTAATAAATAAATATTCGTAAATCTATCTGTGTACCTAATTCAGTCGTTGAATTGGAAAGAACCTTTTATGGTAAAATACAAAACTTTTTGCAAAAGAATGGTCATTTGTTGCCTAATATTTGATAATTAGCTTAATTATGTTTAAGATAATGGATAAAAAAGTAAGATTAAAAGGATGTGCATGTAAAATTTGATCGAAGCATCGTGATGCGTAATATGTTGTATATAATTTTTTAAATCAGATAAATAATCGTAAAATTAATATCATTTAATGTCAATCTAATTGTATTTGCCGTTTCCTTATCAAAACTTCAAATTTTGCAACTATTTATCGATAATGTATTTAATATTTCTGCGGTTAATTCTAGTCAAAACTTATTACTAGTTAATTAAAAACTTCTCACCAATAATATAATAATTTACATCAGGTAACTAACTTTGCCCTAACCTGTCTACTGACATTTTACCGCAAACTCTAAGCTTTGAAGTCTCAAGTGGCATTCAGATTGTTTCACTTTGGATGATCATCCAGAAGGGTCAAAGTTGTTATTTGAAAGTGATCACGTCTATTCACACATCCAATGCTTTTACATCCAACTGCCGTGTCAATACTCAGTAAAAAAACTTTCTACAAAATTATGTCGAGTGGTAATCTTTCATCTGTTATCGCTACTAATCACTATTGATGATACGTCTATTTTAACTTTTTCAAATTGAAGTGAACAAGTCTGAATATCTCTATAGCAGATGCTTGAAACCACGCGGTATTTTCTCACATTATTATATAATTGTACCAATGGTAACTTCCCTTACGATCCATCTTTCTATACATTGTTTTTTTTTTATTTCGATTTAAGCCTTTTATGAGGTGACTGAAATATTATCTTCATGGCATTTTATTTATTATTCCTAATGTGACATTTCAAAGCAAGAAATTTAGAATGGATAGCATGATTCGTCGAAGAATTAAAGATGTGACACGTCTTATATGTGTCTTACATGTAGGAACATCATTAAATCTATAAAGATTTTTTTAGATACACTGCATTACAGTATGTTTTCTTTACTTCCTCTACAAAATGAGATTTGGCAACTAAAATTTTCCCCTATTAAGCTCAAATTTTAATAATCAGAACTGAATACATTTTTATTTCATGTATTTACTAAAGAATCGTAACGAAATTATTATACTCACGTGATCGATTAGCTTATTGCTTTGAAAGGTAGCGAAAGCGCACTTAAAATATTGAGTAATATGTTTGTATTGAAACTGGTAGTTATGCAGGTAGGAAACGGAAATAATAATTTGATTGACAAGTTTAACCGCATTGCCGAGAAGGTTTAACGAATGGATTTCCTATTAGAAAGCCATCTCATATTTCTGTTCTTATTAGTCATAGAGAACGGCCAATATACCTACTGAACGTGCAAATGTATTAGGTCAAGTCCCGAAAACAATAATTGGATATATATATAAGGAGTTTAAGTAATTTTATTATTTTTTTAGGAAGTAGACAAGATCCGCAGTGATTTTTATCAGCAAGATCGACCTTTATTCTTATGCAATCTAATAAATACAGGGGACTTGAACGGTACTTTATTTTAATAAAAACAAGATCACCTGACACTAACACTTAAAGTGCTTGGGGCTATTTTCGCGTAAAATTGACATATTATTCCAAATGACAATATTATTATAAAATAAATTTTTGCTTTCGAAATTCGACCATTCGGTATTTGGACATTTTAAGAATAACTGTCGACTACGTGCATAAATAATATTAGTATAACCGCTTTCTATGCTTACCATAGAAAAATATACGTCTGCAGAATGTATTGATTGGTGTAGATTTATTGTTGTCGATACTAGAAGTTATTTATTATTTATAAATGAAGAACTAGAAGTTATTTATTATTTATAAATATTTATAAATGAAGGTTACTAACTGTCGTGGTCCCTCCCCCACAAGAGGAAGGAAAAAGAAGAACCGTTGAGACCACATTGACAGGAAATAAATAAAATATATTTATTTATTTCGACGAGAGAATAAATACGTATTTATCCTCTGAGTTGGAAGTAATTAAACTAAAAAGAATCGAGTTTATCCAATCTACGCAAATTTATAAATTTCTTTTCGCAATTACGTCTTTATAATATTCCGATTAAAATTTAATAATACAAAATTACTTTCATATCACCTACCTACTTATAAGATCTATGAATAATTATATTCGTTGTGTGTAAAGATGTCATACGTACATAATAATATATACCTACTAGTTAACCCATATCATTCACACCTCACTATAATTAAAAATATTTCCGAACGTTTAACGTAAGACCCGTCAAAAGTGTCGGCCGCTAAATTCAACAATTTTCGTTTCTTCAAAGATTTTGGCACATGATATTCTAGTTAATTAATAAAAAATGCGTTAAGGACCTTTTCTACGTTGTGTTTACGATTTATAAAAGAAAATTTTATCAGTGGAAAACAAACAATAATTTCTATTCAGAAACATAAAAGCATAATTTATATAACAATCAAAATTTAATTTTCTGTTGTACATAAAGGTTAGTAATTAATAAATTATTTCCTTTTATACTCTGCGTTAGCAAGTATAAAAGCCTTACCTTATTGCTGAAAATACACAAAGAAAACAACACACAATAACAATCAAGAATAAATATCAAATTTTTTTATGTACCACAGAAATCCATGTTATTTGTTAGAAATAGTCAATGAAATAATATTTTATCAAACTTATGATTCAACGTTATCGAAAGTTTATTTCTGTAATTATATTACAGATTAGTTTTGAATGCAGTTTTATTTATAAAAGGCATATGGTTTCATACATAAAATAGTATCTGTATACAGCGCCAGGAGCGCATCGAGATGAAATATTTTACTGAACCAAAGTTTGACAAAATTCAATCACTGACTATTTTTGGTTAATATAACAATAAAAATTGGTTTGTTAGTGAAAATTTGCTCCTACACACGCAAATTTCGATCTGACACAGCCTTTCATACACTATTGTCAGCCTCATTAGTATACAATATGATAAATTAAGAGAATATAATACATAACATGCAAATAATATAAATATTTATGTATAAATCTGCGGGGGTTGGCTTTTTTTGTGTCCCTTAAGGCAAGGCAGACGACCAACCTTGATTTTTTCACGCTGGGAGATCATGGGCCTTTAGTTCACGATCATGTGGGTGTGGGTGGTGGGACGTTAGTTTATGATATAATAAGAGATATTTACATAAAATAAATATGAATTAATATTCATGCTAAATGTTAATTCAATATATCAGAAAATAATAATTAGTATATGTTTCTGAGTCCGTCCCTGTTCTTATTATCAGATAATGTCTATAAATTAAATTTACAAATAATATTAGTTATTCAAATTTTATTAAATTGGGAAAATAAAATAATTTTATGTTCTGAATTCGACTCTGTTCACATAATTGAGTAATCCTCCACAAAACAAAATTGCAAACAATGCTAGTCTACAAATCTAACAATGTAGAAAATAAAATATCAAACTAAGCCAATCTCACAAGAAATTATCAAACTTTACCTTAAAAGAGACATTTAATAAGATAAAAGGAAAATAAATATTCTTAACAATCAAATTCAACAAAATAAAATAAAACAAAATCTTAGCTTTGAGTAAGGTGGTTTACTGCAAAATTCGCTGCTTCGAGACACTGAATTTAATGTAAAATTATAATAAAATTTTAGGATGAGTTTCTTATTATTTCCATTGTGGAAATAATCACTAAAAGAAATATTATATTTATTACTCGGAGAAAGAAATGTCAACAACGAAAAACAAATTGAATACAACACTGCTTTTATGATTTTAACCTCTCTCTCCTAATTCCAAGACAAAACTGCCCCGAATTTTGTTGTGACATCATTTTTATTAGATTCATTCCTTTGTCCTCACCACAAAAATACCTACTCTTTCACTCCTAGCACAAGCATCTACTTTTTTTTATGTAAACAACCACACGTGTCTCTCAATCCTTTCCTTGAAATTATTTTTATTTGAAGTATTTATACCTACATAACATATCAATATAAACAAAATTTAACCTCTTACCTAAAAGCAATTAATAGTTCAACAAACTTTCTTTGTTTAAAATTCAATTTGGTACTTTTCTTCACCCGATGTACTAATATCTACTTCCTATCATCTAAACACTGTCACGTGTTAAAATATTCAATGTACCTTCCTAATAAAATTATTTAATAAATAACGCACTCTTCTGAAGTACGTACCATTCATTTACCAACAAATATACTCCGAGTTATACATCCATATACCACTTAAAATAGTAAGTCGAAATATATGATATGCCTGGTATAGTAGGTTTTGTGCCGAAAAGTTATCATTAAAAATTATAATTGTTCTTTAGAAAGTGGTACTGAAATACCGAAATAAACAATGCAGTTCATAAGAATTTAGAATAATCCCGACATTAAAAATATTGCCTGCACTTAAAAGGTACCTACATTAATAATGTATTGTTTACTAATCTTCGTACCTGCATTCAAAATATTATTGTTTATATATATTTGTACCTGCATAGCAACAGGGGTAATAAAGAGAATAATATTGACAAAAGATTAAGGCGCATTCATTGTGTACCTACTTCGCTAATTGGTTTTTAAATTATTTTATGAAGATTCTAGAATGTCTGCGTATTGTTATTATTTCATAGTATCGGCTTGGTTGGATTTTTTTATACCTACGCTTCGAGATATTGAGTGTCGATATCGGTGACATGTTTAAAATTATTGTAAACGACTCTTTAGGTATGAATTATAATTTTATTGTAACATACGTAATTTGAGTATTTAATTATCTATCTAAAGGGTTGTATTGTGACATATGTAATAGAATAAGGTGTGTTACTTTGTGTTGCGGAATGGACGCTTGTAATATACTTATAAATTGTGCTAATGGACACACGACATGTT
Organism: Athripsodes cinereus; assembly: GCA_947579605.1. Lineage (NCBI taxonomy): Eukaryota > Metazoa > Arthropoda > Insecta > Trichoptera > Leptoceridae > Athripsodes > Athripsodes cinereus. The sequence continues at coordinate 12,339,169 of OX388314.1, read as the reverse complement.
TAAATTGAATATCAGTGAAAGAGACACTTTAATTATACATATGTGAATAATTATAAATCAGTGCATTGAACGCTTAACAATATCAAACTTATTTGTAAATATTTATTTCATCATGTACATAATTCCTGGAATGCAGACAAGGGTGCAGGTGTACTCGCAATACAATGGAACTTGCGGTGAGCGTGTATTGGTATTCAATTAGCCAATCACGGCGCTGCACAGAGATGCATCACAGCGTAGGAGGGGTATATGACCAACCCCTCTCTACACCACTCAAGGAACAGCGGAGAAATGTCCTTGAAAGATGAGTTAGTCTCCATCAGCCATCAGTGGTGAACAGTCGTTATCAGTGAGTCGTAGCGAGCAGTGAGTCGTAAACAGGCGTCCTTGGTATAAGGATCGCTCCTGCCATCACTCATCAGCTGACCTTCAGAGAGACAAGTGTCTCTAGTCATTGGGCTTCAGTTGAGTCGAGATATTCTCCTCCTGAAGTCATGACGAGCCAACTCTGCACCTGTGTAGGCTGGTAATTGCCTCCAGGAGCCTCGGACGTGGGACTTCGCCCTCCCAGCACTGCGCCAAGGGGCGCCTTCATCATATTGTTTTGCCTTAGAGCATTTTCATGCTCCGAGGCGCTCTCAACGTGGGATCCTTTATATATTCATCGCAAAGTGTAAATTAATTGATTATAAAAGTGCTTCGTTTATTAATTGAATTATCATCAAGTGTGTTTTTCTTGTGGGAAAATAAAATGTGCATAGACAATGGGTAGTGATTAAGCCGTAGTATTGTCTAGCCTTGTTTTTGTGTGTCTGTAATAGTGGTAAGCAATTTTTTATTTTCATTAAATGTTTGTTTGAAATTTAAATTTGCCTTTTATACATTCGCTCATCTATTTACAAATAACTTGTCGTCTCTTATTTATATAGCCTCACTATATATTTAATTGAGACCATTTTTTTTTTATTGTTTTAACTCCTGGAGTGCTGTGAGTAGCCCAGTAGAGTCTCAGCCGTTGGCATTTTTGGCATAATATTTTATTTATTTTATCCTCAACCAAAACCATTCTTTCACCATCTATCTCTCACCCCCCCATATCATATTGGCTTCCGAACGTGGGTCCGTAACGAAAAAATGCACTCCTGTGCATAATCGTTACAACGAATCTGTCCCTGAGATTTTGTAATTAGTTTTTTTTTGTGATATCGGAGGAGGGTGTATATATTTTTTTATAATGAACTGACAAGTTATCTGTAATGGCGAATGTGTATTGTTTTGACTTTTGGCTTTGTTTTATTGACATGTGTTTATTGTGTATTACGGTATGATTCGATCGATGGATAAGGTGTCGGATATCAGATGCTATGTGCGCGAATTTTCGCTTTCGTTCGGAGGCTGGACTGATGAAGGCCCCGAACGGTTCCTCAAAGAATGCGAGGAACGCTGGAAGCTTGAGTGGGAAGATGAATTGCCAAGGGAGGCTGTGTATTGCTTGCGCGGCGACGCAAAGCGGTACTGGAAGTCTCTGGGGTTTCGGTATTGTCGATGGGGTGTATTCAAAGAAGTAATTTTGCGAAGGTTTGGTGTGGAAGGGCAGATAAATGCGATCTATAATGACCTGTTGACAGTGTGTCAAGGTCGGGATGAACTGGGGAGTGATTTTGTTGACTGGAAGGTCAGGATAAACAATCGTTTAAAAGGGTATGGCCATGTATTATTTAAAGATGAAGGACCAGCAATGAGCGTATGGAAGCAAATGACATCCTGGTATAGGACGAGGATTAATGGTCGGGAGTTAGTTAATCTGGAACATTTGCAAGAGTTGGTATGGCGCCTGGACTTTCCAGAATACACTCCGGAGGGACAATCTGAACCTGAGGTGATCACAGAGAGTTATCAGGTTGTGTTAGATAATCTTCCAGACATAGCATCTGTTCGCGATGAGGTTCGGTATGTACCTAGCCAGGACGCTAGGGAGGAAATTGTACCCGTAGAGGATGGGGTTACCCTCTCGGAGGAAGAGATAGATAAGGACACCGAACGGGAGGTACTCACACCTCCCTCTATTCACGAATGGGTTAAGTCTTTCGCGTGGGTGTTGAAATCAGTGTTGGCAATGCTGATTATCGCCGGTTGCATCGTCGAGAGCTGCATACGTTTGCTAGTATGTACAGCTATGATTTTGTTTAGATTCGTGAATAGAAAAATATCGCGTCGCCGTAGAACAGCGTTGATATTGTTCAAAAAGATATATGCGTCCGTCAATCGAATCAACTATGAATGTTATGCTATCGATAATTATTATTATAATTTGTTCATCGATATGGATTCTCGATGTTTGAAGTCGAGGAGAAAATTCAATCAAGCCAGATAGTCACATGTGTGTGTTAAATGGGATCAGGATTGACTTAGGCTTGTTATAGGAAAAATGTTTTTTTGTTTAAATATTTTTAAGTGGTTTGAATATTTTCCGTAAAAATATCTCTGGCGCCCAGAATTAAAGTTAGAATGATGTATAGGTATAGTTTTCATGTTTAAAATGTTTTAATTACGTAGGTAGGTAGGTGCAACTTTTGTTAAATGCCTACGTGTGCATTTATTTTTTGTAATCGTTGTAAAATGTTTTAATAAATTTTGAAAATGGAAAATAGAATTTGTTTGAAGTAACCAGCGAGTGTAACGTGTGAAGAGAACTTATGTGGATGTTAGATGTGTGGAATGTGTGAAGATAATGTTGTTATTCTGAATATCAGAGTTGTAGTAGAGGAGAGAGATGCTTTGTGTGACAGAGATGTGTGAGGGATTCTCAGTTGGTACTGGGAGTTATTTGTAAGATGAGGAGTTATTCTGCGTGTTTTGAGGAGAAAGTCTGCGTGTATGAGAAAGATAGTAATTCTGCGTGTATGAGGAATATGTTTTGTTTATTATGGGATAAGCACAGAGGCGATGAGTGTTCCGCCCTGCTTAGTTCCCAATGCATTTCGTCGTGTGGACAAAGAGGTCCGTATTACTGAGTTTTGAGAGGGACATTGAGGTCCGATGCTTGTATGTGTTTGGAAAAATGTATGTGCAACTGAGAGTACCAATCCCCCAGTTTGCTGTCACAAAGCATGCTTGATGAGAAGTATGAAGAATATAATATTCGTTTTGGTATCATGAGTCACATCTACATTGTTTTGTTTTGGTCACATACGAGGGATATGTTTGACGATGTATATTTGTAATTTGAATTGAGCTGATTTTAAAGAAAAATGTAAAAGAAGAAACGCGTTTATATGATAATTATTTTATTGAAATGTGTGTGCACCTACCTACTTGCTAATTGTGTTGAATTTTATAGATAGTTTCATATAATATAATTTGTTTTGAATTTGAGAAATCAATTGTGAGATGTGTATTATACAGAATGGATAACTTTTCGACAAGGAATGGGTGGCGATTTGATATGCCTGGTATAGTAGGTTTTGTGCCGAAAAGTTATCATTAAAAATTATAATTGTTCTTTAGAAAGTGGTACTGAAATACCGAAATAAACAATGCAGTTCATAAGAATTTAGAATAATCCCGACATTAAAAATATTGCCTGCACTTAAAAGGTACCTACATTAATAATGTATTGTTTACTAATCTTCGTACCTGCATTCAAAATATTATTGTTTATATATATTTGTACCTGCATAGCAACAGGGGTAATAAAGAGAATAATATTGACAAAAGATTAAGGCGCATTCATTGTGTACCTACTTCGCTAATTGGTTTTTAAATTATTTTATGAAGATTCTAGAATGTCTGCGTATTGTTATTATTTCATAGTATCGGCTTGGTTGGATTTTTTTATACCTACGCTTCGAGATATTGAGTGTCGATATCGGTGACATGTTTAAAATTATTGTAAACGACTCTTTAGGTATGAATTATAATTTTATTGTAACATACGTAATTTGAGTATTTAATTATCTATCTAAAGGGTTGTATTGTGACATATGTAATAGAATAAGGTGTGTTACTTTGTGTTGCGGAATGGACGCTTGTAATATACTTATAAATTGTGCTAATGGACACACGACATGTTTAAATTGAATATCAGTGAAAGAGACACTTTAATTATACATATGTGAATAATTATAAATCAGTGCATTGAACGCTTAACAATATCAAACTTATTTGTAAATATTTATTTCATCATGTACATAATTCCTGGAATGCAGACAAGGGTGCAGGTGTACTCGCAATACAATGGAACTTGCGGTGAGCGTGTATTGGTATTCAATTAGCCAATCACGGCGCTGCACAGAGATGCATCACAGCGTAGGAGGGGTATATGACCAACCCCTCTCTACACCACTCAAGGAACAGCGGAGAAATGTCCTTGAAAGATGAGTTAGTCTCCATCAGCCATCAGTGGTGAACAGTCGTTATCAGTGAGTCGTAGCGAGCAGTGAGTCGTAAACAGGCGTCCTTGGTATAAGGATCGCTCCTGCCATCACTCATCAGCTGACCTTCAGAGAGACAAGTGTCTCTAGTCATTGGGCTTCAGTTGAGTCGAGATATTCTCCTCCTGAAGTCATGACGAGCCAACTCTGCACCTGTGTAGGCTGGTAATTGCCTCCAGGAGCCTCGGACGTGGGACTTCGCCCTCCCAGCACTGCGCCAAGGGGCGCCTTCATCATATTGTTTTGCCTTAGAGCATTTTCATGCTCCGAGGCGCTCTCAACGTGGGATCCTTTATATATTCATCGCAAAGTGTAAATTAATTGATTATAAAAGTGCTTCGTTTATTAATTGAATTATCATCAAGTGTGTTTTTCTTGTGGGAAAATAAAATGTGCATAGACAATGGGTAGTGATTAAGCCGTAGTATTGTCTAGCCTTGTTTTTGTGTGTCTGTAATAGTGGTAAGCAATTTTTTATTTTCATTAAATGTTTGTTTGAAATTTAAATTTGCCTTTTATACATTCGCTCATCTATTTACAAATAACTTGTCGTCTCTTATTTATATAGCCTCACTATATATTTAATTGAGACCATTTTTTTTTTATTGTTTTAACTCCTGGAGTGCTGTGAGTAGCCCAGTAGAGTCTCAGCCGTTGGCATTTTTGGCATAATATTTTATTTATTTTATCCTCAACCAAAACCATTCTTTCACCATCTATCTCTCACCCCCCCATATCATATATTTAGTTCAATTTCAAACAAAGTTTGTTAAAAAAACTAAGACTATGTCACGCCCCCTCAGAAAATTAATTTTCCGGACTTGCACAAGGTGAGGAAATTATTTTCTTAATAGAATTTTTTTTTTTAACAAACAAAGAAAAATATTTCACAACGCAATCAATATGCTACGCCACTGACACTAACTTTCCAATTCTCTATATTGATTAAAATCATTCACAATCCTATACCTATATAAATAAACGCACACTTGTGTTACCCACTATACTATAATTAATTTGTAAACAACCATATGTTTACAGTATTATATTAGTCAATAAACCCATTTATAATTTCTTACCAAAACATTTTGTCAAAGGTACAAAATGTCTTTGTACTGACTCTCAAGTGGTTGGAATACACATTCAATATACATAACCGAATTATAAATAATAGGTATATATCTACCGTCCCACGTGTCAACCTTAGGTACATCCAAACACATGACATACGTACAATTAATTCACTATAATTATTACTCTCACATGTTTTCATTTATACAAACTCCGTCGTATGTTATATTAATAGTATGTACCCAATATAAACTGATATTACTATATCATATATAATAATACCGACCCTATTCTATAATTATGTATATCTGTTGACATAAGTATTAGTCAGTTTTTATATTGTACATAATTATTACCACATTTCTTTTCCTAAAATTTTTTTTTTCTTCACGATACTGATTTCTTTATGTGTGAACATAAATTTTAAAATAAATTTCCATATTGTACACATTCATATTTCTCTTCCATACATCCTATAGTAAATTTTACTATGAAAATTCTCATGATTTGCATTAATTTCCTCATTCACAGTACCGCCAAAATCAACAGATTTACTCCATTTACCCAACATCATCATAAAAATATTGAAAACTTAATTAATCAGTTAAAAAAAAAAAAAAAAAAATTAACCCCTACCCCCTCATGACTGGAATTAACCCTGAAACTATTAATCATAATAGCCAATTTCCAACTGATTAATTTTTTTATGGTACCATACCACACTCACGCCGCATCCCAGGTGAGGCAGGCAAAGAGAAACAGATCGCCATGTTGATCCATTCCCAGACACTCCCTTCTCTCTATCCACATCCACCCCATTCCTCAAACATTCACATCGATTTCTCCCACCCAGCACGCGACAGTCCTTGTGAATTTGATCCACGTGGTCAAGTCACGCAGTTCCGGTACGTCCACACATTTTACACCCTCCCCTTCAGACAAAAAAATACACTCTCTTCATCATTCTTACATTCCATTCATGTAATGCTTCATCAACCATTCGTCTCAATGATCACATCTCCACAGCACTCATTCCACTCTCATCCCTCCTCAGCCACGTCCATGTCTCACTAACACACATGCCTAACACCTCATTCAAACACAGCACCCAAAGAAAATAGAAAAATTTTCACACAACAAAAACCCCATTTTTAGTATGCAACTCTCCCCTTTCAAAAGACACATTACATATGCGCTGAAAAGCCATATTATTTCATGAAAACAAATTGTTCTTTAAATACACAAATACATAAATCGACTATAAAATCTACGCACTATAATATTATATACGAGTAAGTATTTATATCTACTTACTGTTTAAAATATAAATTTTAGGTACCCATAAATTTTATGAATCCCACATTGATATTAACATAATTATGTATCTACTGTCTTTCACCAACGTTCTACCTATATTGAAAAAACATCAGTAGGTACCTAGTATTTCTGTAAACATCGCTCGACAATTATAATAATATTGTATAATACCATATAGGTACTTAATAGTCATTCCACTTAGCTAGCGACAATCTAATATAATATTATTATTAGACTCAGTCTAAATAATAATATTATACAACGATCAAATGCGTTTTTGTTAAAATAATAATATTACCGACTGTACTCAGTTCACCGATCATACATGTCGAAACCGAACAGTTTTTTATCTAAAGTGATAAATCTACTTAACCCATCAGATCAAAACACATACCTACCCGCATTATTATACCTACAGATTCGTCATTTATGAAATAATATTATTTCATATTCATTTTGTTAAGATCTGAGCAAAACCGACATATTGAATGACATTCCAATATATAAAACTATACATATCTAACTAAAAAAAAATATTACTACTGACACACATCTCAACCCCATAAATTATTACAGTATTCAACAGTCAAAAACCCCATAAAATTCATCCTTCAAAAATTATTTCAAGGTAGTTCATTCAACTTTCACATAACTGAAATAAATAACTAACAAAAAATGTTTACCATTCTATATACATAACATCTTAATAGGTACATATAAAAAAACCCACGATCCACTTAATATCAAGATATAATATTATTACTAGTTCACTAGTCATATAACAACAAATTTTTTCTAACGAGTTCGTTTTTGTAAAACTAATAATATTTTTATTTTCTAATAGATATAAAAAATTTGCTAACAATTTTTATTTAGTTTGCCCTCGATTCAATTAATTTAACGTATTTTTAGTGTTCATAATGTGTTCTATAATATTCGTCGTCTTCTGTCATCAATTTTGAAATGCAAGTCACCTCCTTAAAGGATAGGCAGAGAGTTCTAACATAATTTAAAGTCAAAATACTGGAAAATTTCACCGCCCCCCCAAGACAAAAATTCTGCTTCTCGTGTAGAAACTCCCCTTCTCTTCCATAAGACTATCAATCTATCTCTCCCCCCCCCTCCTCTGTAAGACAATTAATTTAAAGATTGGATATTTATCTATTTCTTCCAACTAACTATACTAGCTCAAATCTATTTCTGCTATGACCGAATCTGAATTTCACCCTTGCAATGACAAAGATAATTCTGATCACACGCCATTTTCTGTCATAGCCTATGACAGAAAACTTTCCTTCGCTACATAGTAACCCAATGTCTAATGCCTGCAAGGACAGACATTATATCCTGGACAAACGGCAACCATTTTCTGTCGTGGTCCCTCCCCCACAAGAGGAAGGAAAAAGAAGAACCGTTGAGACCACATTGACAGGAAATAAATAAAATATATTTATTTATTTCGACGAGAGAATAAATACGTATTTATCCTCTGAGTTGGAAGTAATTAAACTAAAAAGAATCGAGTTTATCCAATCTACGCAAATTTATAAATTTCTTTTCGCAATTACGTCTTTATAATATTCCGATTAAAATTTAATAATACAAAATTACTTTCATATCACCTACCTACTTATAAGATCTATGAATAATTATATTCGTTGTGTGTAAAGATGTCATACGTACATAATAATATATACCTACTAGTTAACCCATATCATTCACACCTCACTATAATTAAAAATATTTCCGAACGTTTAACGTAAGACCCGTCAAAAGTGTCGGCCGCTAAATTCAACAATTTTCGTTTCTTCAAAGATTTTGGCACATGATATTCTAGTTAATTAATAAAAAATGCGTTAAGGACCTTTTCTACGTTGTGTTTACGATTTATAAAAGAAAATTTTATCAGTGGAAAACAAACAATAATTTCTATTCAGAAACATAAAAGCATAATTTATATAACAATCAAAATTTAATTTTCTGTTGTACATAAAGGTTAGTAATTAATAAATTATTTCCTTTTATACTCTGCGTTAGCAAGTATAAAAGCCTTACCTTATTGCTGAAAATACACAAAGAAAACAACACACAATAACAATCAAGAATAAATATCAAATTTTTTTATGTACCACAGAAATCCATGTTATTTGTTAGAAATAGTCAATGAAATAATATTTTATCAAACTTATGATTCAACGTTATCGAAAGTTTATTTCTGTAATTATATTACAGATTAGTTTTGAATGCAGTTTTATTTATAAAAGGCATATGGTTTCATACATAAAATAGTATCTGTATACAGCGCCAGGAGCGCATCGAGATGAAATATTTTACTGAACCAAAGTTTGACAAAATTCAATCACTGACTATTTTTGGTTAATATAACAATAAAAATTGGTTTGTTAGTGAAAATTTGCTCCTACACACGCAAATTTCGATCTGACACAGCCTTTCATACACTATTGTCAGCCTCATTAGTATACAATATGATAAATTAAGAGAATATAATACATAACATGCAAATAATATAAATATTTATGTATAAATCTGCGGGGGTTGGCTTTTTTTGTGTCCCTTAAGGCAAGGCAGACGACCAACCTTGATTTTTTCACGCTGGGAGATCATGGGCCTTTAGTTCACGATCATGTGGGTGTGGGTGGTGGGACGTTAGTTTATGATATAATAAGAGATATTTACATAAAATAAATATGAATTAATATTCATGCTAAATGTTAATTCAATATATCAGAAAATAATAATTAGTATATGTTTCTGAGTCCGTCCCTGTTCTTATTATCAGATAATGTCTATAAATTAAATTTACAAATAATATTAGTTATTCAAATTTTATTAAATTGGGAAAATAAAATAATTTTATGTTCTGAATTCGACTCTGTTCACATAATTGAGTAATCCTCCACAAAACAAAATTGCAAACAATGCTAGTCTACAAATCTAACAATGTAGAAAATAAAATATCAAACTAAGCCAATCTCACAAGAAATTATCAAACTTTACCTTAAAAGAGACATTTAATAAGATAAAAGGAAAATAAATATTCTTAACAATCAAATTCAACAAAATAAAATAAAACAAAATCTTAGCTTTGAGTAAGGTGGTTTACTGCAAAATTCGCTGCTTCGAGACACTGAATTTAATGTAAAATTATAATAAAATTTTAGGATGAGTTTCTTATTATTTCCATTGTGGAAATAATCACTAAAAGAAATATTATATTTATTACTCGGAGAAAGAAATGTCAACAACGAAAAACAAATTGAATACAACACTGCTTTTATGATTTTAACCTCTCTCTCCTAATTCCAAGACAAAACTGCCCCGAATTTTGTTGTGACATCATTTTTATTAGATTCATTCCTTTGTCCTCACCACAAAAATACCTACTCTTTCACTCCTAGCACAAGCATCTACTTTTTTTTATGTAAACAACCACACGTGTCTCTCAATCCTTTCCTTGAAATTATTTTTATTTGAAGTATTTATACCTACATAACATATCAATATAAACAAAATTTAACCTCTTACCTAAAAGCAATTAATAGTTCAACAAACTTTCTTTGTTTAAAATTCAATTTGGTACTTTTCTTCACCCGATGTACTAATATCTACTTCCTATCATCTAAACACTGTCACGTGTTAAAATATTCAATGTACCTTCCTAATAAAATTATTTAATAAATAACGCACTCTTCTGAAGTACGTACCATTCATTTACCAACAAATATACTCCGAGTTATACATCCATATACCACTTAAAATAGTAAGTCGAAATATATTTAGTTCAATTTCAAACAAAGTTTGTTAAAAAAACTAAGACTATGTCATAACGTTATATCAAAACTATTTTTCCATCTGTCATTTTTTGAACTTTGCATTCATAATAAAAGATACTTTGTAGTATTTTCTTACTCTTAACCAAATAAGTCCGTAATTAATTTTTTTTATCTGCCAAAAGTATTCAATTTTATACCACATTCTCTTTTTTCTGATTTCAACCCTGTTGTTTGGTTGATCATGATATTTTAATTAATAAACCCACATAGGTATATTTTTTGTGTTTAGTAAGAATAAATTTATAAATATCATGGACACGCACATTATTTTTCAAGTTTGTTTACAAAAACGCAAATTCTGTAGGTCACTGAAAAAATATGCTTAGAAACGGCAAAGTTTTTTGGTATATTTTTACACGTGCCTTTTACATAAAGTAAAAAAATAAAATAAAAAAACAAGAGTTGAGTTAGGTTATTTTAAGTCCCGAAGGTGAAAAAAAACATTGAATAAAAATACATCTGAATGAGGGTAAATCATCTAACATTTTTCCTATGTAAAATACATCAACGAAAATAAATCGTGATAGAAAACCAAATCCTAACTACATCAAGTTACATTTTTATCGTGCCCTAAAGGAATATTTCGATGTTTACATTCAGGCTGTGTATACTCATTCCACTAATATCACGTTTCTTTGTGGTTTTTACTTTGCTTTTGTTGTACTAAAAAACCAGCATGATCGTTAAAAACGAATTACGGATGGATCTTGATGTTATTATACCGACGCGGTATACATACTTTGGATGGATTGCTTTCAAGAATAATTTAATATCAATTATTGTTGGCATGTAATATTGCGTAGGGCCAAATGAAATGTAAGATATTCGTAGGTGTGTCCAATGGCCAATGTTCTGTACCTGAACCATAGAATGAAAAGTTGAAAAATGACTTGAAATGAAAACTTGCAAATGTAAAAAAAAAAACAAAGTTTTGTAATGAAAAATCATAAGTCAAAATCTTTGGATCATACTTTATGAGTAACCACAAACTAAGGAATAATAACTACTACTGTGCCATCACGGCTTATCCCACAATAGGGGGTAGCCAGAAAACCTGTTGCATGTAATTAACATTCAAACTGTCCTCTCGATAAGTCGAATGACGTTTCTCGTCATCAATAATTAATAGTAGAAAGAAACACAAGTAGCCGTATTCAAAACACATTTTAACGTTATGTGGTCGTTCGACTATATAGACGACTGCGAGAAAGTACCATAACGCTAAAATGTGTTTTGACTAAGGCTGCTATTCCAATAAACCTATAATAATGGATCAATTTTAATAAATAATATAATTGTCTTGCTAATAACAATTATCATCAATATTCTACGATAATCAATGATATTTTGTATATGATATGATGTATTGAATATTAAAAGAATACCTATAGAATATTATCTGTGCGTGAATTGCGTCCATCTTAAACCATCATTTGGAACCTATGATAATATTGTAGTCACTGTTATTGTTTAATATTACTACTTTGGGAAGAAGCAGAAAAGCATGTTTCGATAAAATCTTGGAATATCGCGATTGAAAATGAATACCTCTAAAATCAGACTACAGACAAATTTATTTGGTAAAATAGACGTTACATAAATGATCGCATTAGGTCAATAATTTGATTTAAATAATTGTGAGGAATTTCTTGATAATCGTTATTTGTTTTCAGGTTGGTGCTGTTGCTCAACTGCTACCGTCCCTATACGAGTTTTCCCTGCAGGCGTATCATGTAACAGATACAGCCCTGGGTTACTTCTCCTCAAAGCAGAGTGCGTCTCTTAGCGTACTTCGCTTACATTCCTGTTGGGAGTTGACTAATCACGGAGTAGTTAATATTGGTAAGTGTTGCATATATTTTAATCTTAACATCAATTATTATCACATGAGTACCTATATATTATGTCTACTGTCATTCACCAGTATTTAACGCAATCGTTAAAAACATAAGCATGTATATTGCGTAAATTAAATAGCAGAATAAATATTCATTGATGGTTTGTCTAGCAATAAATATATAATATGATTAAAATATACTATTGAATCAGGTTGTAAGTAATGTATGAATATCGAAAATAATAATCATTGATTATTATTGCTTTATAATTGCTTTATTTTACGTTTGATGTATAGGTTTGATATGTTTTTATATGTATATATTTTTTAATAAAGGGATAAGGTAAACCTATCTATAACAGGTCTACCTAGTTGGATAATCCTATTTTTTGTGTTTATTAAATAAATAAATAAAACAAAATTATTAATCGAGTTACCCCATAGGCTTTGTCTGCAAAATATATGCCTACATTTAAACTCTTTATAATTTAGATTAATTGTGTAATGATAAGAATAATTATATATGAATAGTTATGAAACATATCCAGACACTATTATTGAAGTTTTTAGGTCACTGAAATCAAAATAGATTACGACTGATAAAAATGAAAAATGAACACATGTTTACAAAAATATATTGTCGCAACATGAAATTCGACAAAAAGGTTGATAATGGTGTTTTCGAGGCATTCTTGCTTCTTTCACGTTATTTGTTACTCCATCGATTATCTCCCCACCTTTTAGATTAAAATTTACCCATGTTTGTATATGTTTCCTATGTGATGTAAATGATTTGAAATGATACAAATTTGTGCAAAAGCATCCAAACAAGCAAACCATTTTTTTTATTTATTTAACTACTCTATTCATGATAGAACAAGTATCGCTGAGTTTCGAAATCCGCTATAACACATTCAAATGTATGTGTTATAGCGGATTTCGAAACTCAACGACACAATTATAACATTAAAATATAATCAGCTTGAGGAAATCATTAAATTTTAAATATTTGTAGTCGATAGTATATTGTATTTGTTGGTCGTACTTACATCTATTTAAAATAAACGTATTGCTCCAATAGAAGTTGTGATAAATGTTTTCTGTCTTGAAACTTCTACATTCTTGGCACAAATCACTCATCACTACTCTCCACTGCTCTCATTTTAAAAACAATGCAGCAAATGTGACATAACCGATTATGTTATTAGACTTTATAAGAATTATTTAAAACGTTGTAAATCTTAAACTAAGTAGAATTATTACAGTATTTTGTAAATAACAATGATTATTTGAGTATTTATTTCTTTATTAGAATGTCAAGTATTTTAGGTACATAATTAATATATTTGATTAAGGCTTTGAAGCATAATAACAACTTCAATGTCATATTTATTTATATTTCACCACAAATAACTCTTCCTTTGAACTTCGATATTCGTCTATATTTAGACAACATGTTGTTATTTTCACATTATTCCCAAATGATAAAGATATGACGTTAAACTCACGTTACATGAACCTTACATTTTCCACTTTTCTCTTGAATTATTCCAAAATAGAATTTATGTGTAGATATATTGAAGCTTTTAAGTAATTATTTGTGATCTTCTCATATTACTTTTTTGTAAAATCTACCTTAGTGACGCACTCACAATAACATAAACATTCTAATCATTGATTCAAAAGGCAACAGAAAATATATTTTTACAGCCAGCTACAACTCGCAGCGGATCGACTGTCTCATTCATAAAGCTCAGTAATACCAAATAGTTGAGGAACGAACTGAATAGCGTCTTACAAATCCGTAATACATTTTTAGTATCGATAATTATCTTAAACCTGTCTAAATTTTTAACGAATTTAGGCCGTATATCATACTCGTTTGTAACGTTTACATCATCAAAGATATTTCAGAAGTTGTGACTCATTAGCACCGTTACGGTGCTGTTTCAATGTCAGTGTCAAGTTGTATGAAAAAGTATTCTGATATCTCTAATTGACTACGTCAATATAAATCTTGTGACAAGTGTTCTGTATGAAAGTGATTAATAAATACATCTCTACCGGAACGAGGAATTTAGACGCAAAGTGATGCTGACATGAAATATATTAGATTAGTTTTATTCGCTCATCTGTCTGTGTGCACACTTTGACATATTAGATACTTGTAAGTTGTAGTCGTACAAGAATGTATCAAACTATATCGCGGCACTAGTCAGTTTAAAGATGTTTGTCCATTCAAATGTTTTGATAATAAGGTAATAACTGAAAATTTAAATAACGCTAAAAAAGGTTTTATAGAAAATATACATTGTAGGTGTCCCGTGGAGCATCCGGTAAAGAATTGGTCTCCCACTCTTCTGCGTAAGTTTTCGAGTGTCCTGTAAAAGGCAGGTGTTCGAAAAAATTAAGACATTGTACATCTCAAATTCAGCGATGAGGTTTGTCACCCATCCTGAATGTCTTGATTTTATATTGGCACGAAGAGGACAGTTTGCATGTTTCTTACATGCAGCTGATCTGCTGGCTACCTCACTTGTGGGATATGCCGTGATGGTATAGTAGTACATTGTAGGTACGTAATAAATAAATGTTTTTTCTTAATATATAATCGACATTTGCTTTTTTCACCAGTCTTGAATACGAATTCAATTACATAGACATCAGAAAAATGTATGAATAAGTATTCATATTAATATCTTATTTCCTCTTTTAGATTATCATATACCTACCTTTTTAAGTATTATAAATCTGTCTTGAAATATATGTGAGTACTTTCTTAATATTTAATGAGGATCTTTTGAATGACCACTCCTATTTTGTACTGAATAAACATTGACCGCACATCATCCGAGAAAGATTTGGATATCAACAAACTGAGAGTACCTATCCTTTACCTTTCCCTTCTAATGATATCAATTTTTCAAACATTTTCTATCTCACTCAGTCATTATCCATCACTTTCTGATTCAGCAACATACATATGTTATTAATACAGGGTTAAAAATTGATGATCTTCTCAGCATAATTAGATTTTCCGTTCCTGAAACGTCGTTGTTTTCAGACTGGGTTAATAGGAGGCATCCTGTTTAAGCTACCTTTTAACCTACTTGTATGATACTTCCCTTTGTCCTCTGTTTAATACATTTGATTTTAGAAAGTAGTTTATTTATAGTGCTTATGGGTGTGTTAAGTGCTTACACACAAAATTTTGTGGTATGGTGTATTGTAAAGTTTTGTATTAGATAGAGTATATAAATATAATTATGTATTAGATTTGATTTTATCAGTGTTAACGCTGTGTAAAATTATTTTAACAAATAAATAAAAACAGGTAAAAATACAAAAGTCACTGTTTACAATCACTATTTACTTACTTTGCTAAATGAAACTTTTAAAAACTGTCCTAGAATCTAGCACTGAAAATATACGTATTGTCTTGAGAAAAATAGTATTGCACAAGGTGAAATTGTACCTACAATAAAAGAAAATATGGTGCAGTTGAATTGATTTACTTTCAATATATTCCGTAGTAACAATATACTTTAATTTAACATATTAGATAAAAACGAGGATAGCAAAATTTCCCATTTTGACACCTTTTTATATTTTCTCAGAAGATAAACCAAAACATTATAATGTATAAATAGCAACAGTAGGTACTCAATTCCCGATAATATACTTCAATTAGTAGGGTTCTTAAATGAGCCTTAACTGAGTAGAGTAGATAAAGATGTACGGTAGAAACACTCTTTTCCGTAAACTTTCTAGTGTCCTGTAAAAAACAGTAGGTGTTCGTAAAAAAATACATTTTACTTAAATTCGGTGATGAAGTTTTCCACCCTTCCTGAATGCCTTAATTTTTTGGTTGGCACGGAGAGAATAGCTTGCAAAGTTTATAAATTCGGTGATGAAGTTTTCCACCCTTCCTGAATGCCTTAATTTTTTGGTTGTCACGGAGAGAATAGCTTGCAAGTTTATAAATTCGGTGATGAAGTTTTCCACCCTTCCTGAATGCCTTAATTTTTTGGTTGGCACGGAGAGAACAGCTTGCAAGTTTATTGATTCAGCTGGTCTGATTGCTACTTCACTGTGGGATATGTTATGATGGTATAGTAGTAGTAGTATTTCAATACATCATCTTATTCAGGAGAATAATGTTTGCTTAATTTAATCCAGTGATCACATCAATATTAATTAGTCTGAATGTAGTATTAAAACAATCACGTATATTATTGCGTACATGAATAACGATAGATATTTCTATATCTACGTACATGAAGGTTTGTAAATTTTAATCACAAATTTCAAAACCCTATCAGCAGCTCGTGATAAAAGCACTTTAGTTGAAACTACGCGTAATTATTATACGTATATTGCGTTCAATTTATTGCTTTTGAATTTATTATGTTTGAAGACATATTGTAATAGAATGAAATTGTTTACTACATATACAAACGAGCATAGCATAAATATCTTTACCACAAAATATTTCATATTATACCTTGCACAAGATGTATGATGTGGTTTATATGAATTAAAATTAATATCTTCACTGTTTCAATATGACGAGAATTGGGTTGTATAATAAGAGCCTCATCCGTATTGCCGAACTCGTGCACAGTTTACTCATCTGATGGTAATGATATTATTTCACAAAAGCCACCCAAAGGGTTGATAAAATATGTTAAAGTGCTTTATCTGTTACACACTTAAGCTCTCTCGACTCGCAACTGATACACACCACGTACAGGATATCTAATGAATGTTGTCATAAATTAAATTGTATTCGCATGTATTTATTTTCCCTGTGTATTATAATTGCGACTGTTCATTTTTCTTACAATGCAATAAACATATTCTATTAAAACATTCTCGGAATAGAATAAAAATTGAATTATCTCTATACTTCACATAGTATTAACGCAAGAATATTAGATTAACAACAATTGTACTATGTGAAATTATAATTATATTATAAAGAAATAAACGAATGACATCGCGTTTAATTATGCATTTACACAAGAATCAAAATACTAGTCTAAATTCAAAGGAAGATAAATCAATAAATCCTAACGTGAAAACCATTTTGAAGTAATTACAATACATAGTAAGACCATTAACTTTACTAGCCTAGCTAACAATGTGCGAATTATTCTTGGATTTCCTTTGTTAAAATCACCTCGGCCATCTGTTGTAATATTTTATTTAATCTGTGAAATGGAAAACATTTATTGTATAATACAATTCTTTTGAAGTTGATTGACCCGTCATCGAACGATTGTATTGTAGGGTATGTGCAAACAAACAGAGAATGGTTTCAGTAGCCAAATGATCTCAATTCGATTGTAGTGACAGCGTTAAAGTATGCAATAGTAAAAAAGTCTATTTGAGTTTTAAATTAAACCGTAGAGGAGATGATATAAAAATAGATACAACTCAATTTTATATACTAGAATAAACTATTTGTTTCAGGCTAGCGTAAAGTGAATTTTTATTTGAAAAACCGATGTCCTTCACAAATCACTAAAATCGGGTGAATTGCCGTAACCGATTAATAATTTATTAATTAACATACCTACGTCCTTTTTAACGTATTCTGTCTGTGAAAATTCGTAACCAAAATATTTATACTTAATCTATATTATTAGCAAATAACGACACTTATATTTATTGTACTACCTACTTAATTTAATCTATAAATATTCTATTTTACATATTTACAACAAAAAAATAATCGAAATTTCTAGAGAATCTACGTAAATCACGAAATTATTTTCCACGAAAAAAATCCTTTCAAAAGTAGATTCTAATTGCTGATTGAAGACAAAAGAATACCTATTTTTTTTATGAAAACACGGGGGGAAATTATTACCTCTCTTGTTAATGAAAATAAAATAAAATGTTTGCACAACAATACTACGTAAGTCCATTGAACGAAGACAAATAATTCCATTCCATTTGTTTTCCTCCCATCTAAATTTTTTTAATGCCTTTTCTTTTTGTGATGTTATTTATTTGCGAAAATTGTTGTTTGATTAGATGATAATAAAAAGAAAAGAAAACAGTTTTTTCTCTGTCAAATAAGAAACTGTTTAGGAGGGGGGAGAGGAGTAGCAACTTTGTATTCAAAATAATAACAGAACTTTTTAACAAAAATCGATACTACATTTATTGTTGATCTTGGTTCACAATAATTAATTTTTCCCTTACTTCTGCTTTTTTGTAACATTTTGTTTCAACGAGCATGCTGTAGACATGCTCAATTGGGGGTAGGCTTGACCGGATCAATGTGTTTTTTACATAATTTTTTTGTCAACCTCTGTATGTCTCTGTGAAATAAATAAATATAAAAAATCTGAGAACAATTTCTGATTGGATCAGAAATAATCAAATGAAATCTTGTAACCAAATATGACGTACGATACGTTTCTCTATGTACCTTTTGAAATTTCAGAAAATGAAGAATGAAAAATAAAGGATGAATTTAGATATCCTCATCTGATATAAGTATCTTATATAAGTCCTTATCTTATTCAAAATGTATTTTTTATAAAATATCTGAAAATCTGCTAAAAGAATTGTATTTGTAATATTTTTCAACCTTATACTCCATACATGTTGTTATGAAATCTAAGTAGATATAATTCACTCGATTTCGGGTGCATTAAAATATCCATAAAATAAAACAAGTAGAAGAATAAGTATAATCAAACTTCTTACAAAATAATATTCTTATACTACTACGTTAAAAAATCCTTTGTTAAAATAATCATTATAAAAAAGTTGCATGTAGGTATAACATTCAACTTCATCTGATTCTACATACAGAGAGATTTAGTTATATCTACTACCGCCGCCGCCGGGAGGATATTTAGTTTAGGCTGTTTAAGAAGATACCACAAAGTAATGTATGTATATAAATTAAATCTGAAAAAGTACCTAAATACGAATCTCAAAACAACTTTCATAAAACACATAAACTTCCTTACTTAATATCAGAGTCAAATTAAGTTTCAACTTTATTACATTCGAATATACGCGCAAGTTTAAAAAACATACAAATAAGTATTAATATTCAACTTACTTTATTGATCATTGAAAGTAACATTAAATTAAATGCGCAGAAAATAATTCACATTAACTTGTTTTTACTTTAATCAAAGCTTCGACTTACAATCAGTGTTATTGTTCACAAGAGAAGTGTTAAACACTTACAATTTATACATACTTACACGTGTAAGAAATTTAAAATTATTTTATACTTTGTGAAATGTTTTTTCTTAAATCGATGAGGCTCTTTTACGTTTTTTCGTATACGGTACCTAATTTGTTTGTAACAGTTTGTGTTTTTTGTGTTATGATTAATGTGAGCCTCACTTGGCCCATTACGGGATCAGATGAGCAAAGGTCAGATTATGTTATTAATTTTGAGGGCTAAATCCTTTCGGCTCTAAAGGTTGTTAGCCAATGTTTTATCCGTAGTAACAACAAGGCTTTTAATATATGATATCCAATTAGCCTTATGCCGCGTCCGTACAGTGGCACACAAATACTTACTAACATCTCAGTGGCGTAGTTTCCACACATGCCAAAAAGCACCACATGCCTACATTTACGCATTTCTCATGTAAATTTTCTATAGGTATAAGAAAGAAATTGAAAAAACTGGGTAAATTCTCAAATTGTACATAATTATGCCATCACGGCATATCCTACAAGGGGTAGTCAGCAAAAAAAATGTAGTAAAAATGCAAGCTTTCCTCTCCTTGCTATAAAAAAAATAGAACATTCAGATAGGGTAGCAAACTAAAGTTAATAAGTTAACAAACTAAAGTTAAAAAGCTAACTATAAATAGCTGAATATAAAATGCATTTTTTTTATTTTTCTGCCTTTTATAGGATACACGAAAACTTGCAAAAAAAGTGGCTGATCTATTATTTACCGAGTGCTCCATGGAACATAAATACGATCGTGTCATATCCACTTTTGAATGGCTAGTATTCATAAACAAATTAATTAATATATCAAAGTAATATACTAAATCGAACATTTGGTGATGTGACGGAGGAAAGAGGGTTTTTATTTTTACATTTCTCAAGTCAAGTATATTTTTTTTTGGTATTCATTATTAACGCATACCCAATATAAAAAGAGTATTCCCGCCACTGTAACATATACACACTACTTTGAAAATATTTTTTATAATTTTTCGTAAGCAAATGTTTTGAAGCACTCGGCAAATATGGTCGCCCACTCTTTCCTGTAAGTTTTTTTTATTATTATTATTCGATTCGCGCCTCATATGCCGTGAGAGCGTCAGATGCCAAATAATGTCATTTCTCAAAAGACTGCACTGGTTGCGAATTAAGGACAGGGTTACATTTAAAATGTGTCTTCCAGTTCACAAAGCATGAAAACATGTTGTTACTATGCATTTCCTAGCTTTTCGTCTCAGATACTGCTCCTTGCAGAGCGCTTCGATCGTCCATAACATCCTGAAAGCTGAGAGAGCACAGCAGACCACATTATTCCATGACAGTACTTTCGGCGTAACAGGCTCTGTGTCGTGGAAAAGGCTGTCTTAGAATCAAAATGAAAGCCCCCCTTTTCAGCACCGCCCTTGAGACAGTCAAAGTATCGGAAAGCGGCGCCAAGCAAACAAATCATATAACATCATTATCAACATTAGTTCATAACGTAGATAAAAATACGGAAAAGTCCGATAGATTTATATAAATATCATAAATATATATAGAAATATTATTTTATTATTTGTCTTCATTTTCTAACAAATATAATTATTATGTATATATGTAACAAACAGAAATAATAAGGCTTTATTTTAATATAATCTTTGTAAGTATTTATCCAATTAACCAAGACTTAAATACGTATATGAAAATGTGTTCGTGTTTTTTGTGTATTTATTTTCCGATAGAAATAACGAAATGTGAAATAAACACAAATAAAAGATGTTGGTGATATGAAACAAACACGTGTTATAAGCTCTATCCATGTGTTTTTTTTTTGTATTTTAATGATTTTTATACTAGAATGATGAAATGAGGATTTTTATATGGAATGACGAAGGGAGTGTATATATCTGAAAAATAAGGTGTGAGACGTAGGCATCCAAGAACTACGTGGATCATATCGTCAATAATGGCTGTGTGTGTGTGTGTGTGTGTGTGTGAGGGTGTGTGTGTGTGTGTGTGTGTGTGTGTGTGTGTGTGTGTGTGTGTGTGTGTGTGTGTGTGTGTGTGTGTGTGTGTGTGTGTGTGTGTGTGTGTGTGTGTGTGTGTGTGTGTGTTGAGTTAGGAAATTTAGCATGCATGTATGAGATATTGCATGAATATGGAAGAAACGAATTGAGTACATATAAAGATAGGCTAATATGTGAGATACGGCGTAGGGGTATAGATATAAGGTTACAATATAATTTAAAGTTATAATGAATTCATGAACCACAGAATAATATAAACCAACTTTTTTACTTTTTTTAATGTTCAAAAAACTACCTCGCATTAGCCCTAGATCAACGTCAACTATCGATTTCTTTTGACCAAAAATAATCCTAGTCTTACACCTTTTAACATTCTTCGTATTTTATTTGAAGTTTTTTTTCTACCAATGAAACAACTATAGAAATACATTGAATTGATGTAAAATTGTTCCCTTAATCCAAATTAATCGGATCAATCGATAGGCTTAATTCAGAATTCTATAATTAACACTAATATTTTGTGAGCCATTATAACCCTGTATTACTTACTTACTTGCGTGTACTTTCCGGCTTTTTTAACGTTTATTACGGTGCACAGTATTCACGTTTTTATTTCTTTCAGTAACATCATTACTTTCCATCAGTTTAAGTGAAACTTGATAAGACATAATACCATTTTATAGCTAACTCTCGATTGGTATAACCGTGTCGCGAGTTAGTTAATCCGATTATCCGGGTAATTTATTAACGTCTTTTAGGAGAAAATTAGATGAAAACATAGCTACAAACTGCCTCTTTTATTTTTATATCTCAACGTGAATAACAATTTTTTGAGTGAGAGCACAGAATAGGCATCCCTCTATTTTTTGTATGTTTTTGAGTATCCTAGGCAGGTTTGTGTCTAACATCCCGAGTAAATATTTAATCCCTTAAATTTAGCGATTGAAAATGCCACCCATTCTGAACTTCTTGGCACGAATTCATATAAGCACAAAGAGGACGTAGAATATAGCTAGTTTGCTGCCTACTCCAGTCGTAGGAAATGATACGATGGTATGAATGAATGAACTTCGAGAACAATATATTTTTTTTAATAAACCTAGCGTTATGTAAAGCACACGCCATTACTAAAGCAAACTTTGCATTCTATTTACAATTCGTGGAATTAGTAATTAAATTAACGATTCTAAATATAGTCACGTAACGATCCTATTTGGTCGATCATTAACGGTCGTAAACCTCTATTACTTGAAAAATAATATTACATCGTGAAAATAATTTGGGTTGAACTTAAACAATGAATAATAATTGAACATAAACAGTATAATTTAACAAATGTTTAACATTATGTGAATAATTCGAGTACATAGTCTTATTAAAATTTTTGTTTATTATAAACAAGCACTGGGATAATACATTTTCCTAAGTTTTACGTCTGAACTATAAATAGGAATATGCGTTTCAAGAGAGAATTCATACTACAAGTTATATGATACAGCATAAGACTATTTAATATGAAACACATAATATAAACTGTAGGTAAGTAGGTATATTATAATTTAGTAAAGATACACCTGTTCAGGTATGCAGTGAAGTACTTCTTATGTAAATAGACTCAAAGTATGATGCTTTGTAAAATATGACAACAACGATGCTATATACACTACGTGGAGAGAAACTCTGAAAGTAAATAACAACATACATTGTATATTTATATGGACTATGAGTTGTACTCAGATACGATTATTACGATGTTCTGAAGCAAGCTGCACCGATATTACGTACAATACATCATGACACACTTATTAACGTTATATAAATAATATTGTTAGCTCCGTGCAGTTTCTGACAAAGAATAAGACATCAACTCCTTTCTTCATAAAACGTCATGATTTGAACATCTTCAATTAATCGATGAACTTAATTAACACGTGGAGGAGAACTAGCATATTTATTGCATGTCTATTAGCACTCCCTTCATGGAATATGTCGTGATGGTACAGATTATAAATTCATTTAACTGGGCTATGTATAGTTTTTTTTTTTTAACAATTTTTGTTCACTTTGATTTGATTAATGAAAAACAATTTGGTTACACCATCAATTAAATCAAAATGTCGCATTGTACTCAAGTTTGGGGATAACAATGCTAATAAACACGATATCAATAGATATTGCTCAGAGCTATTGCTGTTACTATTCTAAGGTGATGATTCTATAGAGATACAATCCTACAGTATGCTTACTTATTTGTCTTTCTCGGGTTATAATATTGACTCAATGTAAAGTATCTATGGAGCAGTAAATAAATATTGTGTATTTATTTACTAAAAATCCTGGTAACGCGTATTATATTTCTTTGAAAATTACGTAAAGCGATACATTTTATAATTCTTTATAATTCTTACATCTCATTTAAGATTCATGAATATCAAAACGAATATCCTTTGGTTTGATTTGATTCTCTTTGTGTGGAACATTTTGAATCTCACTAAAGCCTTTGTGTGGAGCATTTTGAATCTCACTAAAGCCTTTGTGTGGAGCATTTTGCTATATGGGTGCGAGACGTAGACCATCAGCAAGAGTGAAAGCGGATGGTTAGCGTCATTTGAAATGTGGTGCTATAGACGCATGCTGAAGATTCATTGGTCGGAACACGTCGAAAACGAAGAAGTGTTAACCAGGGTTGGCGAAAAAAGGCAACTCCTCCAAAGAATCTGCCAACAACGAGCTAACTGGATTGGCCACAACATCAGGCACCCAGGACTGCTCATCGCAATCGCAGAGGGTAGGACTGAAGGCACAAATGGCAGAGGCCGACCGAGAGACGCCTATATGGACCAACTGAAGAGGAACATGAGCTGTGGCTCATACATGGAGTTGAAGAGACTGGCTGAGAATCGGGAGGAGTGGAGAAGAAAGTCCAAACTCGTTGCAGAGCAATCCATTGGATTGTAACTCATTATATATATATATATATATATGATTTGATTGAACAAAGGATGAAATTTAATAGTATTAATTCGTAAGACTGTGGAAACCATTGATAATTTAATTTTAAGTTCACCGGAGAAGAGATTAAAATTATTATTATTTTAATGCCAAATTACCTTATTCCAGAGTCTTTGTTATATTGTCGCTTTATTATTTTGTTTGTTGTTATTATACTCAAACTCCTGAAGGAAAATATAATAAAGCACTCGCAATTCTCAAGAAAGACAAAGATACTCATCTTAAGAGTATTTGTTTATTACATCTCCTACACAGATATCAACATTTCTCAATAATTTAAATTAATTTAAAATAATATTCGACAATTTGCGTAGGTTAACAAATTTTAATATAAATAGTCGCAAATTGTTGTTCTCATTTCAAATATTTCAAAAATCGTAATGAAAAAAAATAAACTCTACACGACATTAGAATCGATAAATCTGCTTACTAGTCAGTAATTCGCATACTTTTCTGCGAAGGGCGAGTTTATCATACCGCAATACCGTGATTTCCAAAACTATATAAATTCTAAATTATAATTGTATTAATAAAAGCATTCCGGCAAACATTGAACTTGTATGAACTTCTAAAGCACAATGTGTTACGTAATATCACAGAATATAATTCAAAACCTTTCTTATCGTTGGTTGAATCGCAAGTATATAGAAAAGAGTTGGTAGAAATAAATTGGTTGTATGGTGGAATGGAATAATCGTAGAGCAAAGCAGAGCTGAATAATAAAATACTGGGTGTAGACTGTAGGTAGGTACTAGTAGTATCATGGCGAATATTATCGTGCGTAGGGCATTGGACCTCAAGTCGACCTTCCATAGTAGAGCTGAGCTGAGTTGAGCGTAGTATAATGAAGGGCTAGACTCAGTGTTGGGCCATGTTTAGAGTATAAAGGGAGGTATCGATCCGTTACATTAACATTACCATCTACCCTTCTATCCTTCACTAGTTTCCCAGCCGTCCCTCTCACACTCTACCTACACTATGTACCCTTCTAATAACATTTTACACCGCGGTGGAACACGTGGAATGCCGTTATGAAAAATTGTGTGATACTATCATGAATACCTTCACAGCCCCTACAATTTACTGCTCCATTCTATTCTACTATCACACATAATATTATAGTAGCTGTGAAATCAAATTATACATTGGTACTTTTCATACAACAATCACAACATTACCTCACTGTACAAATACAAAAGTGAAAACGTGAACGATTTCTTATAACCACTTAGTAAATTTGATGAACTACTTTCAATATTCGATGTTTTTTTTTTTGTATTGATTATATAAAAAATACTTTTATATTATTTTTATGGCACTTTAAGAGCTAAAATGTATTCATAAGTTCAATTTTATCACTAAATAAATAAATAATAATTTGACTGATACGTCTAAATATTTTCTTTATTGATCCATTCGTTTTATAGAACTATAAAATTTCTGTTAAGGTTATTTCTTCTATAAACTCTTATAACTTTTTTATTTTATTTTATATTGTATAACAACCTTATGGGCTATTGAATAATATCAATTAATAATTTTTTATACACTTTTAAATTGGGCAACGCATTGTTTTCTTGTAATATTGTTGATATTTTTTGTATTTATTTTTGTGTGTTGTCTGAAGTGTGTAACTGGCTATAAATAAATAAATAAATAAATAAATTAAATCGTCAATCCTTCCCCTATTTTCCTTTTATGTATATACTATCTATAAAGTACAGTGTGTATACGTACAATGCAGGTAGGTAGGTTCCCAAATGATTACTTTGGTGCAGAGTACTGAAATACTCGCTAATAGAGCGACTGCATAATGTAGTCTTCACTTGGTATTATTAGACTTACAAAATATGGGTATTAATATTTCTCCACCAACTCATCGAATTGTGGCAAGGATTTTGTACACGTCGTTAACGAATTTTGCATTACTAGAATCGAGGGTCGATAATTTATAAGTAACTAAGTGTTATACAAAAGATATTTTAATATCAAATAATATACAACCACTTTGAGAGACCGTGCCAAGTTTAAAACCTAAATGTATAAAAAATATATATAGATACTTAAATTTTAGCCTGAAACTTAATAGTAAAGAAAAATATAAGTTATTTAATAAATGTAGCTACATTTTGTGATGGCGTTTTTAATAAAGCATTATTCCCTTTGAACTTTTTTATCTTTAAACTTTTATTTATATTCAAAAATCTAACATACATTTCTTTTTAAATACAAATGACGTTGCAGAAATGTCATAAGTATTCAACAATAAATGTAGTATTAATATCATTCTTCTTTTATCCTATTTATAGAAAATGCTTACCTCAGATTATTAAGTATTTCTGTGAAACAATGTGTATTTAAATACTCTCTTTATTCTGCTTACAAACAAAAATGACAAAATCGGTTTTTGTAAATAATGTTTGTCAACCTAAAAGTTCAATAGATGGTATATATACACTATATAAGTACAAAGATAAAAAGGAATAATATCTGAGTTTTAATACAATGCAATAAGGTAAATTATTTACTATGTCATATTCCAGTGCTCTTTTTTACTGTTCTTCGGAAGCAGGCAATGCCGAGTACATCCTTTTTGTGTGCAGTAAATAGGACCGGTAGAGAATGGAGTTAGCTGCTCACTTTCGGTTCGGCCTTGACGTGAACAATTTCGTGGACCGCATGATTGAGTCACCGGAGGCGTGGAAGGTGGCTGAAAAATTCATGGACAGGATAATTTCTCTCAAGGAGAGAGAGCGACCCTAAGACAAATTGCACCCCCGGGTAGACCGCAAGGTGGGAACCGGGGCTGTATAGAAGAATGAGGGGTTTTAGCTAGTAGGAATCCGGCACTACCTATTTAGGTGTCCATGAAGGATTTCCCCTCATTACAAAAAAGTGTTTTTTTTTTTGTATAATCTATGTATACCATAGATTATAGATATTTCTCAAGTGGGGTGGCCAGAATTAAAGAGACACTTTTTAAATATTACTTTTTCGATATACTTTTCCCCAACTGATAAAATGACATCATAAAATGTTTCAGTTTGATCCCTTTATGACGTTACAGGTATTTTATACCCAAAACAAACAATAGGTATATTTGTAATGTTGGTATTGTGTGTATATAAATCCATCATACCGTCCTGAATAAAATAATGAAGCTGTCAGATAGTTTGACGCCTCTGCCAACTTGTGTACTCGTAGTTTGTCATGTTCTTTAAAAAAGTAAAACCAATTAGTGTCCTGTCTGTTTTCCGAAAATTTTGTTAATAGTTTCTTCTTAAAGTACGCAGATAAAAATTACTCACATTTTTTTCTTGACATCTCCAAAAAATACTCTTATTTGTTGTTGTTACAGGTTTTCCCAATATCAGTATCATTAAAAGACAAATGCTGAAGACGTCTTTCTTAAAATCCGCCCACAAAGGAACCCTATTTCAATTGTTCGTTACCACTGTATTAATCTCCACTTTTGTATTGCTATCCAATAACATACTATGTATGTATTATCAATAAATATGTATCAATAAATAAATAAATTATATTAGTAACCAACTTGTAATTTCTTTACTTTACGCTAACCATTATGAGAGAGCGGAAGCTCTTAAAAGCCGGCTCGCGTTCAATAAAAAGTCACATTGAATATACTTTGAAAATATCAACTTTTCCCCAATATCACTTGTGAGATACTATGTCTATTCTAGGTAGCTCAAAACGGTTCCTCAACGCTTCTTATTTCTGTCCCCTCGTATATGCTATTTTATTCATCAAAATAAAGATACAGACAGTTGAAACAAAAAACATCACAAGTGTACACAATAAGCAATAAATAAACCAGTAAAGTATCCACTCTTACCCATTAATGAATGAAGCCGTTATAAAAAGGAAATTTAAAGAGAACAAAAAGAAGCAAAAATCACAATGTACACTAATTCAGTAGATAAAAAAATAATTTACAATATCGGACACTAAAAGAACTAGAATGCTCCATATATCAAGTTATTTTTGGGTTTACAGTTTATCAAATATTCATCTCACAGTAGGTGATCAGAAACTTAATGCACCGCTTAAGGTCGCACGGTGCCGGCGTAAACGTTATGGAGTAAAATGTTGTTTTATAAAAATTATCAGAGGGAAAACTATTTTGTTATTACTATATATTTTATTTTCATCAAAATGTGCTTTCAAAAAATCGTACAAATATTAAAACTTACAGTTTATCAATTCCTCTCTACCATGAAATTATATGAGGAGCTTTAGGTAGTTGCTACTACTACTGTACCATCACGGCTACATCCCACTTACTATTTTTGCTCTTGAATTATTTTTTTTCAAATTGTATCAGAATTCTAATAAAGGTATTTTTAGTTCTTTATTCTATCTATTATTCTATCAATGATATATTTTCATTCATAAAGAAGACAAATAATTAAATTTATTTTCCACAAAAAGCAGATATATTTAATATAAAATTGGAGATAAATAAGTAATTTATTACATTAACAGATTTTTCTTTGAGACATTTCATTATCCGCCCCTATTATTGGAATACCTACTCGTTACATAATATGATTTCTATTTAAGCTCAGCCGTAATATTTGAGTCCTTTTGCGTATTAAGTTTGTTTTCTAAACCTATCGATATTATAAATATTTCACATGCATGTGAAAAGTATTTACACAATATGTTTATTTGCCTTTCGCAATACGATAAATGAAATAATTATAGTACATTCTTCAAACGGCGTAAAAGCCTTTTGTAGAATGACTAATATACAAATAAAACATGCAAACAATTTCCAACAAGAATGTAAGGATATAAAACAACAAAATCAGTCAACAAAAAAATATCATAAGAAAGGTAATGACGTAATTTGAAATGTAAAAATATCATTAGAAAGTCGATAAATCAATTTGAAATCAAAATAAACACAATAGTAAAGAGACAATCAAGTAAAATGTTTTACAGAGATATATTATAAAATAAAATATTAAATGAAAATAATTATTACGCTTACCAATCCAAATAATATGAGAAACATTAAATTATAAATTTATTGAAAATAACTTATACGATGAGAAAACTTTATATGAGGTACATAAGATAATATATAATCAATTAAATAATGTTAAAAACCGTTAATAAAGCACCTATCAAGTGAGATATGTGTAAATAAAAATCCTTAATCAATAGGCATCATCAATCATATGGGGGAATAATCATCCAAAAATTAAACTAATTTTCTCCATATTCATAAATGCAAAGTGCTTGTTGAAATGTCAATGCCATTTATGCAAAACAATTTTACCTAGAGCAAGTTGAGATGATAGCTAATACATAATAATATACAAATAATTCAGATTCTATTTTGTCGGTGACAATGTTGTGAAAGTTCATTTTTACGGTTTGTTCACGGACTTAGTTCATCTTCAGGGCTACTTAAGAACTCTTAGTGCTACTTAATTGTCACTGAAGATGAACTAAGTCCGAAAGGCCCCTGCCGATTAAATAAAATTTGTGATATTGAACAGTGTTTTTAATTTATTTTTTTTATAATTTATAATACTTTAAATTCTTTATTATTTTATTATTCTTTTGATTATTTTATAGTTATTGTGTTGTAAAATGTAAATTTTTTTTTAGTATTGCCCCAGAACAGATTTCGATCTAGTGGGGCATTATATTCCAATATGATTTTTACTGTTATTTAAGAATGTAAAATTTTGGAAATAAATAAATAAAAAAAATATATATATATAAATAACCAAATTACTACTATTTTTGTTGCATCTTCATGTTTATTTTTATATATTTGTACCAATTAATTTTTTATTATTATTGTCTGTCAAATTGTTTTTTTTTTTTTTAATTTGTTATATGTTTAACGTGTAAAAGGCTCACGCCATGTACAAGTCATAAATAAAATAAAAAATAAATAAAATAAATAAAAAATAAAAATTTATTCAGTGGGATCGTTTTCGAAGACTTTCAACTTCTAAAATTCGTAATCAAAGGTTTACGTAAACACATAACTTGAATACCAATAGGTATATCTTCTATTGTACTGGTACTATTACTTTGGTCGTTACCTTCTACAAAAACTTAATCTTAAAAATAGTAAGTATATCCATAATACACATTTGATTCGATGTTTTATTTATTTATTTATTCAACCAAACATACGCCAATAGGCCCAACATATTATACATCTTAAAAAATACAACAACACAGAAAACATGAACAATGTTGTGCCCCAAATGTTAATATAAACTATTAAAATATTTTCTCTATTTCCAGTGTTGAGAAAAGCTTATTTATTTTTCATATTCCTCAAGCATGATATTTCAAAAACGCTTCACCCTTCAAATAAATTTATAAACAGGCAAAAGGACTTGAATAGCTTAGAAAATTTCATGTTTAAATTAAAATTTTCTTCTTGACGTGATTTGTTTTTAACCATTATTGAAAAGACGTCATCGACAGTTAGGTATACACACAACAAATTATTTTGCTTTTCGTTTATGTTAAAGTACATATTCATATTGTTTTTCAGTTATTTTATAGAAACCTTATAATTAATCTAATTCAAAACATTACGTACCTTGTGTTGAATAATTAATTTTCGAGTCCTAATCAAATTATCAACACAATATTACATTATATAACATTAATGTTACAATAATAAACAGGTATTGTAAGATATTGGATTATTAAACGACTTTCCTTTATCCAGATATCGGAAGTTTGGTTATTATTGTCTTTGTTTGTACTAAGAGCAAAGGCACAATACAACAACCCTTGTCTAATATCTTTCATCTGTCAGATACAATAATAGTATAATCCTGACTGACATGTAGGTACTAATATGTTTCTTCATATCCAGAAATTCTTACTTGATAGGTTTCTGTTACTTATCTATGATCATCAAATATGTTTATTCAATTTCTTAAACATTCTATCCATACTTTTATAAACAATGTATTTCATTATTCTTGTTTTATTTAAAATTGACATCCCTTTGTTACATTATATTTCCATATATACCTACATACCTATAGGTGTACATAATTTATTGAATATGTAGCCAGGATTAATATAAAAAATAATTTCATATCACCCCTGAATATCTATGCTCTTAATGTTGTCCAAAGAAAATCATCTATTATTATTCTGAAGTCTTCAATTAATCATCTTTCAAGAAATACAATACTAGAGTAATTATTTATCTTACTTTATCTTATTTCAAGATAAACGAAAAAAATACTTGAAATGTAGGTATATATAAAATATTTTGTGTAAAGGTAATATTGTTCTAATATTATTAAGGTTTGGAACTTGGTACCTAACCAAGGTGCAGAAACAGAAGATTCCAACCAAGCTTCAAATAAATGAAGAATATGGGATGTTGGGTGATATGTCACAAATGATTTTATGCCCCAACGCACTATAGCAATGATATACAGTGTATGTAATACAGGAGAGGCGATGGTCCTGATTGGATCATGTTATGAGAATGTCCTATCATAGTTGGTAAAGCTTCTTTCTTCTTTTGTCCATAATGTTTCCAATATCACGGGTGAATCTATTTCATAATGCTTCATTTCTATAAGAACGGCATCAGAACGTCGGGAACGTCGTAGAAAAAAGTGACTCAATTTCATCTGTGACGTTCTGAGTGAAGAAGGTTGATTTCTAGCCTGTGTATCTGGAGGAGGAGGGGGGGGGGAGCGTTGAGGGGTGATTAATGAATTATTCAGTAATAAGCGTGGGTTAAATTTTTATTTTGTTAGGCAAAATATAAAATCATATTTATTTTTACTTTAAGTTCTCGTTTTAATATTTGCTTATTAAACTAAAAAAATACATATAAATGTTCGATTCATGGTATTGTTACAGAATTCACCAAAAAGCTTGTCAAGTTTTGCTTATATAATTTTGTTTTGATAAGAAGTTCGCTATTAAAATTAATTTTCCATTAAATTGTATATTACTTTGCATATCATTTAAATATCGCTTATTCATATTAAACCACTCCAGGGTATCTATATCCAGAAAGTACTTATACATCAGTTATATAGGTAAGTACCAGTTACCTATCAAGTGGCTTCACTTCACTCCCCTTATTGTAAATTAGCAAAGACCAACACACCTTAATTTATTGCTTTGTAGGGTTCTCAAAACTTTGTCCTACTCTAATCTTTCTGACTGGATTATTAAGTCTACCCTATTCTAGACATTCTAGTATGAAAGAGATTTTTTTATACATAATTCAAAGCCATCTGCATGTCTGTTATAATTACTCTTGTAAGTAGATTAAGAAATCTTTGATATATTCGTGAGTTTGAATAAAATTAATAAAATAACAAATTAAACCCAATTAAAATTATTGAAACACCCTTAAGACTTTTGATTTAGCAGGTATTGTATTGGGTTATTTAGAAGAAACTCACCTTTGCGATAAACTTTCTCTCTGTATGTTAATTGTATTAAATTTTATAGATTGATTTTCGTAAAAAAATGTGACCAGTGTAAAAGCTAAAAAACATTCCTACGTAAAGAAAGTTATATATAAAAATTAAAACTCTTGTAAAATATTTCATCATATTTTATTATTTTGTAAAATAAATATTAATTTCCATATATTATTTTTATGTATTGTATGGGACACATAATTTGTTCATGTATTTATGAACATGTTATGCGGATATTAAGTACATCTATGATGGGAAAATAAATATTAGTATAGTATTGTAATATAGTATAGTAATAAATATTTACAACTAAAAAATAACGAAGTTCGTGTACTATAAATAAAAATATAAATGTCACATTTCAAAGTGCGTATTGATTTTCAGTACAAATGTATTCCTTTAGAACATTGACCCTTTCAAAATTCTCGTATGTACTGGCATTAAATAAAGCCACATTCGTTATTTTTATGTTGTGTAAATTTTACATCTACTACTACTACTACTATACCATCACGGCATATCCCACAAGTGGGGTAGCCAGCAGATCAGCTGCACGTAAGAAACACGCAAACTGTCCTCCTCGTACCAATATAAAATCAAGACATTTTACATAATAATATTATATAATGTAGTCAATATTGTTGACTACGGCACTTGGTGGCTATTCATGCTAAATTAATGAAAACAAAACACTTATACTTAGTACCTACTTCTACAGTGACATTATTAATACCGAGCTGACTTTTAAGAGCTTCCGTTCTCGTCATCAGGCTAACATTATTAACATCGCGGACAATTCCGCTCACAACAATATTAAAACCATTTTCCATATTCCGTGGAGCCACTGACAAAGAATTGGTCTCCTACCCTTTGCAATAAGATTTCGAGTGTTAATCAAACATTTCATTAAAAATCTTATGTTTCTAAAAAGATCAGACATATGACGTATAAATGTGTTTTTTTTTTAAATTATAGGATACATCATTATTTTATAAAGAACCTAATTCAATAATGTGAAGTGCATCCCTAGGCAGTAGCTCCCCCAAATATAAACATTAGTTCAATTCTACCCTGAGTCTAAAAGGTTACATCCGAAGTTAAGTCCACTATAGTCACAAACAATACAAAGTATGTTACAAG
The DNA here is from genome assembly GCA_947579605.1 of Athripsodes cinereus. Lineage (NCBI taxonomy): Eukaryota > Metazoa > Arthropoda > Insecta > Trichoptera > Leptoceridae > Athripsodes > Athripsodes cinereus. The sequence continues at coordinate 12,304,807 of OX388314.1, read as the reverse complement.
TATTTCTTGCGGTAAATTGGTAATATATTCCTACTGTAATGAGAACAATTTAACCTACAAAGTACTATCAACGTACGAGTATACAGAAGTAGCTTAGTATGTATTCCCTTACCAAAGGAGTGTTTAATTCTAATTATAAGTCGGCACGTGTGTGTAAAATACCTGCGTCTGTTTTCTAATCGAATTTCTCAATTATTATTTTATATTAAGACAATGTTAAGATTTATAAATTCCATGTTTATACCTAATGTTTGTGTATATTACTTGGATAACAAAATATTATGCTTATTATTTTTATATTCCTTGTGGAGAACATAAATATAATTGACCAATAATGGAAAAAAGTCACAGGCTGTCACATCGTGGATATGGCCCACAAATAAATAACCGAACAAAAATAAATACTTAACTAAATTCACCCTATTTGTTATTTAACCTTCCAAAGAAAAATACGTTTCTCTTTAAAGCTCATATGATTTTATTCCTATGAAAAATAAAGCGTATCACATGAAAGGGGAAGTTTGGGTTAATGTTTTAGAATGTGTTAGAAAAGGATACCATCCTTACACATTCGCTTTCACGTTTTTTTTTTCAAGGAAGTGAACAACCTTATTATTTAAAAATCTTGTGTGACTGTCAGTAATTTGTCACTTCTGTCATTATTTTGATGCGTTTGAAGACGTTTAACATTATTTTGTTTGAATTTTTATTGTATTTAACAGCTTTCATTTATAATCGCAGATTTTTAATTATTACTACAAACGACACTAGCCCCTGAGAAACCATCTCTTATAATAAGTCATCATGACATATGGACACACGAACCTAATTGTTTTATAAACGTCACTTCAAAATACGCAATTCTTAAAACTTAATTCATGAGACAATAACCAACATGAAAATTACAAATATGATTAAATTAGTTATAAACTACATATACAGTTAGTCCGTTCTCTAGACTTTCTTCTGGGAGGCGCTATAATAACTCATGTTAATTTATTCATTTATTTTTATCATCAACGGCATTTAGCCTTTTACATTAGTTCATTATAGTTCATATATAGTAGAAATAAAAACATACCATGAAAAATATATTGTTTATGCTCATACAAGGTACCTATAGATATATATGTACATATTTGACAACGGAGCATATATCCATAAAAAATCTAGTTTGCTGAGTGTTTTCCAAGATATTTGTGAATTATGAAAACTTATTATTCACAAATATTTTGGAAAAATAACGTAATAAACAACACATTAATAGGATTCAGTTTAATAAATTCAATTCAGGAATTGAATTACTTCTTACATAACGTCTATTCCGCCAATACCAATAACCATCAATAACATATCTACGTCTGAAAGTTCAATCACCTGCTATATTAGAAACAAAATTATTTTTATTCTTAAAACCCACTTTGAATATTTTTACAAAAAAATTTAATAATAATAACGCGATAAATTTTATAACGCCATATTATGGTATTATTACTTTAAGGGTGCTTTACAAGTTTTTAATTAAGTTTCGTTTGCGAAACATATTTTTATAACCTACTTATAGAATTTCTTTCGTATTACCCTCCGTACCAATAAAATTCAATTTGCATCTCGTGTTCCATTAACCCTAGACAATGTATAATAAATTATATTTTGCGGAATTTTAATTTTCTTTCTGTCTATTCCATGATGATGACTTTCCCCTTAATAGAACCAGAAGGTGCTTGGTATTTATCAACCCATGTTACCTAATTTGGATGTTGTGTGAGTTTTTCCATTACACACTCCAAGCAAATTAAAGATACAACAGAAATTTAGTATACTATTTTTATTACTTTAATAAAAAGATACACAAAACCTTTTGTAATCATAATTGTGGATAAACAACCGTAATAAAAATATTCATTTTACACAAAGAATTTATTCCCACTCGTTTTTTGTAGTATTATTTGTTTGTGTAAATATATTATTCCGCACGAATGTTCCCCACTAACAAAATATTTAAAATTATCTTATTTCAGTTATCAAAATATCACTACTGTAAACAAATGATTCTATTACAGAAGGTAATAAGTAATAATCAGTTGGTAATAATCAGTTGCATTTAAATTAAAATCAATTGCAAAAAAATACTATAAGAAAATGTATCACTCAATTACATTATAATAACCGTCTTATACGAGTATAAAAATAAAGCTAATTCTGTTATTGTGATCAAATAATTAGGCTTTTGAATAATAAATTAAATAATTCAATCATTTTTTATATCAATCAATAACATTTAGTGATGGACAAAGTAATAGAAGAAGTGGTATCACTAGGGTTTTGCCCATACTCACTAGGATGAAGATTGCTTAGAAAGCCACCCAAAAGATAGAAAGATAGTTGGTCTTCAGCGTTGCAAGAGGAAACAAATTCAGAACAAACAGATCAATGATCTACTACAAGCAGAAGAATTTGTTTAGAATAAACTTTGATATGAATACTGAAACACCGTTCCATTCTTCAAAAACGACAAATTACGAGGGTATTGCATCATGGCAACCTTGAAGTATAGTAGGTGGTGTGCAGTCACGGGACTAAAATTTTATATTGCTCATGTTTTTGTAAAGTAGGTCTGTATTATTTTCATAATTTAGTAGTATGGGACATAGGAAGAGACCCAACTTTTCAAATTTCTACTCCCTTGTCGATTATTTTTTGTTTTAGTTGATACTATAGAGTTTGAGATAATTTACGATCTCATTGTTTTTGTATAAGAAAAATTTCAGACGATACTCTTTTTTTGTAGATAGTTTTTGCATGCATGGAAAATACGCCACTAGCGATATGTATAATCAAAATGCACTTTGTAGAGGATAAGGTAACACATAGCTGGTACTCCTTAGTATAAAAGGGAGGGTCGATGACACCATAAAACCTTTCTCCCCCTTCACAGCCCTTAGCTATGTATTACAACAGTTACCTATCTAGATGAAAATATACCAAATTCTGTGTGTCTCTTGCAATGTGAATGCTTTATTTGGGATAATCATAAACAGTAAGCACAAGCCAATGCACTACAACTCTACGAAATTTCTTTATGCGTTTTAATAAAAATAAAGTTTTTGAACCCTCGCTTTTTCTTACTCAATATACCCAAAAAATCCACCACATATATCTGAATACACGTTTTTATTGGAATTAATTATTATTTGGCTGTACTATATTTATTTAATAGTAAGTACAGTGGAACCACATATGGTACTATTTATTCAATATGAATAATATTCAGTACTTAAAATACAAGTACAAAACACAAAATACGTATTTCCATTTTGTATTTTAAATACCTTTTCATAAAAAGTATTTCGTATTTTATTTGAAATACATTTTTTGAGTATTTTGTATTTTACACAAAATACTTTTAAAAAATACCTTTTTATTTGTTTGAAACAAAATTCTGCCATTAATTAATATGCGTGTATGCAAGCTTTTTTGTCAATTTGTTGAATTACGAATACGTTTCCATAAGAGTACTCCATATTTGAGATATACACACATAATAATGATGATTGAACTAATTATACTTGACGCCGTTTAATGATCCATGTCCATTCCTTGGGCGCTGTGATTTCTTCAGAACTGTGGCATTTTCAACTTAGTCTGCAGGCAATCTGTTCCAGGCAGTGGGCGCTGCAACTCTGGTTCTTCTTTCTGCAAATTTAGAGGTATTTGCAATATTGAATTCTACGAGTTTGTCCACGGCATTAGAAGCTGAGCACAGTCTACGCCTCAAATTTTTGTCATCGGAATAGCTCAGTGGGTGGTGTGCTACTTTGTGGACAGTGAGACACAGTTTAAACACCACTCTCTCTGAGACTCTCAGCTAGTGTAGACTTCTTAGTAGTGAAGTGATGTGGCAGCTCTGATTCTCTCTGTTAATGATTCGGAGGCAACATTAAAAACCATCTGAAGTCGATCAAGAAGGGTCTGGAGCAGTCCTGTATATAATATGATGTTACAGTAGTCCATACGATTTCAGATTCGGAGAATCCATCCTGATTTATTCTGCAGCCCAAGTTCAGGAATTCTCTAACCTGCTTGACACTCACTCCATTTATGACAATTTTCGCAGTCGCCTTATCTCTTCGAACAACCATACATTTTGTTTTGACTTTATTTATTTTTATGTTGTATTTTGACAGTTCTTCCTAAGGCTTTATTCAACTCATCTTCATTATCTGCAAGCAACGCTATATCGAGTCATGTCAACGCTTTCTCCATTTATCTATAATCTTGTCTAGTTCTTCATTTCTTCTATCAATTCATCAATGGCTCGCTGTATATGTAGTTCTTCATTTCTTCTATCAATTCATCAATGGCTCTCTGTATATAACAGTTAAAGAGTGCTGGAAATATTGAATACCCCTGTCTTACACCTTATTCGATTATTTGTAAAAAGTATTTTAAATAAGTATTTTAAAAAAGTATTTTGAAAATACGTATTTTGTATTTTTTACTTAAATACCATTTTGAAAAAGTATTTGTATTTTGTATTTAAATACTTTTTTGAAAGTATTTTGCACATCTCTGATAATATTATTTAGAGTAATAAAGATATCACAAGAAATTCAAACATTTTTAAAAATCTAATTCTTCGATCTTTTTTATTCTTCTTAGTTCTCAAATCCTAAATAATAAATCGGCTTAAAAATCCTTTCGGAAAAATAATTATTTTTAAAACCTTAAGAATAAATAAGCCTTTTCTCAAAAATATTTTATATCGTGGTTTCACAATTTTTACAATATTACTTTAACCGAAAGAGGTTTTTCTGTCATTTATTAAATGAGAAAGCAAAAAATAAGCACATACAATTGGTACAACAAACATCTACTTTTAAAATAAGTATTCATTTATTATTTTGAATTTTTGAGTTGAATTGATTAATCTGGAGTAGTTTAAATGTGTAAATTATTATTTCTTGTTTTTTTTTTATTTGTTCCATTGTACGTAAATACTAAGTATTTATGCTTTATCATGAGATGAATTTAGCTCCTTAGTGCATGCAAATATACAAACACAAAGCATTCAAATCTTGAAATAATAAAAACATGACTGACGTACACTCTAAGACCGCTGATCTACTCAGTACCTTATCAAAGAACTTCTCGTAGGAGGGGAAATAACTTAAAATTGCAACTTTGAGTTCTGCCATCTAAACACGATTCATTACATGTTGTCAAATACATGAATCTCCGTGTAACAACCATCCTCAATTTAATAATGTCTTACCAAGTGCTTACTAAATTCAAATTAAAAACTAAATTTTGTCGAGTAAAATTTCAGGTAATGTTGATTTAGTTAACATTGAAATTGTATTGTTTTTAAAGAGAAGATGTTTCAACAGTAATGGTTGTCGTGGTTATATCAAAATTATCTTAAGATTTCTACCGACTTATCTGTAAAACATCCAGAAAGTTTTATAAACCATTTTCATAATGTGAAAATAATACATAATTAAAATATATTTATTACGTAAGTGATAAGTCCGCCAGCTATACTGGCATCTGTGTATATAAATAGCATATGTACACTGTCTGTCGAATATTTCATTTGTTTTCGAACGCATTATTCAATTTGATCCTTATTTGTTTCATAATATTGCTACATAATGAAAGACAAATGAACTGTTGTCTAAATTTAGAAGTTTGTGAGTTATATACGTCAATTTACACGTCTTACTTAATTATTAGATTAGATAAATGATTGATTTAGGTCTATTTATGTATACAAAGAATCTCCATTAGACTAATAATGTTTTAATTTAATTATAAGAAATAACAGCTATAAGTACAGAATTTATTTATCCGTAAGAATAATGCGATTATTCTTGCATAAATTATACTTTCATTATATTTTATTACTCCATCATTTATTTCTTAAGAATAATGAATGTGTTTCTACTAATATATTATAGATATTTTTTACTTTACATTTTTGTTACATCTCCATATAGTTTAACCGTAATATACATATTATCTTGCGTAAAGTAGGTAACCATACGTATTACTGATATATCAAAGAATAATATTGAGCTAGTGACTAATTTCAATGATGAACACAAAAATATAACACTACCCCCTATTCTATTTCATTTTTAGTGTGCACTAACTAAAATTGGAACGTTCTTATTTTAGTTTGAATCAATATAGAATAGGGGGTAATATGTGTATTTTTATGTAAGTAGAAAACTAGCTTAAAAGTTGTATATTCTAGAAAACCTCGCAAAACTTATAAAATAAAAACGTGCTAGATGCAATGTTTATTGTTTGTAATAATCAACAAAATAATTATAATTATTGGATATATTTTCTAGACTTTTAGTTGTATGAAATGGGTTACATAGTTGGAAGATATTATGCTTCTGCGATTAACTCATCTATTGTGTAAAATTATTTGATTCATATTATTTATTTATTTATTTATTTATTAAAACCATAAACGGCAAAAGCCTTTTACATGATAGATCTCAATTCAATACAACATACAATAATTAACAAATTATAAAAAGACACTTAAAATTTTTGAATCCAACAAAAAAAACATATACCTGTATATAAAAACAATGATAAAATATTAAAAAATAGTATATATAAATTGAATAGATTTTCATTACTTACCTTATAAGTACTTATTGTACTTTTGTATGTAAAAATATATGTTTTTCTTCCTTAAACTAATAAATATTTATGAGGGTATTTCAAGATTCAAAAATATAACCAAATGTTATAAATTGGCATATAAAGTTTCTTTTGCTTTTAAACACGCTCGTCATTTCATGACACTAACATATAAAAGTAAGTTTTCTGCTTTTTTTAAATATTTATTTAGTACAGACACGTGCCAAGTTTAAGATATAAAGTTCAAGATATCAACCTTATAAAATATATAAAAAAGGAGAAAACATGAACAATGTGGAGCACAGGAACTTACATAAAATACCACCTTAAAATTTCTATGTGTCTGTATTTTTGTGTTATATTTTCTTGATTACTTACTGTTACGTACAGTGATAGCGAAAAGGTTTTTTTTTACTGTAATGCTGTTCATTGTTTCTTTTGTACAATGAATAAATAAAAAAATTAAAAAATGTGTATCTTAGTAAAGAGTAACTAAAAATATAATGGACTATAACATATTATAATGTCGTGTAGATAATATATTGTTTACTGTATATATGTATATAGACAGACAAGTATTCCTTTACAAATACGTATTATTATGGCTGTGAACATTTGACATTATGTTAGAACGTTCCATAATACGCAATCGATTTTCCGATAATAATAACAACAGTCTGTTCACGAGACCAATGAGGTCTTCAATGTTTGTACATCAATAAGATTCCATTCGTCTATTTCAGGTAGCAATGTTAAAATAATCATAAGTTTTGACAATTGTGTGAAATGTGACAAAATATTATTTACATACATGACTGGATATTTTTAATTTTTTTTTATCTTTTATGTATGTTCTGACATAATGAATGCAATCTAAACTTGGACTTAGTTGAAAAAGTACGAGAGTGCAATTAATGATGTGGAGATGCGATCACTGAGAAGAATGGTAGGTAAAACATTGCGTGATAGAGTGAAGAATGAGGATATCAGGAGAATGAGTGGATGTGGTAGGAGTGTTGTTGATAGAATGCGTATAAATAATTTGCGATGGGTTGGACAAGTGGAGCGAATGGATAATGTAAGATTGACGAAGAGTGTGTATTTATCTGAAAGAGGGGGTGTGAGAAAGCGCGGACGTCCAAGAACTACGTGGTTTGACCATGTGGATCAAATTCTCAAGGACGGTCGCGTGTTAAGTAAGAAGAAACTGGATGAATGTAGAGGAAACGAAAGAAGTATGTTAGGATAGATCAACATGGCGTTCCGTTCTCTCTGCCTACCCCACCTGGGACACGGCGTAGGGGTATAGTTTAGTATATTTTATGCGTGTTTATCAAATTAAAGATTATTACAACCTGTGAAAACGACATAATATTCAGATATGTGTACAAAGTCGTAGGTATTTATCGTTTTCTATACCATGTTAATTCAATTCTATCCAAGAGTGCTTTTTATTTAAGTTTTTATCTTCCAATGTCTTAAAAGCTTGATTTTTTTTTAATTTTAATTTCTTCTTTAAATAATATTTATGTAAATAATGATTTTATAAACTCTTTTTTTTATTATATTTATTTATTTATTTTATTCTTCACTGTACATTACACTATATAGTGATAATCTCGCCACTGCACATCATCACATTTTTTCTTATGTAAACTACTCTGTTGATTTTGTTGTATGAATGATTATGTGCAAGAAGAAAATAAATAAATAAAACAATATTACAAATCAAAATAGTAACACAAAAACATCAGTCATACAATTCAATGTACAGAGGGCGAGTTTATCACTAAAATACGCGATGTCTTCCAACTAACCCGGTATATTTATAGATACTATACAAAGGTATGAGAGATAGTTATAAATTGTTCAGATTTTTATGAAACGAATAAGTTTATTTTTAACTAAAACTATTAATAAAGTATGTTTTTCTTTTTGTTTTCTTGAAAATTGTTTGCCTCGAATCTTTGATTATAGATCAAAAATAAGCTCGAAATACTTTTCATTGTTATTTTTCTTTTCATAGTCCAAACAGAACGACCGTTAAGTAAAATAAATCTTTCGACTTTACCGAACACACGAAACTTAAACGAAAGAATGTAAATAGAGTAATAATTTATTATTGGCATTCATATCTATATTATTTTATATGTAAATCGTTGTTGAATAACATAATGGACATTAATTTTTTGTTATCTTCCATTCAAATCATTATATTACAAAATACAATAAACTTAAATTTATGTTATCCGACAAGGTTTCATTTAGTATATTATTTACTTTTTATAACAATGCCCTGAATAAACCCTTAGGAGTTTTAGTACTTATTTATATTGTGATATTTAAGATGGGTGGCAAATCTAATCGGTGAATTAACATGTAGAATGCCTTTATTTTTCGAACACAGAACTTTCACAGGACACCAAAAAATTTACAGAAAAGAGTCAGACACCAATATTTGCCGGGTACTCCACGGCATATGTTTTGAGAAACATTGTTTTATAAGCTATTTGTTTTCACTTTCGTTTTATAAATTTTTATCGGGTGCCACAGTTCTCAAAGTAACGAGAAACATTTGTGATACAATATCTATGTATCTACATCCACGCTCATGTGAAATGACATGCCATGTATAGATGTTTACCATAGATAAATAGTTGTGCTGTAGACATTAAAACGATCCGTATTTTCTGCTAGACGATGTGGCGCCGTTTACGTTTCTCAACAATAATTATACGTCAAGAACACAGAGAAAGGAAGGACCTATTATTTGTTCCACTTGAATTAACATAGCTAACGGATTCAGAAGCAAATTCAATTCTTCGTTATTCTGTTTTTAAGTTTCTGAATGGTGATTTAGTGGTAGAAATAACTTCAAAGTAACTAAATATATTAAATATATACAGTATTATACTTGTATTTTAAATACATTTCTACCTTTATCTACTGGTATGTACATGATGCGGTGCATTATCCGTCCAAAGTAATTTTACATAAATAAAATGTAATAAAAACAAAATGTATTTTATGTCCTATAGAAGTTATAATATTATCTAGCGTGCATAATCTTCTTGTCGTTGACACTCTTGGCAGCCCTGTAAATTGAACATTGTGGCGCCGACCCAAATACGTAATATAAAATAATACCTACCATCGAAAACATCACAAAACAAGTTACAAAATTTAAGCCATCGGAAATTATTATCGCTTTCGAAATTTTAGTGCTCAATGTTTTGAGTTGGTAGAAATTAATTCAATTTTAATTTAATGCAGAAAGTGAGTGCAATGGTTACTCTTAGGCCATTATCAATCAAATAAATGACCTAGGACGAAAGCTAGCCTGATGATGAGAGCGGAAGCTCGTAAAAGCCGATTCGCGTCCAATAAAAAGTCACAGTGGATAAAGGTACTATAAATAAGTGTTATATTTATAATTAAAAACATCTCTCTTGTTTTTAAATTTATGATAGCAGAAAACGCTTATTTTTATACATACACTAACCAAATACCACTTTTTGCGCATCACAATAAATTACTAACCTACGGTTTATTACATTTAGTTTATCACCTGCTAAAATAAATACTTATAAATTTGGCCACTTTTTTCTTATTGGATGCGTCACTTCGAAAAAAGTATATTCGGTTTTTCCATTTAAATACCATTTCAATACATCTTATGTTACTGTCTAGATATCCGTGTAATCTAAAATGAATCGGGATTTATCATCACGTAGTTACGTAGCTTTGGATATCAAACGAGCACATGCCACATTTCTTGAAAAGTGTTACGTAGTAGCATAAAATAAACTTTTTTAACATGACTGAAATATTTTTAACACAACTTTTTTATTCACTGTGTCGGTGTTCAGGTAGTAGAATTCCATAGTGGTTTACAATGTCCTAATTCCATAGCGATTGACAATGTCCTAAAAAGACGAAAGACGTCTCTCTCGTCGAATAAATCAATAGTAGAATAAAAAAAACACTTGTTTTGTTTATATCACAACTTTTTTTGACAAAATTAACATTTTTCGAACACTTAACATAATTTTTAACATAATAATAAATCACAACAACAATTAATGTTAGTTTAATGTTTCAATGTGTCTGAGATAAATCCTATGTTGTAAATGTGCCATTTCCACGCTTTCTGCAATGCGAAGACTCGCAGTAATAATAATTATATCATTATTATGAATCATTATTTACTTCCGGATAAAACGTTATTTAAACTAATATATGGCGTTGTTTTTATGTTTAATAAATCTATACAAACATATTTAAAGTAATACATTACAATGAAATAATAAAAATCAACATATTTCACATTAAAGATTTTTCATTTATAATAAATAGGATTTACTACCGCAGCTTTCAGTCTACAAAAGAGGAAAACGTAATTCGAATATTTTATAAATAATCTCAATTGTATAAATAATATATTATTATCAAAGAACAAAGAAATTCCAAATTATTTGAAATATTTTTCTAGTGGCTTGATCATATGGATGGTGAAAAATTGTTAATACGAAATATATTTCAAAGTCATAGCCTAAATCAGCTCATGACAGATTTAGTACTTTCAGTAGATACCAACTGTTTTATTTGTTCTTTTTATATACACTTGGAAATATTTGACATGTGTTACCCATACTAGATACCTACATTTCCCAGAACGATACCTCCTGGTAAAAAGCACACCTAAAAAAGTTTGATTGCGGTTTCAGGTCTCGTCATTGCCTTTTTTAGGTTTATATTATAGTTAAATGTATAAAATTTACAATTCTTATAAGTTATACAACATTTAAATGCAAAAACAACTTCGATATCCATATGTAGTTGCTTCTCATTTTGAACAGTATAATTCAAAGCAGCACATACCTATGTAGTAAAATCGTTGATACATTCTAGATTTTTCTCTTTGCTTTTAAGATGAGCAACATTAATATATCACATTTATACACGTCATATAAAATCAAATGTATTATTTCCATACTTCATACGCAAGGAGTAGGTAGTAATGTAAATTGAAATATTCCCAGTCGGCAATTGACTAAAAATAAAACTTGAATCGGCATCTACACCGTATCTATGAAATGTCAAGAGGGTTCTCATGAATTATATAAATGCTCAGTAAACTTTACCTCCATACCTAATGAACTGAAAATCTAAAAGGGTAAGTTGACATTAGATGTATCTTTAATAATATTATTTATTATTTATGTATATATATATATATATGAATGACTGTGTGATCAAATTTTCATCGGAAATGCATGTGCAACATGCATTCCATTGATGAAAGATCACTTGATTTTACGCAGGAGATAGTATGAGGTGAAGGTTTTACTCCATTTCTCTGCCCGACTGTACGCAGTGAAATGGAGTAAAACCTTCACCTCATATATATATATATATATGGACAATTTGTAAAGCGCCGTTTACTCATAACATGACCTCAAGGGCGCCGTATATCGTATCCATCTCCCGAAACTCCCAGCAAAAAGGTGTGTCTTCAGTCCTCTTTTAAAACTCTCTCCATTCACCTCCTCTCGCAGACACAGAGGCAGCTTGTTCCAACATCCAAGTCTATCATGTGGAAAATAACTACTATACTTGAACAATAATCATCTCGCCCTTCAACTCTCCTCCTGGGATCACAATTCAGAAATCAGACTTCTCCATTCACAGCGTCTCTGCGCCGATTGAGCCACTTCTTTTAATGACATTCCAAGAGCTCTTATAGCTTTGTTACAGAAACGTTGTATTGTGAAAAAAAAATGTTGGGTGAAAAAAAACACGGTGTTTTTTTTGGTTCAACTACCAACGGACATTCTCAAAAACTAGGCCAGCGAGGACCATCGTTTCTTTTGTATTATAGAGACTACAAGACGTCTTCCCTGAATGGGCTCGCATACATTATAATTTTTTAATGCTCATAACACCTTACATCCTAAAGCCTTCTAAGACGCTTATTTTCAAAACATAGTTTCTTCTGTTTCTTCGAAAGATCTCATACCTGAGTCACGTTCTGCGGGGTGATAAGTAAAGTTTGCTCCAGCTGTTACTGATGGGAAAGATTGAGGGACAGCGTAATCCTAGTAGAAGGCAAACGTCTTGGCTGCGCAACATAAAAGACTGGACCGGGATGAGACATGTGGGGGAGATGTTCCGAGTCGCGCAGGATAGAGAAGCCTTTGCCAGAGTGATTGCCAACGTCGGGGGGACCTGACACGGCACGAGAAAAAGAAGAAGTTTCTTCTGCTCTTGAGCCCTAGTTAGGTATCGAGACTCACAGCCGTATAGAATGAGTGCCCTCCTAATTCTGTTCATGAAAACCCCACTGGCAGCTCTTACGAGAGCTTCTAAAATTGGTAATTCCGATCGGATATCACTTTCTACCATTACGGTTGTTCGCATGTGTTAAAATGTAATAACCTCAAGTATTTGATGTTTAACTATTAATTAGCAAATATGTTTAGTAATTATTGACTCTCATTAATGCTCAATGTCACCGGAATATGCAGTTTGGATTTGTCGAAGGGATGTTATGTTTCGACATTGGCGCATGTGTCTCATCAGGACCATCTTACATAATGGCCGACACAACATCAAATCCAGTATGCGCATACTGGATTTGCATACTGGATTAGCATACTGGATTTGATGTTGTGTCGGCCATTATGTAAGATGGTCCTGATGAGACACATGCGCCAATGTCGAAACATAACATCCCTTCGACAAATCCAAACTGCATATTCCGGTGACGGGCCAAGCCTCGTTCCGTATGCAAAGGCATGAGCCAAGTCTCTGCCCGACTGTACGCAGTGAAATGGAGTAAAACCTTCACCTTCATACTGTCTCCTGCGTAAAATTAAATGATCTTTCATTCATGAGGTGCATGTTGTACATGCATTTCGGATGAAAATTAGATCATACAGTCTTCATAATATGCGATGCTCCTCGCATACTGGATTTGATGTTGTGTCGGCCATTATGTAAGATGGTCCTGATGAGACACATGCGCCAATGTCGAAACATAACATCCCTTCGACAAATCCAAACTGCATATTCCGGTGACGGGCCAAGCCTCGTTCCGTATGCAAAGGCATGAGCCAAGTCTCTGCCCGACTGTACGCAGTGAAATGGAGTAAAACCTTCACCTTCATACTGTCTCCTGCGTAAAATCAAATGATCTTTCATTCATGAGGTGCATGTTGTACATGCATTTCGGATGAAAATTAGATCATACAGTCTTCATAATATGAGATGCTCCTCGCATACTGGATTTGATGTTGTGTCGGCCATTATGTAAGATGGTCCTGATGAGACACATGCGCCAATGTCGAAACATAACATCCCTTCGACAAATCCAAACTGCATATTCCGGTGACGGGCCAAGCCTCGTTCCGTATGCAAAGGCATGAGCCAAGTCTCTGCCCGACTGTACGCAGTGAAATGGAGTAAAACCTTCACCTTCATACTGTCTCCTGCGTAAAATCAAATGATCTTTCATTCATGAGGTGCATGTTGTACATGCATTTCGGATGAAAATTAGATCATACAGTCTTCATAATATGCGATGCTCCTCGCATACTGGATTTGATGTTGTGTCGGCCATTATGTAAGATGGTCCTGATGAGACACATGCGCCAATGTCGAAACATAACATCCCTTCGACAAATCCAAACTGCATATTCCGGTGACGGGCCAAGCCTCGTTCCGTATGCAAAGGCATGAGCCAAGTCTCTGCCCGACTGTACGCAGTGAAATGGAGTAAAACCTTCACCTTCATACTGTCTCCTGCGTAAAATCAAATGATCTTTCATTCATGAGGTGCATGTTGTACATGCATTTCGGATGAAAATTAGATCATACAGTCTTCATAATATGCGATGCTCCTCGCATACTGGATTTGATGTTGTGTCGGCCATTATGTAAGATGGTCCTGATGAGACACATGCGCCAATGTCGAAACATAACATCCCTTCGACAAATCCAAACTGCATATTCCGGTGACGGGCCAAGCCTCGTTCCGTATGCAAAGGCATGAGCCAAGTCTCTGCCCGACTGTACGCAGTGAAATGGAGTAAAACCTTCACCTTCATACTGTCTCCTGCGTAAAATCAAATGATCTTTCATTCATGAGGTGCATGTTGTACATGCATTTCGGATGAAAATTAGATCATACAGTCTTCATAATATGCGATGCTCCTCGCATACTGGATTTGATGTTGTGTCGGCCATTATGTAAGATGGTCCTGATGAGACACATGCGCCAATGTCGAAACATAACATCCCTTCGACAAATCCAAACTGCATATTCCGGTGACGGGCCAAGCCTCGTTCCGTATGCAAAGGCATGAGCCAAGTCTCTGCCCGACTGTACGCAGTGAAATGGAGTAAAACCTTCACCTTCATACTGTCTCCTGCGTAAAATCAAATGATCTTTCATTCATGAGGTGCATGTTGTACATGCATTTCGGATGAAAATTAGATCATACAGTCTTCATAATATGCGATGCTCCTCGCATACTGGATTTGATGTTGTGTCGGCCATTATGTAAGATGGTCCTGATGAGACACATGCGCCAATGTCGAAACATAACATCCCTTCGACAAATCCAAACTGCATATTCCGGTGACGGGCCAAGCCTCGTTCCGTATGCAAAGGCATGAGCCAAGTCTCTGCCCGACTGTACGCAGTGAAATGGAGTAAAACCTTCACCTTCATATATATATATATATATATATATATATATATGTATATATATAGATAGTATATATATATCTCCTGCGTAAAATCAAATGGTCTTTCATTCATGAGGTGCATGTTGTACATGCATTTCGGATGAAAATTAGATCATACAGTCTTCATATATATATATATACATAGTGTTCAATTTACTGGAGTAAATAAAACCTTTTATGTGGCGGGTCTGAACATTTGTAATGGATTTTCTTTGGAGCTTAGACAGGCTGCGGATCTTAGGATATTATAATCATTAAACAACTTGGTAATTAATTAAATTACTTTGGCCTATATAGTATTTAGGTGAGTAATTACGTTTCATTACTAATATTGATGATTGAATTTACAGCTTGCGGTGACATTTCATATAATGTATAATTATATAGATTTGATAGGAAAATAACAAAGATATTGGTAAATCAATGTTGTGATTAATAGTAACGAATTACCGTATAAAGGTCTCGTATGAAAAGGTTTTAATATTTTATTTGTAAATAACTTAACAATTTGAAACTATCTTATTAAATTGGCGGTATGTTGGCTTTATCTCGTAAACTTATCGTTAAGTTTACCTAATATTTTAGATCGTTTTAGAACAGATAAAAAAACTATAATTAATGTAGATTCGCTTTGCACAAAACACAGTAGGTTTTTATATAATGTTTATTAAAAAAATTAATTAATTCCTTGAATTTTATTTTTAATTGGTAACCATTTCAACAATTAAATAATCAAATTCTGCTTCAAATGAATATACCCTGCGGTTTCAATTAAAATGATTTTAAACTTAACTGAATGACAAATCTCCTCTGTTCAAATGAAAATGGTTACACGTCATTATACTTGCCAAACGATCAATAATACCGACAACATATTGCAATTGTCATACATATTGATTTGTCATATGAGATATCTTAATGCAGATGTTAAATGTCCTATTCATTTAAATCATATGACGATTAAACATGTAAACACGTTGACACTGGTAAATTAAATATATTTGTCAAGTAATTAATAAGGGATACACATTTCATTTACAATTTAGTTGTATTACATAATACAAGTCTAGACAACGCAATTGTATTGAGCAATTTAACGAACTTGTTCTGCTGTCTCGCGTGTTTGTTCATTATTGAACCATTTAGGAAATAAATTTCCCCCGGGATACTAAAAATCACAAATTTTCCATTTAATTTTTTGTGGACTCTCATCGCATAATAATAATTTTAATTTTAAATACCTATTTACTTTTACTTTTATTTGTCACTATTACATATTATTTTTTGGCGTATTGAATTTTGCGCTTCTTACATTAATGCTTATTATTTTTATCTTATTTTATGGTGACTATGTAATGTATTTTTAGTTCTGTAAATATTTTAATTTTTTTTTCGAATTTTTAAAGTTATTGTTATGGGTTTTTTTTTATTTTTGGGTTACATAGATGGGTACTTTTAATCTGGGAATCTTAATCATATACAGTATTTGTAAACATTTGTGCATTCTGTAATTGGGTTAATACTATACCTAATTGTTTTATACTATATTTATGTAAAAACTGTAGAAATGCCAATAAAGGAAAAATAAAATAAAAAATGAAAATAAAAATATGTAATAATTTAATCATTTCTTATCATGTTAAGTATTTTTTCTATGTATATTATCTGTTACTTGTTTTTTAACAAATCGCTATTGATTTAGGTAAACTCTTAACATCTACGGGCGATGCAATGAATAGAAATCGATGGCGCAATGTTTAAAAATTAAGTAACACATTTCGTTTAGTACAAAGAATGAGTCTTCCACTCTTTTCCGTAAGTTTTTGAGTTTCCTTTAAAAGGCAGGTGATTGAAAAATAAAGATTTTTATAGGTATCTTAAATGAGGTTTGCCACCCATCCAGAATCTCTTATTTTTTGTTGATATTGTGAGGGCAGCTTGGAAGTTTATTGCATGCGGCTGGTCTGCTGGCCACCCTGCTTGTGGAATATGCTGTGATGAGATAGAAGTAACAGATAATGCATATTATACATAATTTATATTATAAAGATGTCTCGCAACTGTTTCATAGTTAGTCTTTCGAAAATAACGTAATTTGTCTTCACGTTGTTTATTCTATGATACAAAATGTGACAAGAAAATACAACATTCTTTAGATTATCATAATTTTTCCATAAATAAATGTTATTCAACAAAACTGTCTTACACTTGTGTCGAATCGCAAAAAAAAATAGTAGTTGGTTTCGATCGATTTCCATTATATTGTTATGCTAGTCGTTTGTGGAGGGCCAAATGTTTTCGTCATAGTAAACATAATTTAGGTGATCCTACTAACATATATACAAACATAATGTTATAAAAATAATGTTGATGTGCCGACATAATATGTATTCTCATTATAAAAAGTTCTATATTTAGTAATGAAAAAATTGTTGAAATTCTTAGAAAGATGTGAAGGTTATTAAATATTATTATTATGGGTAGGTATTTTCATATCTATTTTACACTTGTTGCCAACGTATTTTATTTTACAGAAAATATTTTTTTTATCAGGTTTAAATTTTCTTCAGAATTGAATTTAAATATCAGCAAGATATCCCGGTTGTTTATCAAATTTATATGAAGGTATTACTTTAAATACTGTAAATTAAATGTATTTATTTTGATATTTCTATCCAATATATATCGTTAATATATATTATATATATATTTATTTATTTTATTCTTCTTGCACATCATCATTCATATAACAAATAAAATAAAGCAATATACACAAGAAAAAATGTGATGATGTGCAGTGGCGAGATTATCACTATATAGTGATTTCTTCCATCTAACCACAACATATATATCGGTTAGTGGACCATAACTATCATATTATATATTATCCAGTGTTATTAAATTTTGTAAATACCTAACGCCAGTCGAATGTTGGCTTCTTGAATGAAAGAAAACTTTAATACTTCACAAAATTTCCGTAAAACTAAAAAAATCAACTGCACCATAGATTTAGGACATTTATTTTTAAAGCTAAATAGTTTTGTGCTACATGCAAAATATTAGATCCCTTGAATGAACTGAATAATTTCATAAGAAATAAATTTTAAATGCCCTCTATTAACACTAAATAAAACTCTTTCTAATATGTACACAATGTGAAAGCTTTGTAATTTAATTATTATTTAAGCAAGGATATTTTTAATTAGTATTTTGTGAAAAACCCTATAATGGTAAGCTGTGATTAAAAATTTCGTTCGTTTTTATTTAAAATGACGGTAATCAACCGTCCCTCTTATTATCAAAGAGTAAATTGAGAAGTTGTTATTATAAAAAAGCCCACACAGATCAAATCCTGTAGCTCACTAAGTTATTAAATTAATTTTCCTTTATAAACCTACGCTTGAAGTTCATCAGTAGAGGTTTCTTATTCATCTATTTCTCTTTTAAATAATCGAGACAAATTATATCATAAAAATATATTTATAAACTTAAATCGGAATGCCATATTATATTTCTACATTATGAAAATAACTGAGAATAAATAATTAAGAGAAAATTATTTAATACTTATTTGAAAATGCTTATGTCAAACATAATATTATGGCAAATATCAATATTAATAAACACAACTGTTAGTTATTCACTATTTTTTAATAAAACTCGAGCGCTTTCGTCAAAAGCTCAGTTTGTCATTATCAAGAGACTTGATGACATTATCAAGAGACTTGATGACATTATCGAATGCGCTCGAGTTTTATTAAAAAATAGTGAGAAACTAACTGTGTTTATTAATATTGATATTTGTAATCATGAAGTTTCACTATGTGAATGTACAAACATTAGAACTAATAATATTATAGTATTATTTATTTATTTTATACAACCGCTTGCAAAACTCACGGTGCGTATCTTTCATCCGTCGAATTAAATTATTATAAAGTTTTTAACATTTCTCATCTGACTTATTATTAAGTATCAACTGTATTTAATTATGAGTAAAATGTATTAAAATGTAATATCTCTTGAGTCATTGTTAAAGTCTTTCCATAAGCCGCCGTATAACGTAAGTATAAAAGAGAGTTTTGCATGTGAGAAAAGCAAATTATCTTCATGTACTTATTATAGAATTGTGGGTAGGTACCTAAATGGTTTGAGAAAGAGATACGCTGGAGGCGTCCCTCTTTCTTTATTCTCACTCCGGTCTTAGTTGGAAACTTATTTCTCTTATCTCCCCTTCTCTTCTGGTAACATGAAGGTTCCATTGACTTCTTGCAAATATTGTGGCTGGCTGTGTATGTAGAAAAAACGGACAACGATAAAAAACATAAAAGGACGTATACCTATAAAAGTATTCATTTTTATTTCTCGTTTCTTTTGGTTACAATTTTCAAAAACCCGGAACATTTGCAGTTTTCACTGTATATTTACAATAATTTAAACTGTTTTGTAAATTTAAATTTTGCTTTAAGTTTTTACAAATATGTACATAGATTATAGGACGATATATTTATTATTTTCTGCTATTCTATTTATTTATTTTAAAACAAATGAAAAAGTATTGTTTTTAGTAATAGTTAAATATTATTCATTGTTTACTCACTGTAAACATTCAGCAAAAAAGGATTTATCAAAATATGTAGAAATATACACCAACGCTTTCCTCGTTGCCTCGTTGTATTTATATTATGAGTTTCTAATAGATATCTACTTCAGTATCTACTCTAAGTAAAATACATTAATAAGGATTCGCATGATCTTTTACTAAGTAAAGAAATACTAGTCAGCGAACCTAACAAATGCCATACTTCATTGCACTAGATGCAATTTGTTCTTGAGACACGTGGTCTCCAAGAAATTAGATTTTCAAAGAGTTTAGTGTACTTTAGAATCTGCAGTAATATTTCAAACACTATGTGTCATGACATTTGTGTATGTAGATTAATGTGCGTTGTATCCTCCCATGCTATGCTGCACTGAGTACATATTATATAATATACTGATTACATATTGTACGAGAACAAGCTCCATTTAGGTTGTATTTATTCTAAAAGTGTTACTCACAAAGGTTTAGCTATTAAACATGCTTGTACTGATACACCGTTGTAGAGTTGGATGTATTGATTTTAATTAATTTACTTTCAGCTTTAGGTTGAACTATTATAAATTTAAGTTATAATTACTTAAAATATAAGCTTTACACCTACACATAGATATATAGTAATGCAAGTCTAAACTCTGCATTTCATTTCATTAGTTCATACATGAAAATTAACGTTTGAAATTGCTTATTATCTTTTAGAATCTGCTTGTTGAATTTACATAGCTAGGGTGAATGTGATACTTTCAGAATGTTAACTCAGTCATGGCCTATTATTCTTATATTATGTTTAGTTTGAAATAGAAAAGTGATTTGATTAATGAAGTGAGGTGTAATTAAAGTAATAATGTGACGAAGCCTATCGTAAATCTATCATATGTATCGACTAATTCATTTGAAATAACAGTAGGACAAAAGGACACTATGCTTAACTGTAATAATGATATACTAATATTATTGTATGAATTTCAATATCAGTGAAATAGACGTTTTAATTTATATGTGTCTTCCGAGGATAAAATAAACAGATAGAAAAAAAAAACTCGGCAAATACATGAGTCGAAATAATATATAATGTTCAGCTATTAAAAAATTAATAATTCCTTGTCATTACAAATATTTGAAGCAAGAAATCTCAAATACCCATTAATTTATTTTCTCTGGAGTCGATTGGCTGAAATCTATATTGATCTTTGTAGATCTTATCAAAAAAATATTTAAAAAAAACCTTTTTCTTTCGTGAAAACGTGTAGCTTGAAACCTAACACATCTACTTTTATGTTTAGAAAAAATGGTAAGCTTCTTATGCAAAAAAATATTAATACCTTTTTTGTAAAAATATGATGTTTAATCCCCAACATGCCTATATTTATGTCCAGAAAAAACGGCAAGGTACCTACGCAAAAAAAAGCTCTTCTCATCGTTGAAACATGAAGTTTAATAGTTTAGATTTCTATATTTAAGACCAACCCTCCAAACCTACTCAAGGTCCATAAAATATATCTTTGAGATATTGACGATATCCTTTCCATCAGTCTTCATCTTTTTTTTTTAGTGGAGGGGAAATCCATCATGGACACCCGGCCTTTCAGACCGGGTAGTGCCGGACTTCTACCGGCTTAAACACCTCCTCTTCCTTTGCAGCTTGGTTCCTACCTTTCGGTCTACCCAAACTGCAAACTTTGACATGTTATCCCTCCATTTGCAGTCGCCTTTCATCCCTTTCTTTCTGGGCTATTATCTCTTCCATGTAACTGCCCACCCTACTCCATACATATGAGGATTGCACCATTGACTCTATCATGGAATCGGAATCGAAACGGCCTATCTGGATTATCATGGCTTCCCGTTGTTCTTGTCATCTCGTACACGTAAACAAGGTATGTTCAGGGTCATCCGTTTCCTCCTCACAGTACATACACCCTTCTGTTGGGGCCTTTTGTATATAAATATCTCCGTATCAGTCTTCATCTGCTCAGCAGACAGATCAATCAGTCATCATCTGATCTTCAGTTAAGAGTGTTTTCCGAAATACAGATTTAATCTACGATGTGCCAACCCTCGTAATTTAAGCGAAGACTCGCGTAGTCTCCAGACGCTTCGGATCCAGGATATGCAGTCTTGTATTCAAGGAACACCCACATCATCGTTCATCACTAGTTTTTAGCTTGCAAAATATATCGAATTTCGTATTTTGCCATAAAGCAAATTTATGCTTAGAGGCGTTACCTACGTTGGATCCTTTCACAATAGTGAAATTGTACTAAAAAAAATTATTAACTGCAATCTACTGTTCATTAAGCTGTACTTTAAATCTTAATCGAGGTTAAAGTCATTTTAATTAGTCATTCTATCTCTGTATACAAAATTCCCGGAGAGTTATAATAGGTTGCAGTCTCAGTTTAAATCTTTTTATATCTCTAATAACCACCTTTACTATCCCTATCATGTTTAATGTATACTTAATGAAAATTCTGAAAACACTTTATTTATTTATTCATTCTATACATAGAACTCCATAGAAGGTTTTATTTAAAATAAATGAGGACAAGTTTATCACAATGGTGCGATCTCTTCCTAGTAACCCAAACTTTACTAACATTTTAACAACAGACTGTGAAATTAATAAAATAGTTACAAAGTTTTGAGAATTCTTTTGGGAATGTCCTTGGATGATGGATGCAAGAGAGGAAATGATTTTGGGTATGACTGTTAACACTCCTCGACCCATCTGGTTTGAAGAAGTGTTTTTAAATACCACAAACGCTTCACACTTCAAAGCATTCGTGGATGTGTGGGTCTCAATATGGGATCTTCTACGTCAGCCGGATCCCCCGCCTACTACGTGGTAGGGTCGGAGATGCCATCACTGGCATAGTAGTACTGACAGACTAGAAAAATAAATAAATTGTCACCTAAACTGATAAATAGGAGTCCTTGAACTCCTGAAATATCTGACAAATAAAGTTATTTCGGCATACAAAGTTTTTTTGAAAAAAACATCCTTAACAATAATACTAACAATATGTTCAGAAAAAGTTTCATGGCAAAGTTAGTGTGACTGTGTCCAGTATTATGAAGGTAGGGAGAGAATGGTAGGTATACTTGGTAACTCCTCACCCTTCTGCGGTATTCTTTTAAAACACCCAAGGGCTTAGGGAAGTACGTAGACAGTAACAAGCCACTGCTATACAACATGATACTAAACTTCAGTATTTCTAAATTGACAGCCGTGCAATTACGGGAGAACTTGGAATGTATCAATATATTTTTTACATATGGATACGCGTCCATACTTTATACTTCTTGCATACCTACTGTGAAATTAAAAACAAATATTAAATGGTAATATGTTAATTTTTGCTGACAGAGACGTCTCTTATCCATTAAGAACATTGTCTTTCTCTATAGATCTCCAGTATCTCTTTCAACAAAGATGAAAAAATATTTATTTTAATTTTATCGAGGAATTCTACTACCTAAACACCGACACAATGAATACTTATACACAGGGTTTATAGAATGTAGATTTCATTTTGCCGATATTGTACAATTTCTATGGATTTTTTTTTTAAATCTGTCGATGAAACTTCACATATTGACGTATTTCATTTTTTATAAAATGTAAATTTGATTTTGTTGGTTTCGGATAGTGTCCATAGAACACTTCTTTTTCAAATTTTATCAATGAAATTTCTAAAATAAAACACGAACTATACTACTATACTATACCCTCACGCCGTGTCCTTGGTGGGGTAGGCAGAGAGAACGGAATGCCATGTTGATCTATCCTTACATACTTCTTTCGCTTCCTCTACATTCATCCAATTTCTCATATATACACGCCGATTTCTCTTACCTACTTAACAAGCGACCATCCTTGAGAATTTAATCCACGTGGTCAAAAGACGTCCGCGCTTTCTCACACCCCTTCTTTCAGATAAATACACCCTCTTCGTCAATCTAACATTATCCATTCGCTCCACATGACCAAACCATCTCAATTTATTTACACGCATTCTATCCACAACACTCCTCTTGCATCCACTCATTCTTCTGAAACACGCACACAATAAAAAAAAAAAATTAACATGAAACTAAAAATGTTTCCATAAAGATTTCTATATTATATATATTTAGTTGTAAAATTTATCAGAATTTATGATTGGTTCAAATTAGGTCAAATCGATCTGATAATGCATTTCTATCGTTATATTCGAAAGAACGGAAATGCAGGAATCAAACATTTAATAAACACCGTCAAGTTTTTCCAAACATAACATACATGAACATTCTATGTAATTGGTGGGTTCACTTTTATCGCCACTAGAATTTTTAATGACAACTGTCCCCATTTCAGTGATCCCGTAAATATTTTAAAACCAACACTCTGAGTTTGGTTTTTGCTTTGACTTTTATATCAGAATTTCAACCGAACGTTCGCATCGTTAATTTTATGCTGAATATTTCATAAGGGAGACAATATTATTATTTTTCAGATTAACGACAACATTTTCAGAGGATCGTACATTTTGCCTGAATCGTAAAATATGAGGAGTATGTTATATTTTAATATTTTCATATTTATTTGTATATTTACACCAACTTTACTAAAGGTGGTGTAAATATACACAATAATGTTCTATTTTATAGGAGCTTAATTATATAGTAACATGGTGAAATGTCTTATATATTTATATAAACGTAGTTTATTTCTAACAGTGTTCATTTTAGGTATTTGGTAGCAGCTGTCATTTTGTTTTTAATTTAAAAAAGTAATTCAAATTAACTTGTAAAACATGTTGTTAAAAGTTGTAACACGTTACGGCTAAACTTTGTGGTAATGTTTCATTCCAGCTGCAAACGAACAACCCATATGTAACATGCATACGAATAAAGCTACAACTTACCCTTCCTATTAAACTGTAACTATAATAAGAGTAAAGCTATAAGCTAGGAAATCTCTTCTTATAAATATTTTATTAAAAGACACTTACTTCAAAAAAATGTAAACTATCCACTTGCTTGCATTGAAAACTTTTCAACTGTTCACCACATAAAAGTATAATATACAGATACATATATTATGTTGTGACATGTTTGATTTTTTACAGGTACATATGTTAATTATATTATGACATGTTTGATTTTTTGATGATTGAAAAGTACATCATTGTCTTTTTCCGTAAATTCTTAATAAGTAGGTACACTACGTGATAGATTTTAAAATCATGTAGAGAACTTGTTTCAATTTTTGTGTTCCTACCCCTTTAGTGTACAGAGAATTTTAATGGAATGTTTCGTTATGGAATGTATCTGAATCGTGTATCATCATAATATAATATCGCCCTCGATTTCCCATTTTACTAAAACTTTATTTGTATGATTGCCATAAAACTCGTCTTTTACAAAGAAATATTATAACAGTACTCCTTATATCAGATATTATCGTCGTCGTCTTTGATATTTATGAAAAGAATTATTATACAAGTAGATAGTTTGAAGTACTTTTTCCAGAATAAGTAACAATATAAATTTCTAAAAAGACTTCTTACAGATTACAATATAAAATGGTATATGTATTATATATATTATTTTACATACGCACGAACATCTACGTTGACGTCACACGTTGGTTCCTATTATTATACTTAATCACCTGATTGCTTTTCTGTATGAAAAGGTTATGACATAATAAATCATTTGATGTCAATATAAAGTTTACGATTTACTTCCTTTTTTTTAATTACCAGTATTACTTTTGTGTTCAAACTCTCAATTGTTAATCTTTAACATTATTATGGTGCTGCTTTTAAAGGGGTTAGTTGGAAGACATCGCATTTTAGCGATAAGCTCACCCTCTTACTGTTTTAATTTGTATAATTTATTTGTTTATTTATTTATTCTTTACTGTAACAATAATAATTATGCACTCTGTCAGTGTTTAGGTAGTAGAATTCCATAGCGAAATAAATAAAACAAGTGTTTTATTCTTCTATTATTAATTCAATAAATCAATAACAATTACATAAAAGGTAAACATTCAAGTTAGATACAATCAATATACAGAGGGCGAGTTAATTCAAAGGTGCGATCTCTTCCAATTAACCCAAATTTATTGTAAACAATGTACAGTGAATAATCATTTGATAAAAGTTGTTAACGAACTTCATAATCCACGTGTATGCTTATTAACGTTCTCTAGTTAACACATCAATACATTTTCATTCATAAAAAATGTATAATTAAATTTAGTTGTTTCAACTAAATACTCGGTGTGTTATAACTATCAACCACAGAATAACACTATCTAGCACCTATCTATTATTTGTAAAGTAAATGATATTAGTAAGATAAATGTTTTCATCCAACACGTGTCAATAGTACCTATTTGAAAACACAAATGTAGGAGTACCTCAATCCTGCAATGATACAACACTTGGTTATTGAATTCTTTCAATTTGTACAGGAGAACAAAAGAAGCGTAAATATTATGTCATTTATGAAATTTATAATAACAACCTGAAATTGTAACATACTAAGTCACTACATGTCTATGTACTATTTTTTATCAACAAGATTTTATCTTACTCCGTCTACCTTCTAATGAATATTTAAGTATAGAGTGGCTATACTACTGGTGGGCACATAGTGACTCTGCGTTGTTGACACGCTCGACGAGTTTCCCAAGACCTATTTCTTGAAAAGCTTTCCACAACATTGGATGTTTTATTTAAAGTTGATGCATCTGCAACCTACCTCAACAACAGGCATGGGTACTTTTAGGTTTTTCCAGTACGGGCGTCTTTCTATTTGTTTCT
Organism: Athripsodes cinereus; assembly: GCA_947579605.1. Lineage (NCBI taxonomy): Eukaryota > Metazoa > Arthropoda > Insecta > Trichoptera > Leptoceridae > Athripsodes > Athripsodes cinereus. Next base: position 12,277,975 of record OX388314.1, on the reverse strand, counting down.
TTTGAATACTTTAAGTGTGTACTATATACATTTAGTACTTATTTATTTAGTTAAACTCCATTTTATTTCATGTAAAAAAAAAACAAAAAAGTTATTATTTTTACTGTATTTATTTATTAAATTTAAATTAGTGAGCAGGTTTCGACAAAGTCAAATTAGTTTGACAATAACTTTATAAGTAGTAACCTGGTCACTAATTTAATAAATAAATACAGTAAAACTAAAAAAAAAATTTACATGAAATATTTAGTACTTATTTCGTGCATATAAACAAAATGTTATAAACATTATATTCATTTTTACCCCTTTATTTTATCAACAGTTCATACACCTGCAATATTATTAATGTTCTGATTTTATAATTCTAATAACGGTACCCTGTCTTTTAGACTATCAAAAACTTTTAGTGAATATTTTTTCTCTCCCAAATAACAATGTACAAATTGATGAAAGTTTCCATGTTACTATGAAATATTTTATATTCACAAATAACTTCAACCGGGTAGATAATTAATATTAATAAATAACATAATTATATATCTTACATAACTATAAAGTAAATAATATTTTAAGTTTATATTGCAATTTTAATAATCGTTATTAAAAGAGCACCAATATTATTTTTTTCACCGTGTACAAATTAAACATTTTTGCTATTTTTTAATTCATATATTATGTGACTCAACGATGTGATACATTGATAAATGATTTGTTCACAATGTGTGAATACATTTAAGCCCAACCAAATGATCAAATAGATCCTACCTAATGATCGCAGCTTTTTGTCGAGAAGGGTTATTATTTATTATTCGTTTGTTTGTATTGGTTATAGAAGTGTTACATTTTATTTATAACCACCCAGAAACAGTCTTTACAATAAAAATGTAATATACATATTTCAATAATGCTCCGCACTTCATACATACTTCTATACATATTTCAATAATGCTCCGCACTTCATACATACTTCTGTACAAGAAGGATATAATACTCGAAAATAAATTAAAATATTTCATTTAAATTTCTTCTGAAATTTCCGTTTCATAATAGATTAAGATAATTACTTATGTATAATTGTTTTAGAAATTAATTACTTGGTTGACCATTTGTGAGCATTAATGAATGTCTGAAATTAACTCAATTACACACCCACAATAAACCTATAATAAAAGGTTCTATCACAGGAAAAATAGAGTGAAGCAAATGCTTTAAAAATAAGTTTTTTTTTCAAGATTACAATTTTCAAAGGTTATAAAACATCAACTTACACAAGTACAAAAACCATAGGTACCTACATTCATAGAAATACTGAACCCAGTGAGTGAATAAGGCTTTTCTATTCAAAGTAATTTTGGGTCATTTGTATTAAATTTCGTTAAAACATCGTATTTTAAAAATATCATTTTTTACAGGTTATCATTATTTTAAATCCTAATTTTTACACAGTATAAGTGTAATTGGTTTTTTGCAATGAAAATAAAATGTACTTAAAGTACTCTTCTATCAAATAAAAACAGGTTAGCCCAATAACTTTATCCTTGGGTCAAACGATAGAGGCCTTATGTAAACGTTATTTTTAAAACCTTGTTTGACAGAGCGTATAATTTTTAAACCACATCCCCTTGCTACCACCGTATCGCCACAAACTCGATTATCATTGAAGCATATTGGGGATGATAAACAGGAGCCATTGTTAACCATATTAGAGTGTTTGATTCAGCAGTTTTACATCACCTATACCCCCTCTTCCCATCCCCAACTTACTAAGTAACCCTCAAACCCAGACTCCGCCTCTGGTAATATCCGGTCACGGTGGCTTCTCAATAGGAAATGACAACCACTTACTCGTATACTAATTTACATTCTATATTGATATGCAAGTCATATTTCATTATGACGTTATTCGTTTCTCTCGTAATATTGGTATTCCTATGTTTCTCTGTGTCATAGTAATGCTAAAAATTAATAGAACATTACTATTATAGTACAATAATATGGAAATTTCATGCAGTGACCTATTTTTAAACTATTCATTTGGATGGTTACTTATTTGAAGATTTTAGGGCTTTTAAAGATTGCTTCATAATCAATTTTATGTCTTGCTAAAAAAATTATACGTTTCGATATTATGTTTTTTTTTTTCAAAAAAAAACAAATCTTGCGCTTTTGTTCTGGTAATGAATTATTGTTCGAAATTTGTTCTACCAAGATACTTTTTCCAGAGACTCGTCATTATTCTAGAAAATCTGGTTAAAAGTATCACCAAATTTCTAGATTTCTCAATGCTTTTAGCCATCATAATTCAAAAAGTAAACAAATTTTGAACATATTTTTTCTCAATTTTGATTGTGCCTTTCTGGGAAAAAGGAGATGATTGTAATTTATATTAAATAAACATTTAGTTGAATTACGATTACTTCCACCGGCAGCTGGCTTGTACTACATAATTTAAAAATATAGTAACATCTGTTCTGTTTCCTTTTCGAAGGGTTCAGCCTACGTGAGGTGCATTTGAAATGTAGATACTTTTCTATTGATTCTTTTGAGATAAATATTTATTTAATTGTAAGGGTTAAGGGGATGGGTTTATGATACCCTTAGGTACTAATAAAATCACCATCATTTCTACCATTTTAAAAATATCTTGTTCAATAATGAAAAATTTATCATACAAGTTTTCTTTTTTTTCAGTGCATTCCCTTCCAAACTTGACTGTCTTATCGCTGTCTGGATGCAGTAAAGTAACGGATGAAGGTGTGGAACTAGTGGCTGAAAATCTTCCACGATTAAGAGCGTTAGATCTCTCGTGGTGTCCGAGGATAACCGATGCCGCCCTCGAATACATTGCCTGTGATCTAAATCAATTAGAAGAACTTACATTAGACAGGTAAGAATAATATCTATACATCACGGAATATTTAAAATTAATTAATTTTAATATGAGCCCCCATGATGGGCTTACCTTTTTTATACCTTTTCTAGTACCTATTCCAAAAGAGGCAAGATAACCAATACACGTTGTTTAAAACATCATTTTATTTTTAATTTGGCGACGAGATATACCACACGTCCTGGACGTCTCATTCGCTATGGCATGGAGAATATTACTTATGTACTCTCAGTATGGAACGTGTGATGTTATAATATATGAAGCATTCTGTAAATAATTTATTTTTTCAAGAAGAGTGCATTTTTGTGAGAGAGGCCCCAGAGTTATATTTTAGCAAATTAATATACGAAACATCAGTTGTCAACATATGAAATATTTCAATATGTACAAAGAAATCTTTCTTTTTTAGCTGGCCACAGTGTAGTTTAAATCAGGACGAATCTACCTGTGTCCTCAGAAAAATCGTTTTTTTTTCAACAATTTGAACCAATCACAAATCTTTATTTTGATTTTTCAAATAAGACGGGTTTCAAAATTAGTAAGAAATTTCAAAGCAAACTGAACAAACTGTTTGCATGTAAAAGCACATTTCGTTAGATACTACTGAGATGCAAAAATAATATAAGTATTTCTTTTCTTTTTTAAAAAAAAAAAGATATATCTGGGTTTTGTTATAAACCCAAATACAACCTTATACACCTTTCACAGTAAGCTACTAAAAGCTTGTGTCGTGAAAGGGGAGTTTGCCGGCATCTGGTATCGAACCACGGACCCCTCGTTCACGAGGCCGAGACTCTACCTCCAGGCTACCGACGAACGCAGTTTCAATAGCTACATAAAATTATTAGTTTTTAAAAATACTCTTATTTATTTGAATTTATTTGTTTAAATTAAAAAAAAACAAAAACTCATTAACCCTATTGGAAGCAAAAATAAATGAAGTAGGTATAACGCTGTCTCGATGAACTTTTAAATTTGGTTATATTCAAAAGTTGGGCACGTTAGTTTAGTAACAGTTATAAGGGCGCACTTGAAACTTAACTCTTAAAGTAAAGTTTTATAATGTTTCTTAGAATTTAAAATAGCGCAAATAGACAAGCGCTTACATACTTAGCTGCACAAGTATCTATGTGAATATGTGGTTTTCAGTAGGTATGTTAAATAATATGTACATAAGGGAATTACTGAAAATTGTGTTTGTGAATCATAACGAGTGAAACAATATCAACCAAATGTCCAGCATGTATTTGACCTACGTCGTTATGTAATTTAGGGCAAGTATCATACAAAACAATTTAATGTTATACACACATGCATAGTTATTAATAATAGTGACTGCCTTGTTAATGATCTCAGAAACCAATGTACGCCCTAAATTAATTCCATTTATAAATCAAGTGGAACAAAATCATACAGAAGTTTTAAAACATGTATTTAATTCATCGTCTCAAGTTTTCAAGCTGGCTTGTCTTGATATTTCAATGATTCTGGGCATTTTAGGCATTAATTTTTACCCTTTTATGAGCAGTGATTCTAATGGCAGAATGTATTTAAAAATGTATGTTAAACTAAATCCAAATTTTATGAAAATCTCACCATAAAAACTTTAGTTGCTTCACTGTGTCGGTGTTTAGGTAGTAGAATTCCATATCGAAATAAACAAAACAAGCGTTTTATTCTACTAATGATTTAATTTGTGAGAGAGACGTCTTTCGTCTTATTAGAATGTCCTCATAAGACGAAAGACGTCTCTCTCACAAATCAAATCATTAGTAGAATAAAACGCTTGTTTTGTTTATTTCAACTTTAGTTGCGTTTATTTTACTGTTAGTGTTTAACATAGATATTTGATTTTCATTTTCGATCTACATAGATTTTCATTGTAAAGATCCGTGGATTGTATTGATGAAATAATAGACTCATCCACCTATGTATACCGTTTTTTGTCATTTTATTATGTGAGATTGGTAACTAACGTGGTTAGATGGAGGAAATCAATACATGGTGATAAATTCGCTATTTACTGCATATCGTGTCATAATTTTAATACGTTAGCTATTAAATTTATATTCAACTGAGAGACAACATGCTTCTTTCAAAGACATGTTGAGTGTGATAAGTACGAGCTTATAAAATAATTAAATACGAGCTGATAATGTGACACGTAAAATATATAAACAATATCATTTATTTAGGAAGGATTAAATATGTAAGGTTGGCGGCCTTTGAGATGTGGTGCTACAGACGCATACTGAAGATACATTGGTCGGAACACGTCGAAAACGAAGAAGTATTAACCAGGGTAGGCGAAAAAAGGCAACTTCTTAAGAGAATCAGCCAACAACGAGCTAACTGGATTGGCCACAACATCAGTCACCCAGGACTACTCATCGCCATCGCGGAGGGTAAGACCGAGGGGACAAATGGCAAAGGCCGACCAAGAGATGCGTATATGGACCAACTGAAGAGGGACATGAACTGTGACTCATACGTAGAGCTGAAAAGACTGGCTGATAATAGGGAGGAATGGAGAAGAAAAACCAAACTCGTTGCAGACCAATCCAATGGATTGTAACTCATTATATATAAATATGTAATGGTTTCGAGACATTTTACAATATTATATAGAATACTATACAGTATTGTATCCCTTGTCTATGGTAAAGGTTTACCGAAATCGATCGCGATTTAAATAATCAAGTAACAGAAGTGCATTGTGGAATACTAAAAACATTCAAAACATATGAATAACATAGAGTTATAAGAATAAATTTTGGTACGAGATATCCGAGATATCCGAGGTAAATAATATATTGCGTAATGTTCATGTTTATGATTCCAGGAAATTTAAATAGCAACTTTATTTTTAGGAGGAAAGGATTACGGAGAGTGGTTATGGTACATTATTAATTTAGTTTTTGATCTAATTGGTGTCGAAATTATGAATTACTTTTAGTGAAATTACACAGAATTTTAGAAAATTAAAGCTGTGTTTTAAAACACTCTGTACTTTTTTCTTTTTATGAATGTTTTTTCACTCCCATTGAAATAGTGAATATACGATTCGTAATTTTCCAGTCTATCGAAGATCATCCCAGTGGTAAACATGAAATTAATTAATGGAATCGCATTTCAATGCCACTTTGGTGACGCTTTAAGTTTCATATACACATTTTATCCAACCTCATATTAGTAAAAGTCTCATAGAAAATAGAGAAACGAAAAGTTTACATATTGATTACTTTAAAAGCAGTCGGAAGATATAAACACAAAAGTTTATTTATTTATTTATTCATTCTTTACTTACATTGATTGCAAACAATTACATAAAAGGTAAACATTCATGTTAGATACAATCAATATACAGAGGGCGAATTTATTGCAAAGGCGCGATCTATTCCACCTAATCCAAATACATATAAATTCAGCAAAATTTTATTAATTATCTTTCATTCTCTCTCTCTCTCACCCTTTTATTATAACCTATAAAGTATTTAATTTTCAAGTTTATTTATGGAATATTTTTACCACGCAGTAAAATTAATAATAATAATAGTAATACACATTATTTTAGGTAAGATTTGGATAAAAATTACCTATAAGTTTACAACATGGTATAAACGAATAGTTTTGCACAATGGGCGAGTTTATCGCAGGGACGCGATATCTTTCAACTTTCCAAATAGAATAAATAACAAATTGAAAACAATGATTTAAATTATTACAATAAATGTTGAATTTAAATTGTCGTAGCAAAATAAAATTGTTTTTCCAAGACTTTGTGAAAATATTTATAAAACAACAAAACAAGTAATTTCACAGCGTGTATTTTTTGTAAATACGAAAATGAGGACAACAGACGTGATATTGTTAGAATATTCAATGTTTACACAGATTTGTTTTTAAAATAATTCTCACAAATGTTCCTAGGTATATCGTTTTCTTTTTGTTCATAAAAAATATATTATCTTAGAAAATAATGCTCCAAATTTCAATACTTTTGCAAATAAAAATACCTTTGAAGTATATATGAGTTAACACTGTAATATTATTAGTACCTATACCGAGTAGAGTTTGTACATTTCATGTGATAAATATTCGTTTTTTTACTGGTTGTTTAAAATTATACGTACTGCAAATTGTATAAATTTATTGTAAAAATGAAAAAGTAAGGGCTATGAAAAAACTCGAGAAAGAATTTAAGTCGACAATTAATGGTACTTTGTTCGAACGCGTCATAAATCTGCTCCTTTTCCACGCAACCTGTGTAGTGTTATTATTAGATTTCTAACGAGAGCTCGCCGAGCGGAAGGCATAAGTCTCCTGCCTGGAGGATCTGATTGAAATGTTAAAGGAAACATTTTCATAATGATTTTTTTACTCAAAGGGTAAAAATCTTTTTTTCATAAAATAATACACTTTCTATAAAAAACTTTATTCTTAACAATGATAAATTACTACAATCAATTCGCGCCATTAGAAAATATTATCTATTGCGAAATAATTTGAGTGAACAAATAATATATTCTCAATGTAAGATATTTTATCAAATATTAATTTTACTATGTATTTTGACCATTGTATGAGGTCATATATGTAAATTTAACACATGAAACTACCATATAAGGCTTAGAAAAGACAACGTCACCTTATTCGGTAGTGCCCCGGACGGGACTTGAATTTAATTGGACAAAGCACTCCTCGCGACAAGGTTAAGGGATGCGGGTTCAAGTCCCGTCCGGGGCACTACCGAATAAGGTGACGTTGTCTTTTCTAAGCCTTATATGGTAGTTTCATGTGTTAAATTTACATTAATTTTACTACATCAAGAAGCAATTGAAGCCTAACATTCGTCTTTCCATAGATCTTTGTGAGCATTTTAGCTTGTGGACACTTGCTGCAGTTAGCGATATGGACTAGAAACCATATCGCTAACTGCAGCAAATGTCCACAAGCTAAAATGCTCACAAAGATCTATGGAAAGACGAATGTTAGAGGTGAGTCTGAGAGATAAAATTAGAAACGAAGACATCAGATACCTAACAAATGTCACAGATATTATGGATCGTGTTGCAAAGCTTAAGTGGCAATGGGCGGGTCATGTTGCGAGACGAAACAACGGTAGATGGACTCCTAGAATCCTCAAATGGCGACCATGGAGTAACAAAAGAAGCATCGGCAGACCACAAAACAGATGTACTGACGACATTACTCCAATCGTGGGAAGGAAATGGATACAGAGGGCACAGGACCGCGACGTTTGGAAAAGTTTGGAAGAGGCCTATATCCAGCAGTGGAGAGATGGCTGACTAGTAGTAGTAGTAGTAAGAAGCAATTACTGAAAATGTCAAGTTTAGTAATTTTTTACAAAAACGTATGTTCCAAGCAGAAGTAGAGGGTAATCCCCTGCATGATGGTGTGGTGACATAATCTGCCTAGAACAGAGAAGCATGTCAAGCAGTCAATGTAGCTGATTGAAAACCGTTGCTATTATATTTTATCTCTTACTTGTGTTAGTTTTAATTTTAATTTTTAATATCTTATCATGTTTATAATAAAATCATTGGACCTTATCATTATATTATCATTATGAAATAAAATATAACCTATATATTCGTAATACTTACAAAGAGTATCATACTTACAAACAGTAAATGATAATCTTTATATTGCTAAAACGTTTGAAAATATTCCTTTTTAAGATTTACTTATTTCTCTTGGAATTGGAGTTTCTTATTCCCTTAACGACTTAATTTACAATAAAAAGACTTCGAGAACCAAAATGTTTATACCTTAAGTTGGTAATAAAATTTACTTTCATCTGATATTATTTTTCAGTATTACAACAAAAAAGCTATCATGTTTACAACAAACTATTATGTTTAAAAAAATATCCAAAGTCTTCCCGCAATAGGTGATGAAAAAAAAATATAAATTAAACAGTAGCCTGCACTGTCCATCGAATACCTGGTAATATTCCTTTACTTGATTTTACTTAGGTGGCGTTTCATAAATAGATAATTGTATGACGTTTGTATCCGTGTAGATGGTGGGTTTCTTTCAAAAGGCTTCGTTTTAACAATCTTCAGAGATATATGGAAAAAAAGACACAGTTAGTCATAGTTTTACTTCAAAGATTTTAATGAGTAGTGTGATCTGGTTTCGACTTAAAATGTCATTGTCAAACTAAAGTAAAACTAAAACCAATTGTGTTTTTTTTTTCATATATAAGCATGGAGTTCTACAAGATTAACGTCGACTCGATAAATAATCTACAGAGAGTCTCAGAGACGCTAGTAAAAATTCCATACTTTATTTGACTCCTGAAGATGTAAACAGATTTATTGTTTCCATACTGATAAAATTCATATTATGACGAACCAAATAATACCAAAAATCTATACTTATTTTAAAAAAAAGTTAAAAAAGTGGAATTTTTGCACAGTATCATATTGGAAAGGCGTATTATGCAAATTCCGATATTCGACTACCAGCTGTAAATGATTCAGGAAAAATTATACACGAGGCAAATATTGTGAATATATTTTTATTTGTAGTACTGTATTTCATAGGTGATGCTTTTTATTTATTTCGAAGTAAAACATTTATTTTGATAAATAATTTTACAAATGTGATATTTTGTTTTGAACGATCTTAATCTAAATATTTCAATGTGATGTTATGTTATCATTAAACGTAATTCTGTTTCACAACAAAAAGCATAATAAATACGTACATATACGCCATCAGCATTTCACATATTATCTGCAAAGCACTCGCATACCTATATGTACCAACTCATAAGTTGATACCGCAGGCATGCCACATTTCATGGTGAATGTTTCCATTTATAAGATGAAATTTTATATACCACCTACAACTACAATGAATTTCATAAAATCAATTTATTTTGCATGGATTGCGTTGGTAAAATTATTTATTATTTAACTTGAACTCTTATAAATTAATCATTATTCAAGCTAAACGCAGAATATCGGATTGATTAAAGTAAAGTCATTATTACATATTTAGATCTACATGAGTTCTTAATAATGCCATCGGTTCTTAAGTGGTTATGTTATGTCTCATTGAAATTCTTTCATTCATACCAGTTATTAATTGGTATGAATGAAAGAATTTCAACGAGATATTTTTTTAGAAAATAATATTTTTGGATTTCTCTTTTCTCTTAACCTTTGAAATATACAATATGTAAAACAGTTGGCATGTTTTATGGCGCAATTATGATAGAACAATAACATTTTTACTTGTCGTAATAATGAAATACACTTCCTGAAATTGGAAATGTGTTGTGTACACCACATTATTTATTACACACAATAAATATGATTTACTTTTCAGTGTGCGATAAATTTTCATCCTAAAATGAAAAAAAAAACGTTCCTTACTATCAAGATCTAGGATATTGTGTGAATAAAATATTAAAAATATTATCTTCTTTTTAAATTTTAACATATCTTAATGGAAATGAAATGTCTAGACGATGCCTACTCAATTTTTCTATTTCTTTCTTTGTTAAATTATTTATTGTGTGCTGGTGCACTAGTGGTACAATTCCATGATCAAAATACTTTATTTATACATAATCATTTTTTCTACTCTAATCAATTTTCAAAACAAAATTCTTTGGACTTGTTAGGTCATTATCAATCAAATTGATTGGAATTTATAATAAACACAGTTACTAAGTTTTAGACGTACAAATGAAAAGTCATATTTTTCATAAATGGATGAAATAAATAAATGGAAAATAAATATGTTCCTATCTCAAGGATCAGCCTTTAATTTACTACAACCTTGTCTTTTATTATTATTCTTTTTTATTATTTATTTCCAATATATTACATATTTAAAAACCACAAAAAGTTTATGTGTACATTCACAAACATATATCTCGCGTAGGTACTTGTCTTTTTTCATAAATACTTTTATAGCATTTATTACATTCATATTCCTATATTTACTTTTTTCGCATATAAAAGCGTATATTTTTTTGTTAAATAATATTGGTATTTTGTAAGTTGGGAAAGTATCAAGGTGGTGTGGACAGTGGTTTGGACATATTGAACGAATGAACGAAGAGGTTATACTTGTCTGAAAGAAAGGGTGTGAGGAAGCACGGGCATCCGAGAACCACGTGGCTTGATCACGTGGATCAAATAAATTCTCACGGACGGCTTTGTGTTGAGTAAGAGGAACCGACTTGCTTGCATGAGAAACTGTATGAATATGGATGAAGCGAAAGAAGTGTGTAAAGACATTGCTACGCATTAAATAATCGCTGCGGAGAAGTTCATACTGACTAATGTTCCTACAGTCAATTGTTGTCTGTGAGTCTTCCGTAATAATAATAATAATTGTACGTTACAAAGAACACGTGACTGGCTGATGCTTCGATCTGCACACGGCACAACATCGTATGATTCTCATTCCCTTGAAGAATAACCGTTAAACGTTACTGGTCCCGCTAGCGTCTTTTTGAAATCAGTTACCCGCAAATCATGGCATAGGTCGGACGAAAGAAGGGTTTGTCCCTTCCCGCCTTAGTTGCGAACCGCCTTGCGTAGCTCCGACACAACAATAATACTAACGATAATTAATTAATAGTACTTAACTTCATAATGTGATAAACAAGTGTGTTGCCTTCTGTTGTACGTAAAACTATTCGAATTGTGTGTCGTTAATAATATACTTTAAAAATCTGTGTTAGTTTTACGTGCGCGACCAATCTTACAGCCAATATCAAGGAACAATAATAATAATTAATAATCAATAGTAATCGATAAACAGAATAATGTTACGAACAAGCATATATTCCCTTTGAGATATATATATATTGCGATTCTTGTGGTGATAATGATAATATTTGGAAGTTTTGAGTAAATAATATATGTCCGTTAGGGCGTGGTTTCGTTGTGTTCCCGCCATTCTACATAACCGTGTGAAGTGTGTTAATCCATTGTTTCTGAACAAATATTCTATGTTAGGAATCATGAACAATCACATAAACTGTTCTTTCTACTTTCTCAGTATTGTGAATTTGATTGAAATTGCGAATGTGTTCCTAAATCTTCAGCGTGTACAGCTTCACCTCGGATAGTCAGTATATTGCGTAGCGGTGATTTACCGATATAACTCGCATTCCAATGTGAACTGGGTAATCCTTTAGTAACTTCCCCGGTCCATACCCTTGTCAAAAGAGTGATTAAATGACTAGCTGTGTATTTCTGAAAGGACTATTGAAATAGTGACTCCTTCTGCCTTTTACACTGAGGATAGTGTAGGAACGTATAAGATACTTCATGCCTCTTGAGAAATAGTGATCTCTTCCGTCTTGAGGACAGGATCTATCAGATTCTGTCACCACCCACGCACCCCTGTACGTCTTCGGTGTGACCAGCGACCGCCATAGAGACATCAGAGTATGTTTCTTTCACGATCCTGCCTTCTACCGTCAAAGTACGCCCTATACTTCATCAGTAATATGCTCGGTTTTGTGTTATTCAACAACAGCTCGCCTGTCCATCTGTAAGTGGCTATATTACTATTGTATATTGTATGTAATGATATTTGTTCCGTAACAGAGTTCATATTATCATTGAACTAACTTATATATTATTTTCCGTTGTGTAATAATTTAAGATCTTGAGTTTGAATGAAGAATGAATGGTTCCTTTTAAATATTTATAGATCACATGATAAACCAGGTATTGATTTATATTGATAATTCCAAGGTTGGTTTATTTGATAATTACCAACGTATGTTATTATGTCTCCATACAAATTTACTTTGAAGTTACTGTCTTGTTATGTAATATATGTTTGCACAATAAATGTGAATCACTTACCCTACGATATCTTTCTGTTGAAATCCATTTTATACCTACAAGTAGATTCAATACTTTTAATAATGCTAAAGTACATCTCTTCGCCTCCTTGTATATAGTCTTCCAATAACCTAGTTTATACTCGGAGTAGTTATGTCATAAAGGTTCGATTCCTTGACCAACCAATGGATGAAAGACCATATTATTTCACTATGAAAGCAACAAAGAGCTAAATGAATGGCTCCATTGATAGAAATAAAATATCCACTTTATAGGAAGGATATGATGTACTTATGATAATCTTTGTTCCACTTGACATAAATTTTTGATTGTTTATATGGATATATATATATATATATGATTCTACTCAAGAAAAGATATAAGTAGAATCTTTGCAATATAAAGTATGCTAACAGAAGAAACATTATTGCTCGAATTACCTATGTATTCTATATTGATAAGATGACCATAAGAAAATGATGAAACCAAAGGATAAGGAATTCTCTGAACTTTACGTGAGTATAAATATATAATTGAAATATGTACACACACACAATGCATTCCTCTTGTACAGACCAAGTAGATTCATACCTAGACATGAACTTGAGCCAATATATTAATCTGTTGTACTTGCAAATATAATTGTAACTTTCTTTATATGCTTTCTCTATATAATATAATATTCTATGTGTTTTCTATGTGCTTTGTACATAGAAAGCTGGGGGCTGAGCCATTTTATATACTTTTCTTATGTATAATTCATGTAAATACTTTTAAATGTTCTTGTTAATTTCTCTTTTGATAATTTTGTATAATGATATGATGCGATCGTCCTAGTGGGACGATATCGTGTTATTTTGTGAGCTCGTCCGTTGGATGTAGCAATGTGGGCGTACGACTATCGTATCAATTTGGGGGCTCGTCCGGGATCGTACAACTCGCATAGTTGTTGGCCCGAAAATTTTAAATGTATTGTGTGGTGAATATGCCTAATCGTGAAGTTCAGAATTCTTGTCTTTATTGTGTAATAATGTGTATTGATATTAATTGAAAATGTAATAATTTTAATGTGTGTATGTATATGAAAACAATTTTAAAAATGAAACAGGAATCGTAAAATAGATAATTTAAATGTCCGTATTTAAAAAATAAATGTATTGGTGTATAGCGCAAACGTTTGTCGCGAGTATTGTTATAATGTGGAGTAAAAGATCGATGCCGTATGAGAAAGAATTGTATTGTAGAGAATATTCCATCGTAATGTTTCGTTATAGGCCGCAAACAAAACATCGTGAAACCGACCTACATAATATAACGAAGATATAGTGTGTATCTATAATATCGAACGCCGTAAGGATGGATATAATATTATACCGTAGTTGTGCATCGCGAGAAGCGAGCGGTGTGCAAACAAGTAGTATACATGTCTATACAGCGTATAATAGGTACATACCTGTACGTCGCGAGAGAAAGAGACATCGTACAGACCTACCGCAACAATGTAATAGAAATATTCACGCGCGAAACGGGAACTCCAGATTACTAGTAAAATGTATAGTTGAAAATAATAATATTGGAACGAAACGAAATATGTACCGATACTGTAGTATGTATAGTAAACCAAAGTGTACAAAGAACTTTGCCGGTAAGCAGAATTTTGTTGTAATGTTATTTTGATAGTAAATTCATTTTCAAACAATGAGAGTAAAAATCGATGTAAATATTAAATTGAATTAAATTTTTTGAAACAATAAAACGTTGTATTTGGAATAAATATCTTTATTGAACTCTTGGAGAAATAATATTAAATGATCGTTGTTGTGTAAAATTATGCGTAGTAGAGTTTTGATAAGAATATATATGTGCGTACGTAGTGATGTGACGAAATAATAATGATAAATAATATTAAATAAATATTTTTTGTTTTAAGAAAATTAAAGTTAAAAAATAAATCGAAGTGAATAATGTTAAACCTTCACGACCGTTCACGAAATTTGAAAAATAAATACACTTAACCCTTTGTGAAGCATGACCGAATTTGTCAACCCTTTGTGAATAATAATTGAATTTTTTTTTATGTCAAGTAGTGAACTATAACTGAATCTTGGAATTTAGTTAAGAAACAGTTAACCCTTTGATGACCATCGTTGAAAATTTTGACATTAACGTAAATAGTGGAATGATGTTTTGTAAATTTTTTTTTGGAAATTAAATGAGTAACCATGTAACGATGTAGAATTTTTGCTGTTGAATATTAACCCTTTGTGTTCGGAATTTGTTATCTTTTGTGAAGTAATTAATTTTCTTGAAATGTAATAATGTGACTTTTGCGGCTTATTATCAGCGTGACATATTGAAGTAACCTATGCCTTGTTTATTTGAGAACTGAGTCCGTTTAGTGAATTGTCCCGTTAAGGTAAACTAACGAACGCTCTTTGATAAAAAAATGAGTTATGTTTATGTAATATGTGAAGCCGTGGTAGGAGAGATGTGTTTAAATATTTTTTTGTGACCTTTTGTGTAATCGATATAGAGACGATGTTATCTGGATGTGTGAAAGATAAATCGTAATGCTCTTTTTGATGAATGTAGACAATGTGATTGCTAATCGTTCATGCCTATTATTTTGAAGTTTGAGTTTATATGACGTTTAATTCCGCGTAGGACACGTAGTAATCTCTTATGAATTGTAATTGGAAATGTTTGGATGTAGTATATCCCTTGTTGAATAATATAATTTTGTGACTTTGTGGAAAAATTGTTATGTTGCTTGAATACATTGGAAAATGTGATAGAACATTTTGACATTGAACGGGAATGGCTTATGAAGGACACAGAATAAAACCTGTAGTGGAATGTTGGCTACAGATATTCAATGGGATAATTTTAATTAATTGTATGTTAGTGAATAAAGATGATGTATGAATCTGTTTATGAAAGGTGAGTCCTGTATGAAGAAGTAAATGTTGAATTTGAATAATGATGTATGTAAAGAATTTATTGAACTTGTAACTTGTATATTGTGTAGCAAAGATCGAAAGTTGTTCAATGTATTTGTCATGTATTAAGCCTGTATGAGGATGACGATCCTCTGAGATTATCTCTATGTGAGAAATCTGTCTCTGTGTGAGAACTGTGTCTATGTAATATGCGTAGAAGGATTTGACGCCAATAATGAATATCGGTTACTGTAAATGTGATTGCAGTCGTCGTGATGTACCATTATGTCATGTCTGCGTGTAAATTGTTTTTCTAATATGTATATGTCCTTATTATGTCTATGATTTCTTTCTGTGCTTTGCCAATATCTTTGTATGGTACATGGTACATGAAATCACTTGTATATGAGTGCTATTAAGCTTAATGGGTTAAATGAAGCGTAAATGTGGTATCTCTAATTCCATCTATACAAAATTGTTTATATTTATTTAAATTCCTTTATGTTATTTTTCCAATGGCTTGCCGGATACATATAACTGGAATCGAAATAATATGAACCAACTTCTTAAGTACGTAACTTTTGTTTTATATGTTTGTCATGTTTAAAATATTAACTTGTCGTCGATCGTAGTAAAGGAATCCATCAATGAAACGTACGTATATTGAGAAATTGGAAGAAAGAATTTTATCGCCAATGTAGAACGAACCGTATATTGTAACGTAATAACGATCCTGAGTTTCTTATAAAATTGTATTGTAAAATGTTTAAAGTTGTTGTTTTCATAACCTGTGTTTTTCATATACATGCACATATGCACCTGTCTATATATATACACACCTCTATGTACTATTATATTGTTATGATTGTAGCTCTCAAACTTTTGTTAGGAGCCCCGTACTAAAACAACTAAAGTGAATTTTGTGTTATTATTAAGAAGTGTAAGTCAAAATATGAAAACAGTTCGCATCAATTTTGACTATGGGCAATTTACCGCGAGTGCTTAATAATAATTATTGAACGGGCTATAGGATGTAAGAAACATTGTAATAGTATATAAGCTACCATTTTTTGAATTGTTTGTCTGTAATTGGGTACCTATATGGTTGCTTATGTATCCAATGGTTCTCAACTTTTTATGTAACCAGTGGTATTCAATCTTTTCATGTAACCAGTGGTATTCAATCTTTTCATGTAACCAGTGGTTCTCAACAATTTTTGTAGTGATTCTCAACTTTTTTTTGTATAATTGGGGAACTTGAAAATTTGTCGCTTCTCTTCAAATTTTCAAGAGGGGCCGAAAGGGAGAATGCTACGCATTAAATAATCGCTGCGGAGAAGTTCATACTGACTAATGTTCCTACAGTCAATTGTTGTCTGTGAGTCTTCCGTAATAATAATAATAATTGTACGTTACAAAGAACACGTGACTGGCTGATGCTTCGATCTGCACACGGCACAACATCGTATGATTCTCATTCCCTTGAAGAATAACCGTTAAACGTTACTGGTCCCGCTAGCGTCTTTTTGAAATCAGTTACCCGCAAATCATGGCATAGGTCGGACGAAAGAAGGGTTTGTCCCTTCCCGCCTTAGTTGCGAACCGCCTTGCGTAGCTCCGACACAACAATAATACTAACGATAATTAATTAATAGTACTTAACTTCATAATGTGATAAACAAGTGTGTTGCCTTCTGTTGTACGTAAAACTATTCGAATTGTGTGTCGTTAATAATATACTTTAAAAATCTGTGTTAGTTTTACGTGCGCGACCAATCTTACAGCCAATATCAAGGAACAATAATAATAATTAATAATCAATAGTAATCGATAAACAGAATAATGTTACGAACAAGCATATATTCCCTTTGAGATATATATATATTGCGATTCTTGTGGTGATAATGATAATATTTGGAAGTTTTGAGTAAATAATATATGTCCGTTAGGGCGTGGTTTCGTTGTGTTCCCGCCATTCTACATAACCGTGTGAAGTGTGTTAATCCATTGTTTCTGAACAAATATTCTATGTTAGGAATCATGAACAATCACATAAACTGTTCTTTCTACTTTCTCAGTATTGTGAATTTGATTGAAATTGCGAATGTGTTCCTAAATCTTCAGCGTGTACAGCTTCACCTCGGATAGTCAGTATATTGCGTAGCGGTGATTTACCGATATAACTCGCATTCCAATGTGAACTGGGTAATCCTCTAGTAACTTCCCCGGTCCATACCCTTGTCAAAAGAGTGATTAAATGACTAGCTGTGTATTTCTGAAAGGACTATTGAAATAGTGACTCCTTCTGCCTTTTACACTGAGGATAGTGTAGGAACGTATAAGATACTTCATGCCTCTTGAGAAATAGTGATCTCTTCCGTCTTGAGGACAGGATCTATCAGATTCTGTCACCACCCACGCACCCCTGTACGTCTTCGGTGTGACCAGCGACCGCCATAGAGACATCAGAGTATGTTTCTTTCACGATCCTGCCTTCTACCGTCAAAGTACGCCCTATACTTCATCAGTAATATGCTCGGTTTTGTGTTATTCAACAACAGCTCGCCTGTCCATCTGTAAGTGGCTATATTACTATTGTATATTGTATGTAATGATATTTGTTCCGTAACAGAGTTCATATTATCATTGAACTAACTTATATATTATTTTCCGTTGTGTAATAATTTAAGATCTTGAGTTTGAATGAAGAATGAATGGTTCCTTTTAAATATTTATAGATCACATGATAAACCAGGTATTGATTTATATTGATAATTCCAAGGTTGGTTTATTTGATAATTACCAACGTATGTTATTATGTCTCCATACAAATTTACTTTGAAGTTACTGTCTTGTTATGTAATATATGTTTGCACAATAAATGTGAATCACTTACCCTACGATATCTTTCTGTTGAAATCCATTTTATACCTACAAGTAGATTCAATACTTTTAATAATGCTAAAGTACATCTCTTCGCCTCCTTGTATATAGTCTTCCAATAACCTAGTTTATACTCGGAGTAGTTATGTCATAAAGGTTCGATTCCTTGACCAACCAATGGATGAAAGACCATATTATTTCACTATGAAAGCAACAAAGAGCTAAATGAATGGCTCCATTGATAGAAATAAAATATCCACTTTATAGGAAGGATATGATGTACTTATGATAATCTTTGTTCCACTTGACATAAATTTTTGATTGTTTATATGGATATATATATATATATATGATTCTACTCAAGAAAAGATATAAGTAGAATCTTTGCAATATAAAGTATGCTAACAGAAGAAACATTATTGCTCGAATTACCTATGTATTCTATATTGATAAGATGACCATAAGAAAATGATGAAACCAAAGGATAAGGAATTCTCTGAACTTTACGTGAGTATAAATATATAATTGAAATATGTACACACACACAATGCATTCCTCTTGTACAGACCAAGTAGATTCATACCTAGACATGAACTTGAGCCAATATATTAATCTGTTGTACTTGCAAATATAATTGTAACTTTCTTTATATGCTTTCTCTATATAATATAATATTCTATGTGTTTTCTATGTGCTTTGTACATAGAAAGCTGGGGGCTGAGCCATTTTATATACTTTTCTTATGTATAATTCATGTAAATACTTTTAAATGTTCTTGTTAATTTCTCTTTTGATAATTTTGTATAATGATATGATGCGATCGTCCTAGTGGGACGATATCGTGTTATTTTGTGAGCTCGTCCGTTGGATGTAGCAATGTGGGCGTACGACTATCGTATCAACATCTATCTCTCTGCCTATCCCACTCGAGACACGGCGTGAGGGTATAGTATAGTATAGTATAAGTATCAAAAAATTAGTTGTAAGTGTATAATATTATGTTGGTTTCTCAATGCGGAGCCTTTGTACGATATTATGTGAAAACATTTTAACATTTCCCACATAGCGGTTTCATGAGAACAGAGGACAGCTAAATTGTGGTTACAAACTTTATACATTATGGTTGTAATAATAATAAATACCTAACTACTGCATAATATTCTCATTCACTGTAAATGCATTTTGCATACGTTGAAATAATTATATTTATTAGTAAATAATATTATTTTGTTCTAAAAAGTGTCCACTACATATGACAACACACATTTGCATAGTTATTAAAGATCATATTATTGATATTTCCTGGATTCGAACGTTCGTTTAAAGTCAATTTTTTCAGCACTAATATATATTTATTTTTTTGCTTGTTATCTATAAAAAGAGATGGTAGTTTTAATTATTAATGAAATTTTTAGGAGTTAGGAGTATATATATATATATACTCAGTTATACGGATGCAGTTGCATAGTATTACCGCAATAAGTAGGTTCTGAAAAACTCTGAAATGTATGTACGTGTTGTAGGATAAAAGCATTCTACCATAACAATATATTAACTTACTTAATGACCGCAGTAGTTTCCCTCTTTTGACAATTGGTCTCTTTTTATTTCTATAATGTTTCATACTGTTTTAGTTGTTTTTTAGCATTATTACCATTATAAGCCACCCACCCAATATATTATATTTGCGAACTACTATTGTAGTTAAGATTTATGCTTTGAATAACATTTTCAAGTATTATTATCATAAAATATTATAGTTTTATATCCTTATAAAAAAATTGCGTAGTTTTATTAACGAATGATTATTACCAATGGTTCTCGATAAAGTAAATATTTAGTTTGCATCTATATATGTATGTATACTTGTATAATACATTTCAATTTTCTTTCGAATACAATATCATTTTTCGTACGTCTTAGCAATCATAATCTAGAAAAAAGTTCAGAAAAAATATTTATAGTTAATTTCAAGGATCCCATTATGGCTATTGTAGTAGACCAATAGGTCATTTATCATACCTTTTATTTACGATATAAATCATCTCAATATTAATTGCATTTCTGAATCATTTTTCATACATAGGCCAGATTATACCTACTCACACTACATACATAATAAGTATAATGTTTAATATTTTAAGCTCACACTATCATTTATCTTTTCTCTTATATTTTTACTAAGATGCTTATTCTATAAGTTTACTTACCGATCGTTATCACCGCTACAACATAAAAGGGCCTACCCCTCTACAAGTCAAGACACTTATCTAACAACTTCTAAACGTGAAGTGTCACGGATTTTGGTTTTATCCAAACTTTTAATCTTTTATTCGTGTCACTTCTTATCCATTTTTCTTAATATTACGTAAAACAGGGATATTCGGGATGTTTCCAAACACTCGTTTGGGTTTTTCCTTGTATATTTATTTTCTTATATGAAGAAGGTTGTACGAAAAAATAATATTATGAATATTTTGTAAATGTACCAACCTACCTTAGTTCAAAATAAAATATTTTCTTGGAAAATATTGTATATAAAATTATTTTTCATGTAATCGTTAGTATAAAATCATGTACTGAATCCATGTCAATATCTGATTCCTTCAAATAATATGAGTAAATCTTGAAAAATTTCTGCATTTCTGAGGAGGCAACGGAAAGGCAAAAATCACTAACGTATGATAACACAGACTCTGTCAATAGACTTGTGGTGCCGCGTAGAGGATGTCAGTCTAACTATAGTGACCGTGCCTTCTGTGGTTAATCCGTTGCTGTGAAACAAAATTTCCTACTACTTGCAAATTCTGGAGCGAGTTGAAGTATTCAAGGCAAGGTTAATTAAAGACCCTATTGTTCAGGAGGTTTTTTTTTTTTTAAAAAAAAGATATATCCCATATGTTATAAACCCAAATACAACCTTATACACCTTTCACACTAAGCTAAAAGCTTGTGTCGTGATAGGGAAGTATGCCGGCACCTGGGATCGAACCTCGGACCGCTTGTTCACAAGGCCGAGATTCTACCTCCAGGCTGCCGACGAACTCAAAGGTGTTACGATTCTTATATATGTAGCTTTGTATATATTCAAGGAATTTTCAGGCTGGTTATAAATTTGTTAGATTTTATATTTAATTAATCCAACAAAATTTTGTTTAACTCGATTCGTCATCTCTTAAGAAGAAAAACCTACGGTCTATAATCTCATAATGCAGAAAGGATTTTGATGGAAATACTGTATCTAAAAACTTCAGTGCTTATTGTTATATAATGAACGATACATCATTACACTAATTAATGAAGAACGGTTTCATAAAAATATCTCATTATTAGTTTAAGCAATTTCTTCATAGATAAATTGTACGTACGTATCGATCAATCGTACGTACGTATCGATCAATCAAACGAACATTGAAGAATAAAATAAATAAATAAATAAATTTACTAAGCAAATAGTACTACTTATTATTGTGATATAGCCTTTTTATAAAGAAAAGATTTAATATCTGTTTGAGTGGATAGATTTACATTCAAAGTATAATATTTTGCTTTTATTGGAACCTGAGTAAACAACGGTCAGCATAAATTTTTCCGATATATTACGAGTATTATGACCGATCCTGAACGGGGGAAGTAAACAAAAAGTTTTTTTATGAATATTATTACGTCACAAAAAAAAACCAAACCCATCGTTTAAATTCTTCATTTCGAATAGTTAGATACGCATCTACACATTTTTTTTTTAAATTCGCTCATTGAAATTTTTGAATAAAGTTTACGTTACGATGAGCTTATTGTAATGTAATAGAGTAGTCTTTAAACCCATGAGTATATTTCACATTTTAATAAAATGTATTTCTATACTAGGAATTACATTCTTGATTTTAATATCTTGGTGATAATATGCCTGTTTGCTTTCAAAAATTTCAACAGTTTTACTGGTAACAATGCAGGGATACACCTTTTCATGAAATATTTGAATTATTTAATACAATTTCTAGGAAAAAAATATTTATTACGCTGAAGGAAAATTATACACCATAAATTATAATGGCGTCAATATTATAGTATTCAATAACTGTAACATGGTTTAGAAAATAGAAACTTTAAGAAAATTCACGATTTATTTTCTGTGATGAGAAATTCAGCGGATATGTTTTGGCTTATTTCCAATTTGTTTTCTTCTTTTGTGAGTTTTTCTTGCCAGCGTCTTTATTTCTTTGCCGCCGCCTTCTTATCGGAAATCTTTTGCCTTCCAGAATTTCAGTTTAATAGCTATGATTTATATGGAAATACTGTATAAAACAATTTGTATTAAAATTTAAGAAATTTACTTTAAAAGGTGACTGAGAAATATTAGTTGATAAATACAATTTTGCAATTAGAAATATTCATAAACCAAAATACTCATATACCACACTGAAAAGGGTTATTGTTCTAGTTCATTATGTTATATATTTTACCATTTGGCTACTGATCTTATCAAACTTTATCTGAGACACACTGAAAAGTGTTATTGTTCTAGTTCATGATGTTTTTCGAGTGTATTTTACCATTAGGCTACTGATCCTATCAAACTTTATCTGAGACACACTGAAAAGGGTTAGTGTTCTAGTTCATGATGTTATATATTTTACCATTAGGCTACTGATCCTATCAAACTTTATCTGAGACACACTGAAAAGGGTTAGTGTTCTAGTTCATGATGTTATATATTTTACCATTAGGCTACTAATCCTATCAAACTTTATCTGAGACACACTGAAAAGGGTTATTGTTCTAGTTCATGATGTTATATATTTTACCATTAGGCTACTGATCCTATCAAACTTTATCTGAGACACACTGAAAAGGGTTATTGTTCTAGTTCATGATGTTATGTATTTTACCATTAGGCTATTGATCCTATCAAACATTCGCTAATATATGTGCTCTGAAAAGGTTGTGGTTCTATACTATGATAAAATAATGGTATTATATGAAAATGTATCGTATGCCTACTCGCGGTTGTTCAAATCATATAGAAATATCATGTTTTATAAATGTTTACCACTATATAAATATTATTCTCTTCCAAATATATATTTAAAACTAGCTGACCAGGAAAACATTGTTTTGCCATATTTATTATTTCTATATTACTAATATCGCTAATAAAAAATAAGGGTTGATGGTAGAAAGGTGAAAATTTACAGCTGTATGTATTTTTAATGCATCACCATAAGAAAATAAAAATAAAAATTTTGTCCAATAAATAAAATAAAATAATTCGGGGTGGATCACCCTTAACTTTTAGAGGTATGAAAAATAGATGTTGGCCAATTCTCAGACCTACCCGACAAGCACACAAAATTTCATCAAAATCGGTCCAGCCGTATGATAACAAGCACCGTGACACGAGAATTTTATATATATTACATAACATAACATAACATGTACAGACAATTCACACGTCACACACATACAGACATTAGATTTCAATTTTGAGAATAGCATACGTCGTCATTATTCACTCGATTCCGGATGATTTGCCGTAAAGATAAAAAGTGTAGTAAAAAGAATAGCATTTGGTTCACTGTTGATTTTAAGCGCATTAATTTTTTATTTATTGATTAATTTAAATACAAAAGCACAAATACATAAGTAACATAAATCATGGTCACAAAAAATAAGGCCATTTACAGTGTTCATACAAACTTAATTTATAAGGCACTTAATACATACAAAGCATATAATATATATAGCTCACCGGATCATTCGCCCTCTTTATGCCAGGCGAAGTGCGCATCTCTACGAGTCACGGATAACGTAAAGTATCTCGGAATAATTATAGATAAAAATTTAAAATGGAAAGAACAAATTGAGACCGTCGTTAAGCGCATTAGAAAACTGATCTATATATTTGTTGATATGCGAAACATTCTAAATATAGAACAAATGTACTAAATTTATTATGGACTGGTTCAATCAATTCTACAGTATGCTATAGTTGGATGGGGTGCTGCTTATCGCACGAGTCTAATACCTATCGAAATTGCTCAAAGATTAATTATCAAAATAATTTTGAAAAAACCACGAGACTACCCTACCTAACAAATATTTACAGTGTTTAAAGTTCCTAAATTTAGAGACTTCTTTTCTAAATTTTGTATTCTGCAGATTCTCAAAGAACCAGAATATCATTATTTTCTTACTGAGAATCGTACCAGAAATAAATATGTAGTCGTTCGACCTATGAAACGCACAGTTTTTGGTCAGCAGCATTACACATATTTCGGAGAGACCCAATTCAATAACCTGCCATTAGACGTGAGAAAGACTCCAAGAGGCGACGAGCTTATAAAAATAATAAAGAAGCGCTACAAGCCGGATAAGACGGGATAACACTTTCAGCGACAATTTTGAGATTCAGGCTCATGTCACCATTGAGCACTGAATCGCGTAAAGTAATATATTTCTGTGTATTTGTGTGTTTGTGTTAATGTTGATGAAAGGAAAATTGATCCGGTTGATTTGTATATTGTTTTGACATTGTGAATAATTATATTGGTTTAATTTTGTATTGTGCTGGTAGATTTTGTTGAACGTTTGATGAATGTACATGAGAACTGAAAGTTTGCTATTTGTAACTAATTCTTATATGTGTATTAATATTTCTAGCTAATTCTTATATGTGTGTCAATATTATAGCTGAAATCCGACCCTCCGCACAAGCATTTGGTTGCTTATGGAGGAAGCATTTTTACTATGTGTAATATTATTTAGATATTGTAATATCAATGTATACTGTGTATTTATTTATTTATTTATCTATAAAATAAAACGCTCATGCTTTTTACAAACATAAAATATAATAAAACAGAACAAAAAAATACACATTTCACATTAAACCCAAATAGGCTAATAAAAAACAAACTATGTAAAAAATAACTTAATAATAAAACAAGACAATACATATTGCCATTTTAAAAAAAGTATACATTTAATAATAAAGGTAATAGTCCATATACATGTAAGTATCTAATAATAAAAAGTAGGTAATAATAATAATTTCATGATTAACAAAAATAAACTAAAGATATGTACATGTAGATATCACCATGTATGTATGTATAGAGTAGTAAATTAATGCAAGCATTGCCAAAAATTATAATTATCTAAAAATCATGTCTTACCCACCATTATGAATGAAATAATAAAAAAAAAATATTATATTTATATATAAAACAAGAAGATAAAACAAATTAATAGGAATAAATATTGGGAGAGCGAGAGAGATGAGCACCTAGATATGTACTGAGCCATTACCGCTTTTCGATTAAGTTGAATAATGAATTTTAAGTTGTGACGAACTTCACAGTATTTGCTCTTCAAAAATAAATAAATAATTTTACAATTGACATGCGGTACATTTTTGGGTGCATTAAAAGCACGCCACTCCATATCACTCCGTTTTGTGATAAAAATAATATCGAGCCAGGGATTACCGGTTCAAGATTTAAATTAAAGCAGCGAAGTTATTTATTTTGTAGGGATGTTATTATATTCAAGAAGCAATCAAACAAAATGGTGGACTATTTATGGAACTGAATATAAAAAAATATTTATAGCTTTAAAGCTCTATATTCAAATAAAGGCAAAAGAAGTGATTTTACATAATGCCTAATGAAACTTTCCTGTATATATCGACTTATTTTCAAGTAAACATTTTTATATTATATTTATGGTGTTGTTCATGAATCGTTTTCCTAATCATTTTTTTTAATACAAGTAATCTTTATGGCTTTAACATCTCTATTAGTCGCAAATAATAACAATTATTTGGAAGAATAAACCATGATACACCTTTAGGTTATATTTTATATTAAAAAAAATACATAAAAAGATTTTAAAAATTGCAATTGTGCATAATTATCGCATACTTGGATTTACATCATACATTCGCTTTATATTCACACAAAAAATGTTTTAATATTTCCACATTTATTTGTTATTTTATTTATAAAACTTATCAATTTTCTGTCATATACAATATATAAGTAATAATAATCAGACTTCTTCAAAAATCTTCAAAAAATTTATATGTAAAAAAATAAATAAACGTGTCTTTTATTTAGTTATGTAAGTTACACCTGTTGAAATGGAATATACATACAAGATACAGAACAGATACATAAGAATTGTTTAAATTGATCTGACTTATTTAAAAACAAACATATCTCTTTACATGTCAGAGGATTCTCTAGAAAAAATCAACATTCGTCTCTATTCTCAGCCAGTCTTTTCAGCTCTACGTATGAGCCACAGTTCATCTCCCTCTTCAGCTGGTCCATATACGCGTCTCTTGGTCGGCCTCTGCCATTTGTCCCCTCGGTCTTACCCTCCGCGATGGCGATGAGTAGTCCTGGGTGCCTGATGTGTAGAATATAACTATGTTAGTATAAAGTAGGTACCTATATTTGAGTCACCGTCGTATCTTCGTTGTGTTAAAATCACGTTGGTTTCTAGCGTATTCTATAGTCACATTGTTGTTGTTTTCTCGTGTCTACAACCACGCCGCGTCCCTTGTGTGTGTAGTGTTATTCTTCTGCGAATTACTTCAGTCACCGTCGTATCTTCGTTGTGTTAAAATCACGTTGGTTTCTAGCGTATTCTATAGTCACATTGTTGTTGTTTTCTCGTGTCTACAACCACGCCGCGTCCCTTGTGTGTGTAGTGTTATTCTTCTGCGAATTACTTCAGTCACCGTCGTATCTTCGTTGTGTTAAAATCACGTTGGTTTCTAGCGTATTCTATAGTCACATTGTTGTTGTTTTCTCGTGTCTACAACCACGCCGCGTCCCTTGTGTGTGTAGTGTTATTCTTCTGCGAATTACTTCAGTCACCGTCGTATCTTCGTTGTGTTAAAATCACGTTGGTTTCTAGCGTATTCTATAGTCACATTGTTGTTGTTTTCTCGTGTCTACAACCACGCCGCGTCCCTTGTGTGTGTAGTGTTATTCTTCTGCGAATTACTTCAGTCACCGTCGTATCTTCGTTGTGTTAAAATCACGTTGGTTTCTAGCGTATTCTATAGTCACATTGTTGTTGTTTTCTCGTGTCTACAACCACGCCGCGTCCCTTGTGTGTGTAGTGTTATTCTTCTGCGAATTACTTCAGTCACCGTCGTATCTTCGTTGTGTTAAAATCACGTTGGTTTCTAGCGTATTCTATAGTCACATTGTTGTTGTTTTCTCGTGTCTACAACCACGCCGCGTCCCTTGTGTGTGTAGTGTTATTCTTCTGCGAATTACTTCAGTCACCGTCGTATCTTCGTTGTGTTAAAATCACGTTGGTTTCTAGCGTATTCTATAGTCACATTGTTGTTGTTTTCTCGTGTCTACAACCACGCCGCGTCCCTTGTGTGTGTAGTGTTATTCTTCTGCGAATTACTTCAGTCACCGTCGTATCTTCGTTGTGTTAAAATCACGTTGGTTTCTAGCGTATTCTATAGTCACATTGTTGTTGTTTTCTCGTGTCTACAACCACGCCGCGTCCCTTGTGTGTGTAGTGTTATTCTTCTGCGAATTACTTCAGTCACCGTCGTATCTTCGTTGTGTTAAAATCACGTTGGTTTCTAGCGTATTCTATAGTCACATTGTTGTTGTTTTCTCGTGTCTACAACCACGCCGCGTCCCTTGTGTGTGTAGTGTTATTCTTCTGCGAATTACTTCAGTCACCGTCGTATCTTCGTTGTGTTAAAATCACGTTGGTTTCTAGCGTATTCTATAGTCACATTGTTGTTGTTTTCTCGTGTCTACAACCACGCCGCGTCCCTTGTGTGTGTAGTGTTATTCTTCTGCGAATTACTTCAGTCACCGTCGTATCTTCGTTGTGTTAAAATCACGTTGGTTTCTAGCGTATTCTATAGTCACATTGTTGTTGTTTTCTCGTGTCTACAACCACGCCGCGTCCCTTGTGTGTGTAGTGTTATTCTTCTGCGAATTACTTCAGTCACCGTCGTATCTTCGTTGTGTTAAAATCACGTTGGTTTCTAGCGTATTCTATAGTCACATTGTTGTTGTTTTCTCGTGTCTACAACCACGCCGCGTCCCTTGTGTGTGTAGTGTTATTCTTCTGCGAATTACTTCAGTCACCGTCGTATCTTCGTTGTGTTAAAATCACGTTGGTTTCTAGCGTATTCTATAGTCACATTGTTGTTGTTTTCTCGTGTCTACAACCACGCCGCGTCCCTTGTGTGTGTAGTGTTATTCTTCTGCGAATTACTTCAGTCACCGTCGTATCTTCGTTGTGTTAAAATCACGTTGGTTTCTAGCGTATTCTATAGTCACATTGTTGTTGTTTTCTCGTGTCTACAACCACGCCGCGTCCCTTGTGTGTGTAGTGTTATTCTTCTGCGAATTACTTCAGTCACCGTCGTATCTTCGTTGTGTTAAAATCACGTTGGTTTCTAGCGTATTCTATAGTCACATTGTTGTTGTTTTCTCGTGTCTACAACCACGCCGCGTCCCTTGTGTGTGTAGTGTTATTCTTCTGCGAATTACTTCAGTCACCGTCGTATCTTCGTTGTGTTAAAATCACGTTGGTTTCTAGCGTATTCTATAGTCACATTGTTGTTGTTTTCTCGTGTCTACAACCACGCCGGCCACTTCTTAGACGACACACGACCTTGACTAACTTTGGTGGAGGTTTTTTACTTTTCTTTTCTTTTTATCCTATATTTTTAATTTACTTGTAAGTTTTGGTGTTGGGTTACAGGGTGGTGGATTTTTCGTATTCCTTTGCGGTGGGGGGTAAAATGTAAGACAATAGGTAGTACGCTTTGACGCATATGGCAGCGATGAGGCTTGCCACCCATCATGCCGCGTCAAAGTGGGTGAAGGGCACAAAGAGGAGAGCGGAATGCAGGGTGGGAGTTTTGAATGTGAGAGGAGGGATGGTAAGAAAGACGGACGAAATTTTAGAGATGATGAATGATAAGTATTTGGATGTTTTGTGTGTCTGCGAAACGAAGAGGAAAGGGTGTGGTATTAAAGAAAGTGATGGAAGGATCGAGTTGTGGTCTGGTGTTCCAGATACACAACACGCATGTCAAGGTGTGGGTGCTTTTTTATCGGAAAGAATGAGCGAATGTATGAAAGGGTATGAATGTGTAAGTTCCAGGCTAATCTGGATCCGTTTCAAAGTGGGGATGACTAGGATCTTACTCATAGTTGGGTATGGTCCTGGGAACGATGCCATAGAGACGGAAAAGGAAGAGTTCTGGTATGGCGTGAGAAAGATTGCAGAAGATAAAAAAGAAAATGAAAGATTGATCTTGGCAGGTGATTTGAATGGATGGGTGGGTGTTAGGAGGAATGAACTTGAAAGTGTTTTGGGAATGAATGGAGACAGTAGAGTGAACGATAATGGCAAAAGAATAATTGACGTGTGCTTGGAGATGGACCTCTTTGTGGCGAATACCTTTTTCGCCCACAAGGAGATCCACATGTATACCTGGGAGAGAGGGAATGAAAGATCGATGATTGACCTCGTGTGTGTGGACTCTCGTCTCAGGAAGGCGACCACGGATACTAGAGTGTATCGAGGCGCTGAGCTGGAGACGGATCATTTTCTTGTCGTCTCAAGAATAAATCTATTCTCCGGTTGGCGTTCGAGAACACAAAAGTCCTCGCCATCTATGAGATTGAGAGTTGAAAAACTGAAAGATGAGAGTGTAAAGAATGAATATGTAAAAACTGTGAATGAGAAGCTGAGTGCGAACGAAAAGAATGATCTAACGATGAATGAAAGGTGGGATGTCTTAAAAAGTGTGCTTGTAGGAAGTGCAAAAGAAACATGTGGTGAAGCTAAAGTTGGACGTAAGAAAGGCGATGCATGGTGGGATAATGATGTGAAAGAAGCTACAGATAAGAAGAAGAATGCTTGGAAAGACTTACTGAGTGTGAAACAGTGTGACACATGTGAAAAAGAGCGAAAGAAAGAAGTTTACAAGACATGCAAGAAGGAAGTGCGTGAAGTTGTGAAAATGAAGAAAAAAATGCTTGAAGATGAAGAATGTAAGAAATTGTCTACGTATGCGAGTGAAAATATGAAGATTTTTTGGAAGGAAGTAAAACGAAAGAGGACGGGTTCAAGTATGAACAGTATGAAAGGGATAAAAGACAAGGATGGATGTGTGTTAGTGAATGATGAATGTGTGCTACAGAGATGGAAGGAATATTTCGAAGATCTGTTTGAATGTGATGGTACAAATGCAAATGAGTATGACGACAGTGAAAGCAGTGTGAATGAAAACGATATGATAGACATGAATGAGATTATGAATGCATTAAAAAGAGCGAAGTGCGGTAAAGCTGTAGGGTATGATTGTGTTGCCGTTGAGCTCATCAAGTCTGGTGGACCGGGGGTTCTCGCGTGGTGTTTGGAGCTTTTCAACGATTGTTGGAGAGAAGGTGTTACTCCAGAGGATTGGAGGAGGGCTATCATCTGCCCCCTGTACAAAGGGAAAGGCTCTAGACTTGAATGCGGGAGTTATCGGGCTATTAGCTTGCTGAGCTCAATAGGGAAACTGTATGGTAGAATTTTGATTGAGAGAGTACGAAAGATAACTGAGTGTAAGATATGGGATGCGCAAGGAGCTTTTTTGAATGGCAGAGGGTGCACCGATCAGATCTTCTCCCTGCGAATGGTTATAGAGAAGTTTCTGGGTAAACACCAGAGGCTTTTTTGTGCGTTCGTGGATCTGGAGAAAGCATATGATCGAGTGGACCGTGAAAGGTTGTGGGGCGTGTTGTCGGAGTATGGGGTGAGCAGCCGGTTGATCCGCGCAATATCTTCACTTTACGTGGGAAGCTCCGCTTGCGTGAGGGTAAATAACACTCTCTCAGAGTGGTTTGTCCTCACCAAAGGAGTGAAGCAAGGTTGTGTCATGTCTCCGTGGCTGTTCAACCTATTCTTCGACTACTGTATGCGACCTGTGAAAGAGATGGATGTTGGTGTCGAGCTGAATGGGTTTCGGGTGAATGCATTGATGTACGCAGACGATTTGGTGTTAATGGCTGAGAGTGAAAGGGACTTACAAGAGATTGTTACGTGTGTGTATGATAGTTGCAATTTGAATGGTTTGAAAATGAATGTTATGAAGACGAAAGTTCTTGTTTTTGAAAGAGAGAATGAAAAAACGATTTGCGAGATTAAAGTTGGTGACGAATGTTTGGAGCAAGTAAGTGAGTATGTATATTTGGGAAGTATGTTTACGAGGGATGGAAGATGCGATGGGGACATTGAAAGAAGGAAAGTGGCCGGTGCTAGAGTAAACGGTGCACTTCGACCCATTGTCAGCAATGACAATGTGTCGAACATGGCTAAAATGCTGGTGCACAATACCATTCTGGTACCGTCACTTACGTATGCAAGCGAGACATGGACGTGGTTGAAGAGGGACGAAAGTGGAATAAATGCAGTAGAGATGCGATCGTTGAGAAGAATGGTTGGTAAAACGCTGCGTGATAGAGTGAAGAATGAGGATATTAGAAGAATGAGCGGATGCAAGAAGAGTGTTGTGGACAGAATGCGCGTGAATAAACTACGGTGGTTTGGGCATGTTGAACGAATGAACGAGGTAAGAATGACAAAGAGGATATACTTATCTGAAAGAAAGGGTGTGAGGAAACGCGGGCGTCCGAGAACCACGTGGCTTGATCACGTGGATCAAATTCTAAAGGACGGCCGCGTGTTGAGTAAGAGGAACCGACGTGCGTGTATGAGGAACTGTATGAATGTGGAGGAAGCGAAGGAAGTGTGTAAAGATAGATCTGTTTGGCGTTCCGTTCTCTCTGCCTACCCCACTTGGGACATGGCGTGAGGGTATAGTAGTATAGTATAGTACCTATATTTGAAAATATAAAGGTTTCTATTATTTGTAAATGTCAAAAGTCATAGACTAATACAGAATTTTATTATTACCTACTCGTAATATCATAATGAAATGTCAATAGGTTCTTTATTGCGTCAAAGTCGATTTAAAAAAAAAAAAAAAAAAAAAAATGTTCAATGTTGTGATATTTACTCTATTACAGCATTTCCCAATGAGTGATAAAAAAAAATGAAGAAAATATAAAACTTTATTCGAGTTAATACTCGTGATACAAGTTTTACTATACCATTACGGCATATCCCAAAAGTGGGGTAGCCAGCAGACCAGCTGCATATAAAACATGCAAGCTGTCTTCTCCGTGCCAATTTAAAATCAAGACATTCAAGATGGGTGGCAAACCTCATCGCCGAATTTAAGATGTAAAATGTCTTATTTTTTCGAACACCTGCCTTTTACAGGACACTCGAAAACTTATGGAGAAAAGTGGGAGACCAATTCTTTACCGGGTGCTCCACGGTATGTTTTATTATATGTTTAAGGCACAGAATACTCATGTCCATATTTGACAGTTTCAAGACAACAGATTTTGAATTCAGAAGATGTCCTTGTTGAACATGTGCTTTTTAAGAATCAAGAAAGTCAATTGAAATTTATTTTCAAATATCTTACATGACATGTTACATGTGTGTACAAAAAATATGATTTCAGGACATTTGGGACTAGGTTCCTGTTAAATATTTCGATAATAATATAAGTATTATTGATAATTATTATGTAATTAGGATATAGAAGACGTAGCAACCGATCTTGTACATAATATTAACTCATGTTACCTAAAATAGAGAACATGTGTTTTTTGTACTTTAAACCATCGATATTAGCTATGGAGTAGCCCTATAAGTATAAATTATCCATATTAAATACTAGCTTTTATGTGTCTACAGAAAAAAGGCAACTATTCATAATAGATCATATATGCGACGCATTGTAAAACCTTCAATTCATCTTAAACTTAATATACTGGAACCATGAATGTCATATATTTTTTTTTATTGACATGAAAAAGACGTGTTTAGTCTTCTTAGATCATCTTAGTCTACTGGCCAACATAATTATAAAACCTAAGACACTAATACGACAAGAATTGAAGTTATATCTTAATTAAAATGTTCTTATAATCTAATACGTATTAGGTACCTACTTGTAAAATAATTAAATACTGAGAATATACAGATTTGATGTTCGCAAGTAAAACAACTTGTGAAACAATATTAGGATACTTGTTAAATTACCCGAATCCATAAATAGCTCCCAGAATTATTAAAATTCACAGCGGCTTTACAAACAATCCGAATTTATTTTTGGCGCAATCAGATTCTCATACTTGCACTCTTTAAATAAAATTAAGTTGGCATTTATAATTTTGAACTTTGAGATATTTTATTGACTTTCAAAATAATGAAAAAGAAATCAAACAGTTCAGTGGCGTTAATTTGTTTTATCGAGGATATTTTTATTATTTTTGAAATTACTGTTCAACTCTTTCATACATATTTGTTTTCATATTTCGGGTTGTGGAACCTAGGTATTGTATGCCTATTACATCATGATGAATGAGTTTAAGAAATTAAATTCTAATTCCATACTCTCTCGTGTGTGAAAGAGAAAGTGAAGAAGATTTCCTAGGTATATAATATCAATTTTTTACATTGTTGACCAAAAACACCTTTTTCGTAACAATAATACCTATTCGTCTTATTCATTACAATTTTCCCAAATAGCTTTATGTGGAGCACTAACCATTTTAAGGACATGCCTCCTTAGTCAAAACACATTTTAACGTGACATTTTCGTTTGACAACAGACGACTTCTCGAGTAAGTGTCAATTTTCGTAGCTAAAATACACATAGACAAGCTACGAAAATTGACACTTACACGGCAAGTCGTCCACTATCGAACGAAAACGAAATGCTAAAATGTGCTTTGACTACAGGCCCTGGTTATAAAAAAATACTTGAATGGAGGATACTTGCATCCCTCTCGTGTTTGCTAAAGAACTGTTGAAATGCAAATTTAAATAAGAAAATGAAATATAGGCAGGTACGTCTGTGACCGATAGTATTAATATACATATTGTATGATCTTGGGCTTTCGCTTTTTCAGAAAACTCTCCTACTAATTTACATAGATATTGTAGTTAGGTGCTTTATCTGTGGAAATGCGTAGGTAGCTGTTACAGAGTACAACCCCACCTGGCTGTCATGACAACGGGCTGTGGCGTCGCACAGGGAGCTCAGTTTATTTTAGTATCCAATTCGTTCTACAGGAATTGTTACCTTGTTCTACAATGCGCCAGATGAAATTAATCTTCAATGATATATTAATAATATGTGCACACCTACCTAGCATAACGTGACATGTATAGGATATTATATTTCACAATAACATTAATAAATATTATCTGAACAGATTTCTCAGAAATAGGATACAAATGAAAAATATCTTGATAATATGGCAAAACTTGTAAGTCACGTGAAATGTTTATTGTATTTCCTTATTATAGTATGTTCCTCTTGTGCGAATTACTTCTTAACATCTTGTCATAATTATCTTGGATAATAATACTGTGTCATATTACAGACTTTTGAAAAATTTACAAATCTGAATAATTACAAAAGATTATTATTAAAATCAAAACACTTTTTTATTCCACTAAGAGGATTATTTATTTGTTAATAACGTTTTCAACTGCAATAGGTACAGTCATCATCATAACAATACATTATTATGTTGGTGGAATAAAACAGTGTTTTGATTTTAATAATAATCTTTTATAATGCAATTCCACAAAGTTACACTAGAAAATATAGAATATTTACAAAATTACAATTTCATCTTATCAATTGTTGAAGGGTGTTTGTGTTCACACTGTGAAAATTCATATTCAATAATTTATAAACAATCAAAACACTGTTATATGGGCATTCTCAAGAGTAGTAAGTACTCTTGAGGATGCCCATTGAAGTGGGCGAAAACGTTAAAGTTTGAATAAATGTGGTGAAAATATAACAGTGTTTTGATTGTTTATAAATTTCATCTTACATTCTCTTGTGAGCAAAGTAAACTAGATTCTTCTTCCTTCCTACTCTCTTCAAGTTTTGATTTTAATGAATAAAGAGTACAAATAAAAAACCAAGAATAAAGAAACATTTATTTTTCCTGTGCGACATAAAAACAGAATCCAACAAAAGAGAGTCAAATATGAAGTATAAATATGTTTACAACTTTGATTTTCAATATACCTACTGGGTACTGGGAAAATATATATTCAATGAGCTATTTTTATCCTTTAGTATTCCTCTTATGTATACGTGATAAAAATAAGCTTTTCTGCTTTCATTATCAAAGGAAACAACTAATTTTCAAATGGTTTGTAAACTTTCCTTCGAGAACTTTGTGACTTGAACAAAGTGAACAGTCAGAAGGATTTAATCAACCAACACTTCTTATTTATACAGTTATATAATATTTAATTTTCCAATAACACTACATGCACTGGCAACATAGGGTGGCATGACTGGCAAAATGCCGCGGGTCCCCGACGCCGACCTGATGGGGGGCCCCGGTCTGAGAGACCGTGAGCTCAGAAGTAACCTAAGATTTTTAACAGAATTTCTTAAAAACAATAAATATTACAATTTTATAAATTTCAAGCGCTTAAAATCAATTAATGACCTATACAAATTCAAATAAATTACCCTTTTGCGGAGTAGAAAGCTCGGAGACAAGAATTTTATTAATAAATAATAAAAAACAAGAATCTTGTTGTATTGCCATTTTATTAAAATACCTATGCTTTTGAAAATAAAATTTATTAGATATTCAACTAAAATGCATACAATATTAGTAATACTGTTGGCTAACTACTTAAGAATTTTATTAAAATTTAATTATAACGTTATGATTTTAACTGGGGGGGGGCATCCAATGAATTTGCCACGGGCCTCTACTACCTGCACGATGTACATAGCCCAATTAGGAATTATAGGCAAATTTACAAATAATAAAAAAAATATAATCTTTACAAATTTATTCATGATTATGTTTATACTCGAAAATACTGGCATAAATAAATATTTAAAAATTACATCGTAGGCAGACGTATAAATGTATTATCGTGTAAAACGTAAAAAAAATGTAAAAATCGGGTTAATTCAATCAAAAAAAAAACTCGGCGGGTGAATTTAAATTTCATAATTTTCAACTATTATGTAAAAAAGAAAATAAGGAGGAATGGAGAAGAAAATCCAAACACGTTGCAGACCCAATACAACGGATTGTAACTAGTGGATTCTATCCCGGGATCCCGGTCGTATTTTAGTCCCAAAATAAATAAAGAAATGATTTTGACATGGTTGACTGATTTTTTTACCACTTTTCATTACCAATACAATCGCGGGATCACTAGATTAACTGTAGATAATCCCAAAATCCCGGAATTAGAAAAAAAGGCTGGGATCGAAACCTTTAATTATAACTCACTTATTTATTTATTTTATTCTTTACTGTACTTATGTATATGTTTGAAATAAGCTTAAG
Organism: Athripsodes cinereus; assembly: GCA_947579605.1. Taxonomy (NCBI): domain Eukaryota; kingdom Metazoa; phylum Arthropoda; class Insecta; order Trichoptera; family Leptoceridae; genus Athripsodes; species Athripsodes cinereus. The sequence goes on along the minus strand of OX388314.1, from coordinate 12,240,936 downwards.
TTTATATGAAATTAAAATAAGAATAAGTTTTTATAATTTGTATTTTTAAAAAGTAAGTACACTTTGAAAACTTCCCCCAAAGTCTTTTTTGATATTTAAAAGTGTGTTGATAATTATGATTATTTTTTTTATAAAATAACCAATAAAAGAACACGAATTTCATGTTTTTTTTTTAGATATTCATAGACAAATTAAGCTTTTCTTCCCAGATTTTAGTAATATTTAGTTATATTACTTTTTGTATACTGTGATAATTTCCCCAGACACAGCTCTTTTCATCCAACCCCATGTTTGGAAAAGGCCTTTGTATTAAAAAAGTAATATTTCTTTTTACCTCTTCCATTGTACTACCTTGTACAGGGTGGTTACAGGGTCATTCTTCACACTCTCATTTTGCTCGTCTTTATTCCATCTGCGTTTTTAGGAACCCCAATTCTTATCCAACATTTTGCTTTGATTCATCATTTCAATATTTGCATAACATTTTAATTGCTTTAAACGTACTTCACAATTTCACACGACTTTTTAGCTATAGTTATTTTATGTTTTGTAATTAAATACCTATACAGTAAAATATATTTATGTGTGTTCCGACACCACATCTCAAAAGCCGTCAACCGTCTGCTTTCACTCTTGCTGATGGTCCATGTCTCACAACCATATAGCAAAATGCTCCATAGAAAGGCTTCCTCACGCTTAAATCAATATTTGAAGATTCCAATATTTCAGATGTTTTTTTGAAGGCAATTTATTCTTGCCTGGTTTATTCTGCTCACAATTTCCGATTTAGAGCGTCCATCTTGGTTTTTTCTGCTGCCCAAGTACACGAATTATCTTACTTGTTTGATTCTCACTCCATTTAGTTTATTTAAAAGAGTCGATGTGGTAAACCAATTTTACTCTTTATTGTATACTGGGTCAAGTATACAATATAAGGTTCTTTTTGAATAACGACACGTATTTTTATATTTACACAATATATTCAATAAATAATTCCTATTATAATTTGTCGAACACAATTTGTCAAAACACGCAGCCTAACAGTGCAAGTCAAGGTTCTATCAATTAATGAGCGTCGTTCTCAATAGGTGGCTAACCTATATAGGCAGTAGCGTATTGCTACTCAGTCATTATCTTTGCTTAGCTTGTAAACAAGTCTAAAGGTCAATGTACAGGTGCAGTGTACAAAGTTCATACACTACACTCTCCCCTCACAATCTTGAAAAACCTTACTATTCTACATATTCCAATCTTTATACAATTCTATGCGAGTGACTGTGTTCTCTACTTATTTCATGATTCTATATAAACAAGACAAACATTATAAATACATCACGCAGACAAGTTCTTCCTTCTGTCCAGGGCCACCAGATGAAGTCTTCCACCAGCCCAAGTCCCGGGTCTCAGCTGTCCCCGCCAATGGCCTCCAATCTGACCTGAAAAATTCAGAACCGGTGAGAGCTTTGCCTTCAAACAGGGGGAGGGGACCTAAACTCCTACTATTAATCAGAGGGACTGTCATCCCAATGCACAGATCTCACATCTATCCGATCCATATGTCTCTTCCAGAGCTGACCAGTACCTTTGATTCTAATAAGAAAAGTTGTATTGCCTAATACCTTTTCAATTTTACCTAAAACCATCTTTTCACTTCTGAGATCTTTGACAAGTACTGATGTACCCAAATTAAATTCCTTTTTCCTCCCCGAGACAAATTTTAAACCCCTGGAACTATCTTTACAAGTTTCCATATTTACATACCTTTTCTCATATCTATACCTATTTAAACATTTACATCCATTGTTATTCCGCTTTTTCACTAAATTCTTAACTATATTCTCAATGTCTATATTAAAATTAACCCAATAAAAATAACTTCTAACAAATGATTTCATTTTCCCAATAACTGAATAATTTTTACACAAATAATTTATCACAATACCTTTAACTGATTCCGGAATAACAATTCTATCTCCGTAGAATAAATAATCCTTGTACACAGTCAAATGTTCCTTCACATTAAACAACTTCGCAATAGATTCATTTAACTGTCTTTTGCACGGCCAATTATTTTTTCCCACATATTTAACAACTTTTTCCAATGTATAATCACTTTTACTTCTCTCTAAAATTAATTTCGAATTAAAACTATTATTTTTATTTACAAAATCTAATTTTTGTTGTTTCACATTACACGCAAGCGATGCGTTCGCACTGAAATTCGAAATATTTTCAATGGCCTTACATGCAACAATATTGTTCAATTCACTGCCTTCCGTGCTATGTACTTTGTACCCTATATTATACCTACGCATAAAATCTGTACCCAATATTATTTTATTCCCGCTCTCTGTTACAACAAATTTAATATTTTTTTCCATTCCATTATGATTTATTTTACAATGTTTAATACCTAACACATTCAAACTGTGCCCGCTATACGTAGATAAATTAATTTCATCACATTTCTCTATTATATTATTTTCGTTGAATATTTCTTGCAATTTTTGAATAGATATACAGCTAATATTCGCTCCCGAATCTAAAATACATTCAACATTTTTATTCTCAATTCTTACATTTAATTTTATAAAATCGTTTTCGGTGTCTTGCGAATTATAAATACCTTGTATCTTATAACAATTTTCACTCAAATGCCCTTTAGATCTACATTTTCTACAAAAAAATTCTCTATAAAATTTACATTCACTTTTATAGTGATTTCCCTTACAAATAAAACATGAAACATTTTTATTATGCTTATACCTACTCGTATTTACATTTGAATTTAACCTTGAAAATTTCGACGGTCGATTATTTTTCTTATAATCTGTATCTGTACTACTTGAACTACTGAAACTATTATTGTTTCGCCTGGAAATTTGGCTAATTTCCTCAAAATTTTCTTCCTCTTTCTCTATTTTTCTCTCTAGTATGTGCTCATAACTAGACGCCAAAGCAACTGCTTCATTCAAAGACACTTTATCTTTATCACATTTTAAAAATAACTGTTGTTTAATCTCTTTATTTTTAATTCCGATTATAAACAAATCCTTTATATTACTTTCTAATCTTGTACCAAACTCACAATCGATACTTAATTCTCTTAATCTTAAGGCAAAATCTTTAACATTTTCCGAATGACCTTGAGTAGCCTTGAAAAAAATTTCACGCGATTCAAATACACTTTTTTCCTCTTTAAAATAACCATTAAATAACTGAATCAACTCTTTATAAGACTGTTTTTCCACAGAAGCTGGAAAACACAGATCAGACAGTAGCTTGAAACTGCCTTGGGACAACGATGTTATGAAGAAAGCACGCTTCTTCACATCAGTCCAACTTTCATCATTTAATAATAAGGCGTTCTCCCACCTTGTCCTGTAAGAAGGCCAACTCATTGTCTTGTGACAAAACGGCTCTAAACTTCTCGAAGTCATTTCGGAAAATCACAAGCAAAAACAACTAAGAATATAAAAGACTTAACTTATGAGAGACTCCTCCAATCGCCCCGGTCTTCTGGATTTCCTTGCAACCGCAATGGACTCCGCCTGGCTGACTTGCAAGAACTCTCCTCTCCTGGCTTCCTGGATCCACCAACTGGCTCCGCCTGGATGCTGGGTGACTCCTGTCTCCCTATGTTGCCTGCACCTTGCCTCAAACTGGCTCCTGAGACTTCCTGTCTCCCTGCTGCTACCTGCAACTTTGCCCAACTGGCTTCTGAGACTCCTGTCTCTCTGCTGCTACCTGCAACTGCTGGCTTATCTGGCTTTGGAGACTCCTGCCTCCTTTCTACTCCTGTAGACTGCCTTTCACTCTTTATTTCCGCGTACTGCCGACAATAACTTTCGGCGCGGAAAAAACTATTGTTGCGTGTTTACGACAATTTTGAACTACCGAACTGCGCCACGTATTGTTTACTGGGTCAAGTATACAATATAAGGTTCTTTTTGAATAACGACACGTATTTTTATATTTACACAATATATTCAATAAATAATTCCTATTATAATTTGTCGAACACAATTTGTCAAAACACGCAGCCTAACAGTGCAAGTCAAGGTTCTATCAATTAATGAGCGTCGTTCTCAATAGGTGGCTAACCTATATAGGCAGTAGCGTATTGCTACTCAGTCATTATCTTTGCTTAGCTTGTAAACAAGTCTAAAGGTCAATGTACAGGTGCAGTGTACAAAGTTCATACACTACACTCTTTAATTCAATTATCAGTATAAGTAGGTACTACGTACCAGAATCATAAGTTTTAATACAATTCAAATAAATTCCATTCTGGATATTGGATTTTTTTATGTTGATTGTATATGTAAATTATGAAAACAAATGTAGATAATAATAAAAGTAGCATAACATTTGTTAATACAGTAATAAACATAAGTAAACCTTCAGAGGGGATCGAATAACATACATATGACCATCCGCACTTGATCTCTTGATCCACACCCACATTGTTCGTTTTCATTACAATAATTCAAACATTTTTTATCCAATGTACGTCCATCCTTAAAAAATCTGGCTTCTGTAATGAACTAAATTGACTTTTAACACTATATTTATTCTACAGCAAATTTAATATTTAACAATTAAGTTACGGAATGTATCTATGAGATAGGGAACTAAAAATTGACTCAATAATTTGCGTAATATTTTTTTTTGATATTAGTTACCTATTAGTTCATTTGCAATATTTTTACTATTTGTTTTTGTAATGTACTTTTAAGAAAATATGACATTTTCCGAGAGGTGAATCACTTGTGTTTCTCTTCTAGATAATTCCATCGCTTGCTTAAAAAAATTAGTCGGGTTAGTCTATGTATGTAGTTAGTCACTTGCAAAATATGAAATTTACAAATCATTCATCCGTCGCAAAAAGCTACGTTCATCAAGCAGAGATAATGACGTCGATATTATGTAAAGGTCGCCGATCATCAAACGCTTGATAAATAAAGCTTGCGTGAACTAACAAATAATAATAATAATAATTTATTTACCAAAAAAAATATTTACAGAACAGAGTATAACAATTTTTCACTATTTAAATTCAAATTTATGAACTCAATATTACCTCACTGGATTTGATAGATTTCTCACAAAATACTTACATAATAATGTAAAATAAAAATCATCGAGTAAATATATGTATTATATGCCTACATAGCAATATTACGTAGGCGTGAGTTTATAGACTGTATTGGGTTGAATTTTCTACTATGAACAAAAATGATTTTATTCTTCAACCACTCATTATATATCACGTGTTACTTCTGAAGTTGTTCCCTCTTTTGTGACGGTGAAAATCAACTACCATTCCATATTTTTAGCGGTCTTCGTAAACACGAACCAGTTGGAGTCTCCGTTGTAGTGATCTGGAGATTACGTCATCAATAACATAAATTCTTAAAAATAATTAAATTAATTGTTGAAAAATTGTTGTTTCAGATGCGTCCACATAACGGATATAGGAGTTGGCTACATCAGCACAATGCTGTCCCTGTCTGCTCTCTTCCTGAGGTGGTGCTCTCAGGTCCGGGACATCGGACTCCAGCACCTCTGTGGGATGCGGAATCTGCAAATACTCTCACTTGCTGGTAACTATATTTATTGGTCTAACAGAAAGTTAACCTCCAAAACAATGCATTTCCGAGCCTTTTTACCTTATATCGGAAATCCTCAAATATCTCTTATCATTTTTTACCTTTACATTTCGCTTGATGTAATCTAAAATAGTGTTTATATATGGAAAAAAAAAACTAAATTAGTTTTAGTTTTACTTTTACTTCAAGGGTTTGACAATGACTTTCTAAGTCGAAACCAGGTCACTACTCAATATTATTTTAGGTAAAACTAAAATCAATTTTTTTTTCATAATATACCTAAACATGGAGTTTTGCAAAATTGACCTCGACTCAATAAATAAAACAGTATTATCAACATTAAACACCCCACAGTATATCCGAGAAAATCATTAAAAAAAAGCTCCCCTTTAATTTCAAAAAGTAATTGTTAACACAGAAGGACCATTATTGTCAAAAGATGATTTTTAATATATGGATCATCGATATATCTTGTATCAACAGCAGCATAACATATCTTTAAAATACATCTATAAGGAAGAAAATATGAATGTAAAAGTTTGAACCAGACTGATTGATATTAAATTATTTTGGCCCTACAATTTGATTGGTATCATTATAATCCAGTTTGTCCGCTGAATTTCTAGTCTATCCATAATATAATTACAACCTTTGATATATAATGACGAAATTGTCGAATTCTTTTTAAGATGAATGTATATTGCAAATGTTTCAGATCTTTTCAAGATTTTAAAAAGATTTACAATTTGCGTTAGATAATACACATAGATATTCATATCTTGCTATAAATTCATATAATTGGTCTTTTTCCAGGTTGTCCCTTATTAACATCGAGTGGTCTCTCCAGTCTGATACAATTAAGACACCTTCAAGAATTAGAATTAACCAATTGCCCGGGTGCGTCCAGGGAATTATTTGACTATCTTCGTGAACATTTACCCAGATGTCTAATTATAGAATAAACATTTTCACATACCATTTAATTCAATCTAATTTCTTGGAACACATAAAAAGTTTCAATTATTAGCAATACCTTCGGCAATACAACATCTTCAACAATTCAAATAAAAAGCTATTATTGAAGTTGGGATAAGAATTATTGTTATTTGATTAAATGTACAATACGTACAATAATAGAAAGTTTAATTAAAAAGAATTCCTCATTCATCAATCATAATATAATATGATTAAGTATCTACTTCCCGAGCTTCTGGATTGCATCTAATGACGCATTTACATTAACTATGCTACATGTAAAATAATGTTGGATTGCATCTTGAATATATAATACTCGTATATAAGAAATTAAATTGAATTAATGTGCAATTGCAAAGTGTAATAATATTAAAGAAAAATAACATGAATTATAAAATCTGTCCATCAAATAAAATAATAATATGTGTGTTTATTTATTTTATTACAAAGTATAAAATTATTATTGAAAAAGTAGCAAATAAAATGATATATATTAAAAATAATACTAAATACTATGTATGATATAAATATATATTATATTATATTATATTATTCCAATAAAAGTTACCTTTCGAAGTTTTTAAGGATGTACATGTTTGTGATTTTCATTAATTCATTGAAATTATTCCTCTTTAAATTGAATTATTTAAAATTAATTAATTAGAGTTTTTAGTTGATGTATAGTTATTATATTTTGTATTTTTGTTTGTATCATAGATATGGATATTAATATGTTTTACACCTCATCTTACAATATACCTACCAAAGATAATATTCTTTTTGTATTAAATTAATATTATAACATTATTGATCTCTATGATACTCATATATTTTTATTAATATTAAGTTGGATTTACACAATATGTGCACCGATGTTCTTAATTATACTATACAACATTTAGGTATTATTTATTAAATATACAATAAAAATTTACCTACATTCAAAGCAATAAAAAGATAATTGTACTGAATTATATTTATAGAATAATAATATGCTATTTTCATTAAAACCACTTCAAAGTATAATAAGCATCTCTCACCCTACTACTAACTAGGATTTTACCTTATGCCTGAATAAATTTTAGGAAGTGCATAAAAAGCCACTAATGATTTTATAATACTAGGCAACTGTAATGCATGCGCGTCACCTTTCTGTCAAATTAAATTATATACCTAGATTATTATATACATAGATAAAACGCAATGGAAATAAATATATAAAGGTTTTGCTCCAAACAATCCACAAGATTGATACCAGAAAGAGAGGGAGAAAAATAGATATTTTGAAGTTGGTTGTATCAATATCATGACTTTTCCCGTAAACAATTTGCAAATTATAATATATGTTACTTGTACACATTAAGGCAGGCGTTATAGTAAATATTTCCCTATCACCACTCGTTCATTCAATATGGTCACACCAGAAGTGTCTTCTTTCATACATGCATGAATAATAAATCTGTGGAAAAATGACTATGAATAACTTACAGCGCACTCAAACTTTAAAAGATTTGATTCAACAATGGTATAAATAACTTATCACCACAATGATGATTTGTTACTTTTTATGTAGTGTATCAGATATGAGACATAATATCATAAATACATATTGAAGTGGTATTTGTTTGACATTAACAGAAAAGTGATGTGCATGCATTTACTGTCGTCTAGTATCCAGTAGGTACTAACTGCAAGCGGCTGTTTATACACTTCTAAATTTTATTTGAATTCTTATAAACAAGTTTTACTGCTTTTGATACCAACTTATTGAAAATATTACATTTAATCTAAGTACGTAATTAAGAATAAATTAATTAATACAACAATATTGATAATGCTTATACTACGTATGAAACATTTATTGGAAGAACAGCGAGCAGTCACACAGCCAGTTTGGTTGCTTTGCCATTTTTCCAGTAAATACCCGATATTATACTTACCACTTGTTCACAAACTGAGAATCTTCTTTGTAATTTTATTCAAAGCTTGAACCAATTGTAATATATTGTGTATTTGTTCATTTACTAAACAATATATTACTTACCTACCTATTTAATATTGAGAAGGAATCTAAAAACTTTAGTCCCAAGACTGAATTATATTGTTGTATTAACTTATATTTTAAATGATAATACGCCATCATTATATTATTATTATTCTAGAGAATGCCCAATCATTTATTTTTGCACCAAAAAATATAAATTATTATTATGTATTATTAACAAAAACCTGTGCCACTACTTTATGATGGTCCGAGATTAGAGGATCCATGATTGTGTATGTAAATATTGTATTAGTATATATATATATATATATATGCTTGTGCTTGCGTAGAAACACGACATCTACAAGCATCAATTAATATTAATTATAAGAAGGTATCCTTTACTCAACGTCATCTTCTCTCTTAAATTTATGTTTGCTTTTCTTATTCACCTTATGTGCTGTTTCATGTGAATAAAAAGTGGAGAGGCACTCAATAATCAAATTTAATATTTTTCTATAAAAGTAATCAACCCTGGTTTTATTTTGATAATATAGCATGAGAACACTCTTGGTCAATTCTTCATATTATATGTATGTACAATATTTGACAAATTTATATCTAAAATAATACTACAAAACCATATTTTTATTTTTCACTTCTTTCTGTATTTTTTGTTATTCATTTGCTTTTTTTGTAAAATTATCAATCAATTGAATAAATTAACTTGATAATATTCAATAGAACCAGTCACTGCTTAGTAATTTAAGTAAAAAATTGTTTTAGAATACATTTTTTTATTTATTATATTATCTAATATTTATCTATAATTCTGATTACTAAAAATGACCACTAACAACTACTTGACCTTAAAATATGTATTTCATACCTAATTATAATAAAAAATTTAATAAAAAAGGAAATAACACATGAGACTTTGGATATACTCGGGTGCAACAGTAGAAAAACCCCTTCCGAAACCCAATAACCTATGAAGAGTATTTTTTTAATAAATACAGACAAGTAGATTAAAGTATTATTCACCTAAGACAACACCCCACCCACCCTTCAAATGTTTATATTTATGGAATACAGATTACTAGCAGTGTTGCCAGGTTTTCGGTATTCTACCGAACTGTTTGGTATTTTAGCACCGTGTTTGGTGTTCGGTATTCTACCGAACTGTTCGGTATTTTAGCACCGTGTTTGGTGTTCGGTATGACAAAAATACCGAAGTATGGGCAGTTTGGTATTTTTTTCTGATTATTTTTTCTCCCTAATAAACAAAGTAAGCCCTAACTTGAAAAAGGTAATTAAAACGGTAATGGCAGTATCACTTATGTGGAAAGAGTATTTAGCCATATGAACAATTTGTGGATGAACAGCCGTAATAAATTAAGTGTGGACATGGTTGAATTATGTATAGGATGTAATTTCAGTCTGACATGTTGCGAAATGCATGGGGCAGTTGAAGCAAATAAGACATTGCTGGAAGCATGCATTAGTGAGAAAAAATATAATATTTATAAGTTAGGGTAGCTAGTTGCTCTTGTGCAACGGCACTTTGTATTTTAATAAAGGATCAGAACTTTTTTTTGCTCATTGTTCAGTATTTATTTGGAAAAGATTTACTGATTACTACATACAACCCTGATTACTACATACTGTATATGGTCAATGTTGATGTCAAGCATTATGTGTAAGATGTAAATAAAGTATTTAATAGTACCTACCTATTCTAAATGTTAGATTTCTGTGATGGTCTTGTGAAAAAAGAGAATATTATTATTATTTCTAGATTATAAAATTAAATAAAAAATATTTAAAATTAAATTTATGTAAATAACAGTATGGCAACATTATTTAAAAGAAAAACATTAGCCCAATATGTATAAGAACCTATTTAGGTATTGACATTGTATCCATATTAGATATATATTGATATGTATATTAATACCCCCCCCCCCCCCAGTGCGAGTATTATATAAAAATTTGTTGTTATAAAAACATGATTACATGGAACTGTATGTACCTACACATTATAATTAAATTAAAAATATTGCTCTTATCTAACAAACATTTAAATTGAATATAGCTTTTTACAATAAAATAATTAAACACGGATGTCGTCCATCTCAAGAGCGCGCAATTTACCGCAATTTTTACAAATATAATTTTTTTATCATACAAAAAAACTTTATGTAGGTATCAAACTGTTTGAAGCTAGTCAGATAGAAAACAGTAATACTAAATTGTATTCACACAGTTTTTTCATGAATGATAGTAATATAATTATTATACTTGATTTGGATTAGTAGGAAGAGATTGCGCCTTTGCGATAATAAATTCGCCCTCTGTATTTTGATTGCATCTAACTTGAATGTTTACCTTTTATGTAATTGTTTGTAATCAATGTACAGTAAAGAACAAATAAATAAATATACATTCACTGTCCAGTTCTATAACTCTTTTTTTTTTTTTAAAAAGATATATCTGGGTTTTGTTATAAACCCAAATACAACCTTATACACCTTTCACAGTAAGCTAAAAGCTTGTGTCGTGAAAGGGGAGTTTGCCGGCACCTGGGATCGAACCACGGACCCCTTGTTCACGAGGCCGAGACTCTACCTCCAGGCTACCGACGAACTCTACAAGTAGAAATGTTTAATATTAGAGAAATTGCCATTTTTGTAATTTTGGTATATTTATATTATACTTTAAAAACAGAGAAATATCTATCTATCTATCTATCTATCTATCTATACCCTCACGCCGTGTCCCAGGAGAGGTAGGCAGAGAGAATGGAACGCCATATAGATCTATCCTTACAAACTTCTTTCGCTTCCTCCACATTCATCTAATTTCTCATACATGTTCGCCGATTTCTCTTACTCAACACGCGGCCGTCCTTAAGGATAAATATAGTTTAAAATAATCACTATTTCAATTAATCAAGTATTTATTCCCTTCAACAGTTAAACAATTCGAAATATTATTTATTTGTGGAATCGAAAATAGGCGCATTGATTTTTTTTCCATAACTAAATATTTAAATTTGAAAGAGTGGCGTTTATTGTGTGTATTACAAATTAAATCACAATTTTTGACTGGTTGAGTTATGAAACTGGACATTTGATGTTACAATTTAAGGAGAACAAATCTATGATTATTTGGTTTTATGCCAATCATTATTTACCGGAGCCTGTTGTACAATTTTGAATTACGTTTTTTCAGCTATTAGTAATGTCTCTATAATAAAAATACCTGATTTTTGTAAACATAAGTGCAATGAAAAATTATTATGTAAGTAATATAAATATTAATAAATACAGTGTAAAGACCCTAGGGTTATGAGAATTATAAAATGCTAATAAAAAATAAAATATTAACCGTGTTTTTTTTATCGTAACATTTTGCAGGTTCAAAATTGTCCTTGTAATGTGGTCACTCTCACTTGCATATACACATGGCAGAATATCAAGTACTCCTTAAAATGGTTGAGTGATCTGAATATCTTGTAGAAGCTCACAGAAACATTGAAAAGTATTTTATTCCTGTCAAATTGTATTTTAACAGTCCACGGTAACCTGAAATGTTTTTTTATTATCATCAGAATGTTTTGAAATATGTTTTAATGAAAAAAAACTTCAACGAATCAATAATATTTATTATAATATCATCTCCACATGCCACAAAATATATCATCATTATAAAGGAATCATATTACTCACTATTCTTATTTGTACAAATATATTTATTATGTCGTATCAGGTATTCCAAAGCAAAATATATTTTATATCATTACCTTAAATCTATCTACTTTAATTATTAATTATGTGTGATACATAAATTATTATGATTATTTATTCAAAAATACCTTTATTTTTACAGAATTCCATACATATGGCCTATATAAGTATCTTATTTCTACCTTTTCATACCATTTTAATATTCATCTTCATCAAAGGAAATATAAATTAAATGAATTTATGCTTAAGCTTGTCGGTCTAACAGAAGAGTTCAGCATAAAAATAAAATAGAAAAATTATCAAATACCCGCATATTAGCAATATGTAACTACTTATTATCATTGATTTTTATTCTATTTTTATATGTTTACCTTCCAGCACAAACAAATCAAAAACATTGTTGAAGGGTATTTGTGTTCACACTGTGAAAATTCATATTTAATAATTTATAAATAATTAGAACACTGTTATATTTTCACTATATTTATTTAAACTCTTAACATTTTCGCCTACTTCAATGGGCATTCTCAAGAGTACTGAATCAGTATAATGTCCTTTACAAAATTGTGGTCTTTACAAAAAAGTGGGTGCAGGGATTGAAGTAGAAGAGTGGGGAGTGGTATTGGTAGGTACAACATTAAATATAGTGAAAATATAAGTGTTTTAATTATTTATAAATTATTAAATCAAAAACATATCTATTCATAGCTGTATAATAATAATTATAATATAAATTATCTGTCCATTGCAAAGAGAATAATATTTTTATACACAAGATATGCAACTTATTGAGGTGTTTCTTTATCAAAGGAAGACGATATAAGTTAATATTATATTTCTAGGCTGATTTGTAAAAATATTTTTTAACTGTTATGCACATAACAATTACTATACAATTCAGTTGTATCTGTTCCAACGTGCCCACACTTGATAATATTTACTTATATTCACTAATTAGGTATGCATTTTATTTAATTACTAATTACAAGCTATTTAATGACGACATGTTTCAACTAAACTCATTTTGTATCGTAGGTCATTTCTTACGTTGATAGGAATACATTGAAAAAAAATCAAATAGTGTTATGAACCAATCGCTATTTTTATCTAAATATGTTGATTTAGGTTGCAAAAATAAAATAAATATCGACAAAATGACAAACAAGATGTCCATGCTTTAGCAAAATATACAAAAAATGTGATTGTCTGAGGACAGAGCATATTTAGAGTACAATGAATAGTAGGTATATAAATGTGATGGAAGTGAAAAGAGAACACAAAAATAGAAGTATATGGCACTCAGTAGCCTCTCCTCAATGAATATGGTAAGATGATAAGTAAAGGAGTGAAACTGAACTGGTATGTGTATATACATATAGGGCAATTTGCAGAGCGCCATTTACATACTGTGTGTCTATTGTCTAAAGCTCCAAATAAAATATGAGATACTTTAAAAATCAACATTAATCAAAATAGTATAATCTTACATTAGAAGACAAAACTCCATTTGCTTTGTTACATAAATATGACTATTTTTATACAAATATCAAATTCCTATTAAAAACTATATCATTTCATTGTAATATGTTAGAATAAGATAAATAATCTCATGGTACATATTGCATTATAATGAAAGCCTGCATGTTGAGAGCACTGATGTTGAACGGATAAATTTAACACATGAAAATACCCTTTGTCCAATTTAAGCTACCGGGTGATATGCCGAAGGCTCTGATAATCTCTCCTATGCATCGTTCAGACGAGTCGATCATCGCCTGGCCATTTAAAAAACACACACAGGGTGACCAAATTTAAATTTTAGATAAGACTGCTAGACGCTTGAAGTTCAGAAAAAAAATGCTAAAAAAATATTGAAGCAAATAAATCATATTTTAAAAATCAAATAACATTATTGCAAGCATAAATTTTATCTGAATGATCGAACTGAATAAGAAAAAACCGAATAATAAAATACCGAATATTGCCAAATTAATACTTTATTTCGCTAATGTTCCTTAAATCTTGTTAAAAACTACCGAAATTTTGAAACTTTTTTACTAAACACAGTGTGGAACAGTGAAATGTCCAAGAAACCGGATCTTTATTTTGGGTTAGTTGAAAGACATCGCGCTTCTGCGATAAACTCGCCCATTACACAAATTTATTTGTTCAATAATAATGTTGTCATGTTTTTTTTCTACTCTTTATTTTTGGGCATTAAAGATTGTTATTATTATTTTGAATACTTTTGACAAATATCATACATTTTCTATATCTTATTTCTTCATAAGTAATTAGATAAAACTAATATTTGTAAATATGATAATCCGCCCTAGAAGAAGCTGGCAAGGGCAGTTGTCGAACTTGTGTTAAAAGGCTTGTTTTGGAATGGCCAGAGGTCCTGGAAGCAGCAGTGGACAGGGATCTCTGGAGTAGGTACCTAGGCGCAATGGGCCCCCGACCCAACTAGGACAAGGGGAAGATGTATGTATGTATTTTCATTGTCACTTCCAGTCCGCCAGGCCAGCCACGTGTGGGTATTTTATATTTTCTTTTATTTTGACAATCGTAAATAGTAAAAAAAAAACTAAACGATTGATAAAACTCAAAATGTAATATTTAATAAACAAAAAAAACAGGATTGTATTTCCCTTGAGACGCAACACAGTTATGTTGAGAGTGAAGCAGTTAAGTGAAAGTTACAATAAATTGTAATATATATTTAATGACTGTAATATAATTATTTCACATTCATACAGATTTTCGCCCATCAGTCATTGTATTGATATTAAGCAAAATTTGTCTCTTTGATGGTGATAAATTTTTGTCTGTAATTTCCATTGTTTGATAAAATATCCACAAGTAATGCGAAGCACATATCTTATAGCATCAAGTCATTTAAAATGGGTTAGTAGGAAAAGATCGCGCCTCTGTAATAAACTCGCCCTTTGTGTATAGAAAATATCTGATTTAAATGCATTTTTTATAAGATAGTATGTATTGTGATGAACGTACAGTAATGAATGAATAAATAAATAAAAAGTTTATTCAAAACTGTTTGTGGTTGTTTCGAAACAGAATAGGGTCAGTTTAATGAGATAGGTAAGCCATTAAAATAATCCAATAAAATATATAAAAGTACAACTAGTTTACTGTGTAATATACTGTATATACATATATAATATACATACACCCATTTGCAAGTGTGAATATTAAGGCCATTAATTTATTCTAATAAACAAATCTGCAGAAAAACCAAAAAAATATCCATGTTCATCACTTAATACATTGATGTACAAGATCAGTGTTGAAGAACAATACTAAAATAATAAGTTGGTCACATTTTATCAAAATTATTTTCCATTTTTTTTTTGTCATCATACATATGCACGTAAATTGCTAAAATCTTAGACCTAAAGACACAGCATGAGAATCTGGAAATAGTAGAAATATTGAAGGCTTTACAACTTTCAGAAGCTCTCACATTCTCATAGTTGGAATGAGAAACTACTAAACACTCTCACAAACCGATAGATCTCAATTCATTTCAATTACTAGATGGTAATAAAATATGTAGGTAACAAGATACTGAAACATTATGTATACATCAATGGTTTCTATCTATGAACTTCAATTTACTTACCTATTTCAATAGTTTGTCATACAGAGTTTTTGTAAACTAACCTTCGATAAACATATACAATTTTTAAATACACAATTTCTTTCCTCTCATGAAAATCAGCCAGGGAGTTTCTGTTTATACAATCGCATAAACATAATAAGTTATTTGGCACTTGATAGATTTACAAGCTTTCTATCATTAATAATTCAAGTCCAACCTCGAGAACACAAGAGTATCAAATTAACAATACAAATAATAAATAGAACAACAAATTTTTTACAAGGAAATAAATAAAAAAAAATATATTTAAAACACAAAAACAAAAAATGTTCCAATAATTATGAATTGTGCAAAAATATTAATAGATATAAAAAAGAAATAACAGAAATGGGTTTGTGAAAATAAAATAAAAAACAAAATACTAATTTTACATAATTTTATAACAAAATAAATTACATATTATCATAACAAATATTTCAATCTCACATTCACATAACATACGTAATACATAATATGCATTTGTATTCATAACAGATGAAAGTATTCGTTAAAATAAAATTAAAAACAATCAAACAATACAATGTATCATTAATTAGTACAATAATTATTATGTAATTCTCACTTCATACATAATAATATTCAACATGGTAGGAAAGGATAACAGCAATGCAAACATAATACACTAGTACCTATGCTTTACAATAATTACAAACAAACCAACCCCTACCTTCCCTTCCCTTAATCCTTTCCATGCTAATAATAGCAAATTTGTAAACAAAAGTGTAAAAATATTTTGTCAACAAGCACCTAGTATCTGGGCAATAATAATCAATCTATCAAATGCCTGCAGTGAAGAGAATTGCTAGATGTAATATCACAAAATATGAATCCTAGCATACCGAGTTTAGTATTGGGAATTAGGTATTCAAAAGGGAATCCAATGATTATAATTAGCAGAGGACTGTAAATTTCTCTAATGAATACATTAGGTACTGGTAGCAGACCTGCATATTATGAACAATTTGACACTAAACATACACCATGTTATCTATATATATGTATATTATTATATATGTACAAATATCAATGTATATGTCATAGTCATTTTGAAGAATCCATCTGTTTACAAATTTCGAGCGTTTTATTAAATAACAAAAGTGTATTATTCAGGTAGGCATTACAATTTGCCAAGGCGTTGCACAAAATGGCTAGTCAATTTTGAAATTTATTACGATTGTCACCATTGCATGCCACTTTGTATCAAAACAAAAACATTAATGCAGAACATAGGATTATGCGAGAGATAGTCTTAAATATTATTTCCAATTATGTAAACAATATTCATATTAATTTTAGGTTTGCATGATCATTACTAATAATTAATACCGCAACCAATAAAAATAAAACTAATATGTACATACCAGGAATTATTATGTATTATTATTATACCATCAAAGCCAGTAGCCAGTAGATTCATCACATGTAATACCTACAGATAATGTTCCCCTGTTCCAAAAACATTCAGGATGAATAGTGCACCTCATTGCTGATTTG
The DNA here is from genome assembly GCA_947579605.1 of Athripsodes cinereus. Lineage (NCBI taxonomy): Eukaryota > Metazoa > Arthropoda > Insecta > Trichoptera > Leptoceridae > Athripsodes > Athripsodes cinereus. The sequence goes on along the minus strand of OX388314.1, from coordinate 12,223,440 downwards.
TACATGTAAAATGTCTTATTCTTTTGTTTCCTACATAGGTATAGTTAGCCACCATTTACCCACTTGTAGACGAATTATGTTTTATGAGTTGAAGAATCGGAACTAATATTTAACAACTGTTTCCTGCGCAATCATGTTATGTTCTTGTTTTTATATACAGAACCACGTGACAGTGAGGGAAATAATATTTTACAATTTGACTAGTTGTAGTAATATGCCTGAATACTTTCATCCATTTTATAAAACGCCCTCCGTTTGTAAATGGATGGATTCTTCGAAATGACTATGACATATATATAACAATGAAGTTACAAAATCTCACTCTATGATAATAACAAATTTCATATTTTATTTTATCACTTGCTGGTCTTACTATGTCTTTTGTTTTGAAACAAAACTAAAATGTCTACAAAAATATAATTTGAGAATAGTACATCATGTTCAATGTCAAATATTATATTAATTGTATTAAATTCATATAAAAGAAATAAAGTGAAATAATGTGGGTTAATCATGACTTAGCAAATATAGATTAACCTCTGTTTAATGAGCTCAGCCAAACCCGTAAGGTACGTCTTCACAACCAATAAATTGTCATTTAAACAATATGATTTAATTAAAAAGTGATAAAAAGATGAATGTAGTTACACATACACAGAGATAATATTATATTATGTGTAAGATATTTTATAATGTATTGATAGTATCAGCCAAACTCATTAGACAAGAGACCTTCTAATAACAAAATGAGTATCATATAAAAACATTTAACAAGATAAACTATAAAATATTTTGGAAACAAAACACAAGAAACATCAATCACAGAGTTGTGATGGAGAACAAACACACTCCAAGCAAAGATAATAAATATAATTGGGAGAAAGCTAACAAAAACAATTAGTCAATAATATTACATACAACTACATCTGCAAATTTCTGTATGAACTATCTATATCAGATTTGTGATGCTACGCGTGTCCAAAAATATAAATGAATATTATTTTTCTGAAATTATATTAAGTCCACAAAGTCACAGAGGTAACATTATATTTGATACATTTACAGCTATGTACCAATGGAAATGTGAATATCGTAATATATACAAATATCTAAAAGTTCAACATTAATAATAATATTATAATTAACCTTGGTGAATATAATTTAGAATATGTATTTTGTGTAGTTAGTTTGATAGTACAAAACTTAGAATGAATAATTTATTGGCATGAGAGCACTCTAATCCAAAAGTAACCATTAAAATATTATTAAAACTTTAAACAAATTAAATCAACAATTAGGCACATTCTTAACATATTGATGAAGTCAGCAATCATAAAATTACAAAATAAAAAATACCTTACATAAAAAATAGCATCATCATATGGAGTATAATTAAAATCATGGAGAAAAACGTGAAATTGTATTCCTTAACCTGACATTGTAGAACTCAACATAACTAGAAACTGAAAATTTCAATATCACTAACACAGGAAGAAAATAACCAAAACGTATATGGAATTGTATGAGGTATATCAGGTTAGAGAGAAGTATGGTACACACATTATAATTATATCCATTATCCGGCTGATTATACCTGCAGAGATGGTATAGACAATCAAGGGTGCAAACATCACGAGGAGACCAAGTGCACAATGTACTCTCCAACAAAGGCTCATAGTAAAAAGTTCTGCAATGTGAAGGAGTACTGGAACCTAAGTACAATGGCCTGCACTACATTGTATTAATATAATGATGATGATGATATGATATGAATTATATCCTCGTGATGAGATGTGATGTGATATGAGACATACAGTGATGATGTATGTACGTATGATCTACTCTTAGTGTTGTATATAGATGTTTGATGCAAGGATCCAACATGGCAGCCATCCCAATCACAATTCCCAACATCTCGTGTGCTCTTCTAATTAATCATTGCTCCTTCCTTACTTTTTTCTTATTCTTCTTTGGAGCTTTGGCGTCTGTCCATGAGTCTGAAAACAAACAAAATATACATGTAATGCAACAAATTATTTTATTTTATTTTTCAAAAAGATGAATCTAGATTTGAAAAAACCTCGCAATAGGCAGTACACTTGTCATGAAGGTGGATTAAATTAGCAGTGGGCGGAATGGAACCCGCATCTCTAAATACAAAATCAGAGAGTCTACCATCAGGATACCAACTACTTCAATACATCAAACTTTTTCAATTCAGTCGGAATATGATTTGGTAAATATTTACATGAAGACAAAAGTAGATATTTAGTAGTGTACTGTATTTACTGTAATAACTAACTTTTCGATTTTCGAAGAGGAAACACTATGAAAGTTCATTTTAATTTAGATAATAAATATTTAAATAAAAAACACTGTTTACTTTCATATAAAATTGTTATAATATTAAAAGCTTTATTACTGAAGATGGACGTATGTCCGAAAAGCTTTTAATATTATAACAATTTTATATGAAAGTAAACAGTGTTTTTTATTTAAATATTTATTATCTAAATGTAATAACTAATTTAATAGCAGTGATATGTTACAACTAGATTCGCAATGTCATACAAATATTCTCTAAAAATGTGTACCCACCCGTCGAGGTACAATACCTGAGTAATATATATTCATCTCTTTTCTTATGTATATATTCATCTCTTTCTACCGGCCTTTGACGTCTGTAGTAATCCCCATTCTCATATTGTCTATCTCTTGTTATCTACAAACAATAAATTTATATGTGTGTCGCTTTTTTTCAAACTAAAAATTGCGGCACCAAGGTCCGCAACGAGATTTTATTGATGGTACATGTTTGAGATTCATATTGCAAATCTAGGTATAACATATCACTGTTTAATAGTAAGTTTTAAAATACCTCCTAACTCATCGAATACAGCTCCTCCTTCATTGGATGCCGGGGGTGGGACAAAGTCCTCCACTTTCTTATCCTTTTTGCCTCCTTCTTTTTTGGGAGGAGCCTGTTATAAATAAAAAAAAACCATTAACATTATTTTACTACATACGGCGCTTTATACTCTAATTTAACACACTTCCTAGATCCTCTCATTTTCAATATAATATTATTAAGTATAACATAAGATTGAAAATGCAAATGTGTACTTAATAAATCATTTTACAACTAGAAGAAGCTCTAATCTAAGAGCACTCATGTTGCATAATTTCAAGATTGAAAATAGAATCCAAGGAACACAAAGACGAAGAAATGAGTTTGCCAGCGACAGCCACAAACTATCAGGTAAGTAAAACAAAAGTGAGTTATACATCCCTAAGTTCTTTAAGCCAAATTTTCAAAAATCTATTATTAAAAAAAACTGTGTATCAAAGCTCTCAGACATTATAATAGTCAACCAAAACCATAAAGAAATGCATTGACAAATATAAAATTACTTTGTTTTGTTAATGAAATTGAAAAGATATCACTTTCCACATATTAGCAAAAAACCTGATTCTATATGAACTAGTAGGTAGGTATATATTGAAATAACAAAGCTAAGCATCGATGGTGAGTCATTATCTCGATGCGTTAAAGTGAGAGATTTAGGTATTATTCTTGACTCAAAAATGCTTTACAGGGTTCACGTTGACGCCATTCTTGAAAAAGCTCAGAGAATGCTAGGTTTTATATTAAGAATATGTAAACCCTTTAGGTGTCCATTTACCCTGAGAGTTCTTTACTACGCCTTCGTACGCAGTAATTTAGAGTTTGCATCGGTCGTGTGGAGCCCTCAGTACACTACTTACATTGATAGAATTGAAGCTATACAGAGAAGATTCATCAAGCGCCTTAGTTTTTTGAGGGGACAATATTTTGAAAATTATAGAGAAGCTCTTGCATTTCATAAAATCCCATCACTTGAAGGTAGGAGAACACAGAGTGACATTTTGTATTTGTTTAAGATCGTAAATGGCGAGGTTAACTCATCGAGGCTCTTGGAGGAGATTTACTTTAACTGCCCATCGCGAAACACTAGATCCAACTATCTCTTCAGATTGCCTCCGTGTAGTATCAACTACATACGGAGTTCTTTCTTGCAGCGTAGTTGTTCTGTTTATAACACTTTTTTTAAGAGTCTCGATATGTTCAACATGTCTAGAAACCAATTCAGGAGCGGTGTTGTTGGACTGTTGGCCTCTTCTACATTGCCTTAACTGGCTTATATAAGTTATCCTGTGCGATTTATTTGCGCTCACGTGTTTTTATTCACTGGAGAGTTTTCATTGTGTGTTTATTGTCAGATATGCATATCTATGTGTGAATTATTTTATGAATATTTTATTTTGTTTTGTTTTGTGAATTATTTTATTTTATTTTTATTTTATGAAATTCTACATTTTAATCACACATTGTTTGTCTGTTTATTGTATCTTGAAATTTTAAGTGCATATATTTAAGTTTATTGAAAACTATTCTAATTAGCATACTGGTAATAATAGGGGACTTTGCTGGTCCACTTATGGTTTTTTGTATTATTCTGTTCAGCACTATTTATGATATGACTGTTTGTATCCCTGTTGAAGATATAAATAAATAAATAAATAACCTCCTCAGACGCCTTCTTGTTGCCAGCATCAGAAGTAACTTTCACTGGAGTACCAGCTCTCTCCTTCTCCTCAATCTAAACAAACAAGAAACATTATTTATTTGTAACATAAACATACCAACAGGTACAGCATAGATAGAAACCCCATTATAGGCACATATATAAAACAACTCAAACCCATTATTTCCTCCCCCCCCCCCAATTTGATATGTAATAATAAATCATGTATCAACTCTCTTATATTCAAATTACATTGTGATTTCTATATTGAAGTTGTGTTTAGTCAAGGATACGAGGAAATGGAGTTTTGAGAAAAATAACATTTGAATTTATGAACTCCATAGCCACTATTAGTGGTGGTCATACTTTATCAAACATTTTGAGAATGACTAATATGCTTTTTTTACTATGCCGATTTACTACACTAATGTTGATCGATATAATTTTTTTCCTGCTGAAACCGCCTTGACTAAAAGCTGTTATGGTCTCAGTGCAGGGTGATGTTTTTTTTTATAATAATAATAATGATGATATCTACAAATTGAAATATTTATATCATTTTTGCTGAAATACTGACTTGGCTAGATTTTTCCATATAACTTTAATATATTGTATTTATTTTATTTAGGCTGTATACGGAATATGACAAATGCCAAGGATGTAGAAATGAACAAAAGACAATTCTACCTGCCTGTCTAGCAATGGCTGTGTAGTACAATATAGTAAATACTCATTTCTATATGTTCATTATTATTTTCACTATCCTTGCCATTTAGTTTATTCCAACACGACTTCATGACACCCCCGCCGCCGAAGCCTGCCACCGCCCCTCTACGCCCCAGCTGATGTCAGGTTGAATCCTGCACGAAACGTCGGGCAGAAGCCAACGGTCTTTCTCAAGACCAACTATAAAAGCCTTTCTCAAGGCTACTGTACGTAGAGTACCCAAAAGTGTTACTTCTATATGAATATATATTATATACTTGCTAACTGATTAAATTATCTATTACACTTCTAAGACCAATTATCATGAATCAAACAACCATATCAAATTTCTAAACAGGTATTATTTTTATAGAATGCCAAAACTTATTATAGTAATGATATACACATTTTACAATATATCCGTGTGTAGAATACAGTTTATATATCCGTGTGTGTACAGTTTACAAAATAACAAGTACTACAAAGGTTTGAGCTGCTTTTCACACAACTAGTGTCCCATACTTTTATGCAAAATATCGAGTATATCAAATTATTTAATAGTTTTGGACTTCCCCACATTCAAATTTTGCTATAGACTTACATGTAATGAATACGAAAGTTAAATACTATACTCATATTTTTTTAGCAGACCAGCCACATAAATTAACATGCAAGCAGTCCTCATTCAGGATGGGTGGAAAACCTCATCACTGAATTTAAGATGTAAAATTTAAATACACATTTACCAAATACATACTGAACACCCCAAAACTACATCTTGTTTATAAATGTGGATCAGTTTGGGTAAGTGATCAACCACCGATGAGAAACAATGACTGATACTAATTTACATGATTTGTGATTGATCTACATTTATGAATAAGTTCAAATGTTACTAAGATGTAGGTAGAAGATAATTTTATTTTTTTTGCACAACATTTAGATCACTAAGACAGAGTATGACATCAAGACAAATTGTCAATAAACTATAAAATCAATATGCAGTCAAAGACAAATAGTTACATAATATGATATCAACACTAACACCTTGGATTTGTTCATTATCTGTTAAAAATCCATAGCAAATATTTTTATAATAATATAAATTTAATGGATTTATTCTAAATATATAATATGTACCAAAAACATATTACATATTAAATAAAAACATAAACAGCAATCAGGTTTATTCCAAACCGCATTTGGAGGACCATCAAATGTATTTTGTATTTGGAAAGTATAATATTATCTGTATTGTTTGTTGTGTTCAATAAAATTATCAAATTATCATGAAAATTATTTTTCATGTCCAGTATACAAGATTTGAAACATAGAATCAATGAGTTAATGCCTTAAATTGCTTATTTACATACTCCAGCAGAATTCAACAGCTTATGAAGGTATATAGAAAACCAATACTACATAAATTATAATGTAAAAGGACCTAGAACTAACACTTCTGTCACAAATTTGAAAAAGCAAGTAACATGAGAACACTAACAAAACAAGACGACAAATAAAGAACACAATGAAACTTTCATATAAAAAACAAAAACCAAAATCAACAACAATTAAGGTATTACTATAGATCAGTGTTTCCCAAACTATGGGTCGCGAACGAATATTGAGTGGGCCCTGACCATTAAGTAGTTCCATGACTCACTACTAGAGAATCTGAGCATTACCAATATTTATGACCTCTTTTCTCTATGACAGCTAGAAGGTGGATCCCAAGATTGGAAATTTTTGTTAGATGGGTCGGAGCCCAGTCAACTTTGGGAACCACTTCTGTAGATTATATTATAATAATATTATAATGACAGGGCCAGGTGTCAGACGTTATATTAAACATTGTGATAATTGTGTAATGAACTGCGTACCAAGACTTATATATTTATACCTGTGATCTAAATATAACTTGACTGATTTAGTGAATGTTATGAGAATATTCAATGAAAGTTGGCCACAAAGAGCACTGTTAATTTTTTTACAAAAATTCCGACGGCCTGGACATGTCGTGGAAACTCAATTGGCGCAAAGATACTCTGAATAGAGAAAGCTGAGTTTTGCTATTCACAAAATGTCCATATCCGAAACATCGGATTCCTGCTATCTTCTATGCATATTTAAAATATGTTAGTAAGAAAAAGATAGAATATAGTTTCAAAGTAACGAAAGAAAAAAGATTGGTGTAACATTTAGAAGTAAGCAGAACGACATGAAGTTAGCAAATCATTCTAAGCATTTTCTTGCATGCCATTTATTTTCTACTACGTTAATGAAATATTTAGTTAGTGATCAAAATAATTTCCGATTTATTTGTTCGCACAAACTGTACAAGTGGTCGCTCACTTTAATATTATGTCATCGCTCAGTCAGTAATTCTGTATGTTCATTTAAGTAAATATATTTTGCAACCTATAGTTTGTATTTTCTGTCACTCGTTTAAAATATATTACTTATTCTAACTTACGTAAGTTGTCAAGCGTTATATATGTTCAAAAAAATATATTCTTGTAAAAAGTACCTACACATTTATACAAGGATGATGTCTCAAAGCTGTTTCAAAAATCTTAGAAATGTAATATTTCTATAATATTGCATCCTACCGTGAATATTACAATTATATAGAGAAAATCTTATCTCGATTAAGTTCTCTGAAAAGTGACAAATGCTATATTAGTATTGAATTAAAGTGATATAATTACCGCATTAAGACCCCTCTGCAGCGCATTGATTTTCTCTTGCAGGTCCTTATCTATGACAGCCATAGTCTCCTTAACGGGAGCACTGGAGGACACAGTAGCAGCACTTGAAGAAGGTGTCTTCTTACTTTCCACTTCATTTTCTTCCTTCTTTCCCTTCTTCTTGTCTTTTACTGGACTGTCCTTCTTCCCTTCTTCTTGATTCTTTTTCTTTTTGTCACTCTTGGATGGCACTTTCTCCCATTCTCCATCATCAAAATCAACTGGTTTCTCTTGTTTAGGCTTCTTAGCTGGAGCTTCCTTCTTGGTTGGTGTCTTTTTTACCTCTTGCACTTTCTCTTTAGGTTTCTGTGGCTCCTGTTTTTGTTCTTTCTTTTCCTTGGCAGGAGACTTCTTAGCAGCGTCACTCTTTTTGCCATCCTGACCAGAAGATTTCTAAAATATTACAATAATATAGAATTAATATGACTATTGACATGGAAGGCAATGTTTATTACGTGAGTTAGTTCGCTGGCTACCCCACTTGTGGGATATGCCGTGATGGTATGTAGTAGAAATATTAATTAGTAGGAATTCTACATCAAAGTCAAAATAACAACACATGTCCATGTGACACATATTCAGCATATGGGAGGTCCAAAATAAATTTGGCACAATATCCACTCACGGAGAAATGAAGATTAATAACATTAAATAAGGTCGCATTATTCTATAAATACCTTCTCTTTAGTTTTCCTTTTTTTACTGGAAGCCTTTCGATCGTCGATCACAAGTGGCAATTTATCAAACTGTGGTTCTTCAGTCGTTTTAAAACCGAAAACAAATACTAATACAGCACATATGAGAACTCCAGCTACGGTAATAGCTGGAAGTAAGAACTGCGTACTCGTCACTTGGTTTATCAGCTCCATTGTATTACAAAATATCTTATTAAGATCAGATATAAATAATTCTGACTCTCCTTCCTAATCCACACAACGATCGCAAGGCGAGAAATGTAGCAGCTGAGTGACAGAGGCCAACAGCCAACTCACGGCTGATATGGATTCATGATGACGCGGCCAACACACAGAGGACAGAAATTACTCTGTCACGTTGGCAGCACCGTTGCCAGCTGCCGCGTTTTCCTACATCACTGTTATTAATATTTTGTACAAATCAAATCAAGTGATGTCAATACCGGATATCTTTTCATACCGAGTACCGAAATACAGTACAAGAAAATACCATTCATTAAATAGCGGATATATTACCAATACCCAATAATGTGGATCTCAATTTTCAAAATGAATTTGAAATATTTCGCAAAGTCCTCGGTTTTCTTACGGAATATTTTCTCCAAATAACTTTTGCTAAAAAGTAATGGATATTTGTAGGTATATCTCATTACCAGAAATAATTCATACCGAGTACTCTACCGGTTTAACAAGTAACGGGTACTTTTACCGACTACCTACTGGCAAACTTTGGTACTTTCTGTTGACATTTATTGTATTCTTCATAATACAGTAACATTTTGATGTCGTTATAGTTTTTTTATTGTTTATTTAACCGACCGACCGACAATGCGAACCGGTTTGCGAGTTATTAATAAAGGGTAGGTACCGAATTGACATCACTAACAAAGGTGTTTCATTTACATACTTAGGATTGTAAAATTATCAATTAATTTTAAATCGTTAAAAGAGTCCACTCGGAAGCCATTACACATTTATTGGCGGCATGGGAATAGCATTAATTCGTGTATTTGCACAATCAAGATTATAATATATTATGATTCTCTCTTATTTTTTTTTCATTGCCTTTCACCGTTGTCGGTGTTCCTAGCTGGAACCTACAGCTACAAAAAAATAGTTCTATCAACTTAGAACAAAATGAAAACATATCGATACCTTAATTCGCAGATTGGGTAACTCCATTTTTTGACAAAATGACTTAATGATGCCATAATGTTGACTGTATTCCAACACACATGCTAGGTAAATTTGAAGAATCCAACGTTATTACAAATGCCCTAAAAACACCTCAAGAAAATTGGGTAACTCCAATGTTAGTATTTACAACACTGCAAATTGGGTAACTCCACCATTCTGTATGGAGACTTGCGAGAGATAGGTTGTGTATTAGGAATATTTTACAAAAAAGTGGTTTTGGATATCTTATCCTGTAAAAAAATGTTAGATAACTGTAACCATAAATATCAGCTTTATTTTCTTCAATTTTTTAAAGTTTTTTTTTATCATTTGCTCCTTATGTGATGTAGTTTATATGTAAGGAACTCACATTTTAAATAATGCAACTTTTGCATGAGTTACTACGTGGAATTTAATTATTAGTGGATATGTTTGCGCACAAATTTTGAAACTGATTTACTAATATTTTATTGTTTTTTAACACAATATATTATGTTATTATTTTTTAGTCAAATAAAAAATCTAGGTTTTAATACTTAAATAAACGACATTATTTTTTGATATATAAGGATTTGTTGAATCATGATTATTTTTAAATAAGCTCAAAATCCGAAGAACTGAACGTGTATCTACATACATTACCTACTTATCATAAGTTTAATTCCTCGACCCACGGTTTTTGGTGGAAGTTCATATTAATAATTTTTAAAATGAAACACGATATATAGTTATTCCACCATTGACATTATTTCTTTTGCAAGCCGGCAAGCAAGCCGCAACAAGCCGCTCTCATCGTCAGGCAAAAGTGAAATGTGTGCTTATCATTTTATAGATGAATAGCAGACTAAAGACTTTGGTTAAATTAGTAACTGAAAATTGAAGGAGTGAAGAAAATCGTATGAGTGAAACAAATTTATCAAAGACAATTCGAGTTTTTATGATGGAGTTGGCCCATCATATTACTTGATAGTGGTAATCTTGCAGAAATCCAAAATATAAATACCTACTGATGATAATAATTTAGATAATAATGCGACACAAGGGATATTGTTAGATGCACAGGCTAATGCTATTGATCTTAATATTGCAACAGAGAAGGGCAGCATAAGAGTCAACATCTCGTTAGTCCCATATTCAGAACATTTAGATTCTGATGAAAACTCTGAGACTTCTCTTGGAAAAAGGATGAATCATGGAGTAATAAAAATTTAAAATTTAAATTTAAAAAATCAAAAAGAGGTGTGATAAACTCGCCCTCTGTATATTATTATTATAATTTATAAGATTACGGCAACCCGTCCCTTGTGGGACGATTTGTGCCAAGTACAAATTTCTTTTGGCGGATTTTAATATCTTGAGATATACAGAGAGGGTATCAGTGTGCAAGAGGCAAGACACTTTGATCAGATACTGGACTTCAGCTATCTCATAATACAAGTCGTAACAGTCTCTTATTGGGCAACCTACCTCTGTATATTGATCACACCTAATTTGAATGCATTTTTTTTTATAAAATTGTATATATTGTGATCAATGTACAGTAAAGAATGAATGAATAAATAAATAAATTGCCTCAAAGGAAGAAAAGCCTTGGCCCAAAAAATATTGTCTGCTTAAATAATTTAAACGAGACTGAAAATATCTTCACGAAAATGGACTCAGGACTACCAGGATTTCTAAAATAATGCTCCATACGAATAATAATTTTCACATTTTGTCACTCTTCATTATTTTTGTCTAGCTATCAACGAGTATATCGATACCTTAATTCGCAGATTGGGTAACTCCATTTTTTGACAAAATGACTTAATGATGCCATAATGTTGACTGTATTCCAACACACATGCTAGGTAAATTTGAAGAATCCAACGTTATTACAAATACCCTAAAAAACACCTCAAGAAAATTGGGTAACTCCAATGTTAGTATTTACAACACTGCAAATTGGGTAACTCCACCATTCTGTATGGAGACTTGCGAGAGATAGGGTGTGTATTAGGAATATTTTACAAAAAAGTGGTTTTGGATATCTTATCCTGTAAAAAAATGTTAGATAACTGTAACAATAAGTATCAGCTTTATATTCTTAAATTTTTAAAAGTTTTTTTTATCATTTGCTCCTTATGTGATGTAGTTAATATGTAAGGAACACACATTTTAAATAATGCAACTATTGCAGGAGTTACTACGTGGAATTTAATTATTACTGGATATGTTTGCGCACAAATTTTGAAGCTGATTCACTAATATTGTATTGTTTTTTAACACAATATACAGTATTATATTATTATTTTTTAGTCAAAAGAAAAATCTAGGTTTTAATACTTAAATAAACGACTTTATTTTTTGATATATTATGATTTGTTGAATCATGATTATTTTTAAATAAGCTCAAAATCCGAAGAACTGAACGTGTATCTACATACATTACCTACTTATCATAAGTTTAATTTATCGACCGACGGTTCTTGGTGGAAGTTCATATTAATAATTTTTAAAATGAAACACGATATATAGTTATTCCACTATTGACATTATTTATTTTGCGAGCCGGCTTTCAAGAGCTTCCGCTCTCATCGTCAGGCAAAAGTGAAATGTTTACTTATCATTTTATAGATGAATAGCAGACTAAAGACTATGGTTAAATTAGTAACTGAAAATTGAAGGAGTGAAGAAAATCGTATAAGTGAAACAAATCCCAGAAATCATGATTTTCTACAAATTTATCAAAGACAATTCGAATTTTTATAATGGAATTGGCCCATCATATTACTTGATAGTGGTAATCTTGCAGAAATCCAAAATTAATATAAATACCTACTGATGATAATAATTTAGATAATAATGCGACACAAGGGATATTGTTAGATGCACAGGCTAATGCTATTGATCATAATATTGCAACAGAGAAGGGCAGCATAAGAGTCAACATCTCGTTAGTCCCATATTCAGAATATTCAGATTCTGATGATAACTCGGAGACTTCTCTTGGAAAAAGGATGAATCATGGAGTAATAAATATTTAAAATTTAAATTTAAAAAATCAAAAAGCGTTGTGATAAACTCGCCCTCTGTAAATTATTATTATTATTTATAAGATTACGGCAACCCGTCCCTTGTGGGACGATTTGTGCCAAGTACAATATTTTTAGAATATAACACGTAATATTAAGGCATTTACTTATAAAATAATAAAATTTCTTTTGGCGGATTTTAAAATCTTGAGATATTCAGAGAGGGTATCAGTGTGCAAGAGGCAAGACACTTTGATCGGATACTGGACTTCAGCTATCTCATAATACAAGTGGTAAGAGTCTCTTATTGGGCAACCGACCTCTGTATATTGATCACACCTAATTTGAATGCATTTTTTTTATAAAATTGTATTAATTGTGATCAATGTACAGTAAAGAATGAATGAATAAATAAATAAATTGCCTCAAAGGAAGAAAAGCCTTGGCCCAAAAAAATATTGTCTGCTTAAATAATCTAAACGAGACTGAAAATATCTTCACGAAAATGGACTCAGGACTACCACGATTTCTAAAATAATGCTCCACACGAATTATTATTTTCACATTTTGTCACTCACAGAGTATATCTCTAAAGGTGCAACTTTTTTATTCAACTATGTTCAACTCCGTGATACAGGATAGACGATGTTCCAGGCTGGGTAATATCCTGAAAAGGCTAATTGGTCAAAAAGTGCACCGGTCTTCCGTCCGCAAGGATTCGTCAGCCCGTGATTTCCCTCTTTCACAGTACACTGTTCTTATAACGACAACAGCAGAGCGCAGGAAATATCGTAGAAAGAGGTGACGCAATTGACGCAGAGTCGCTCTGAATGGAGGAGGCTGGTTTCTGCCCTGTCCTCCCGAGAGGAGCGTTGATGATGATGATGATGTTGAAGTATTTATCCTATATATATTACTTCAATTTAATTTGATTTTCTTATAAAACACTTTAAAAATAACATTTTTATGAGACCAAACAGTATACAATACTTATAGGCAAATTGGGTAACTCCATCAATTATAGCATTTATTTTACAAAATCTATAACAGAAAATTAGGTAACTCCAAAAAAAGGCTACAAAACCATTATAAACATAATTATGTCATGGTTATTGTGTTACGAACATGTATCTACATCATGTAGATATTTTAGAATAAGGAAAATAATAATAATAATATGCATAACAAAAATATTTAGTTTTTTGTCCGCCCTGTAAAGTAGCTATTTTGGAGTTACCCAATCTGCGAATTAAGGTATCGATATCTCTAAAGGTGCAACTTTTTTGTTCAACTATGTTCAACTCCGTGATACAGGATAGACGATGTTCCAGGCTAGGTAATATCCTGAAAATGCTAATTGGCCAAAAAGAGCACCGGTCTTCCATCCGCAAGGATTCGTTAGCCCGTGATTTCCCTCTTTCACAATACACCGTTCTTATAACGACAGCAGCAGAGCGCAGGAAATATCGTAGAAAGAGGTGACGCAATTGGCGCAGAGTCGCTCTGAATGGAGGAGGCTGGTTTCTGCCCTGTCCTCCCGAGAGGAGCGTTGATGATGATGATGATGATGATGATGTTGAAATATTTATCCTATATATATTACTTCAATTTAATTTTATTTTCATATAAAACACTTTAAAAATAACATTATTGTGAGACCAAACAGTATACAATACTTGTTATATGTTTTGTTAGATGGTGTGTGGATTTGGGGCCACACACTACTCCAATCTTCAGATCCCTTGAAAGTTTTGGTTCTGCTACCAAGGGGATGTGGGTTTAGTAGTAAAACTCGGACTTCGTTTAAACACTATATTCACGAAGGTAAAAAAAACTATTTACAGGTAAGTTCTAGCACAACTTAAAAGATACACTTTACAATAGGTATTAACGAACCGAGAGAGGGAACTTGAATTCCTCCTCAAAGCAACACCTCGTCTATATATAAACTTTTAACCTCCTCTCTCTTATCACAAAAACCAAAATATACAACAACACCACTTCTAGAAAAATCCTACAACCTACATATATATATATAAGAGACATCTGTCCTATATAACATAAAGTAGTGAGTAATTAATACCACCAATGTGACTACCATTAAATCATAATTTAGTTTAATATAATTTCCCACAGATGTCTATATCTTACACTCCCCCACTTAAATCTCATCTATAAACTTAAATATTTCATTTTCACTTATACAATGCAAAAAAAATTAAATACTTCATTCTTGAATACCTATACATATATGACCTTATATCACTGAGAGTAACGCTGTGGTTTTTGACGCGGTCGAGGTCTTAGGTTTCTACTTGTAGATGGCTGTGGTTCTGGTGTCTGCTCCGAACATGGATTCTGAAACGAAGACAAAGGCGTATCAGGAAAATTGTCAAACAACAACCCTGACCAGCCTTCGTCTAAGTCTTGTTCAGACGAAAGCTTTTCAGGCAATTTCTGTATCAAATCTTTCTTCCACTTAACATTTAAATTTGTGATTTGATCTCTATGTCTTTTCCAACACAAACCAGAATTTGAAATTTTTACAAGATACACATTTTTACTAAGTACCTTTGCTATTCTACCCTTAGTCCAAGAGTTTTTATCTGATCTTAAATCTATTGTTAAAACTGGGTCACCCACTTTAAAAAATTTAGACTTGTATTTCCTACTTCTAAAATATTTCTTTTGAGTATCTTTACTTTTATCGATGTTTCTTCTAACATGATCTGGGACATCTCTATCCGTTTCAAAATTATCTGGAAGCATCAAATCAAACAAAGTTCTAATTTTCCTACCTAACAAAAGTACAGCGGGTTCAACACCCGTTGAACTATGTGGCGTATTTCTAAAGTCTATTAAGAAATCCATCAACCTATCCTTCCAATTTGTAGGTAAACTATTATTGTGTAACATTTTCTTCAAAAAACCTTTGCAAACTTTTACGGCATTCTCTGCCTGCCCGTTTGATGCTTGATGACCTATCGGAGATGTTATGTGTTCGATTCCATTCCTTCTACAAAATTCTTCAAATTCTTTTGAACAAAAATTTGTTGCATTATCGCTTACTATTGTTTCGCAATAGCCCAAGTAACTGAAAATTTCCTTTAGTACCTGTATTGTATTAAATGAGTTTGGTACATCTACTTTCCTACAATCAATCCATTTTGAGGTTGAATCAACCACAACTAAAAAATTTGTATTTGCTATAGGACCGAAATAATCGATGTGTATTCTACTCCAAATCTTACCTGTTTCTCTCCAAGGTGTCAATTCTGCTCTTTGTGGGTTATTTTGTAAAGTTCTGCATGCCATACATTCACTTATCATACTTTCTATGTCTCTAGACAAACCTGGCCAGTATATATAATTCCTAGCTAAACTTTTTGTCTTTACAATGCCTTGATGTGATCTGTGGAAAAGTTTCAATATCTCACTTCGTAAAGTAGAGGGTATCACAATTTTAAAATCATAACATAGACACTCGTCATAAACAAATAAATCTGTTCGCACTTGATAATATTTTCTTTCTTCATTATTCAATTTATCTTTCCTGGGCCATGATTTTTGCACATATTCAATTATTTTACATAATGTTGAATCTTCTCTTGTCGCCTTGCGAACCTCGTCTATATCAATTGGATTTTGCGAATGATATTCCAATTCTACATTGTTAATTACCTCTATGTAAAATAAACTGTTGAATTCTTGGTCTTCCACCAACTCACCTGACGCTGGCGACCTTGATAAATAGTCTGAACAGTTATTCTCAGATTTCACATATTCAATATCGTAATCAAAAGCTGACCATATGACTCCGTATCTAATTAACCTATTAGCTGCTAATTGTGGAATATTTTTATTTGGATTTAATATTCTCACCAATGCCTGATTGTCTACACATAATGTGAACTTCCTTCCGTACAAAAAATGAAACCATTTCTTTAATGCGAATATTACTGCCAATGCTTCAATATCCATGATTGAATATTTTTGTTCACAAGTCGTTAATTTCCTTGAAATGTATTCTATTGGTCTTGATGCACCGTTCTGATACACATGCATTAGAGTCGCTCCTATCCCTTTTGTTGAGGCATCAGTAACCACTTTTAATGGGATGTTTTCGTTATAATGTGTTAAGACCATGTCCGAACACAAATAAGATTTAACTGCATTCACTGCGTTTGTACACTCATCTGACCATACCCATTTCTCTTTTTTCTTCAATAACCTATATAAAGGGTTTAATAATTCGCTTATACCTGGTATGAAATTCCTATAATAGTTCACCATCCCTAAAAAACTTCTTAGTTCTGTAACATTTTGAGGGTTTCTCACTTCATGGATTGCTTTCACTTTGTTTCTTACGGGTGATATGCCTCTTTTCGATATAATATAACCCAAATATTCAATTTCTTCCCTAAAGAAATAGCACTTATCAGTATTCACGGTCAACCCGCACTCTTGTAGCCTTTTAAATAATTCACATAAATTTTCATATAGTTCCTGTTTGGTTTCTCCTGCTACTATAATGTCATCGATGTACGCACTTGTTTTTGGTAACCCTTGTACTATGGAGTCTATTACCTGCATAAACAAAGACGGGCTAACTTTTAAACCGAAAATTAGTCTTTTATATCTGAATAACCCTTTGTGCGTTGATATTGTTGTCACTTCACGACATTTTTCTTTAATCACAATTTGGCTATATGCCGACTTAAGGTCTATTTTTGCAAAATATTTTCCTTTTGCGACTTTTTGTATTACACTCTCTATTCGTGGTAAAGGATATTTTTCATCGCGCACATATTTATTTATTGAACATTTGTAATCAGCACACAATCTCACTGAACCATCAGATTTAGGTATAATCACTAATGGACTTGCATATTTTGAAACCTCGACACGTTCGATTATCTCATTTTCCAACATTTTATCTAATTCTTGCTCGACTTTCGCTTGTAATGCATATGGCACGGGTCGTGGATTGAAGAATTTTGGTACATGATCCTCCTTTAATGAAAATTCCACTTCATAACCGGTGAACTTTCCTAATTTCTCACTAAAAACGTTTTTATATTCTCTTTTTAGTTTGTCAACTAACTTTGACGTATCGTCCATATTGCCGCTCCGTAAATTTATGTTCTCTGTTTTACCGACCTTGCCGGATACTTCACTTATGTTTACATGCGAATTTTCCAAACCTGTTAATTGTATATCAAATTCCTTCATGAAATTCCTTCCAAAAAGTATTTCTTTTCCGAATTGCACAATAATAAATTGAACACTTCTTTTTAACGAATTAAAGCACACTGGTAATTCCAAAGTACCTAACACATTTAATATTTGATCACTATAGCCACGGACATCACTATTAAATTCACTAAGTTTATGCTTGTTAAAATATTTCATATAACATTGTTCTGGAATAACAGATATAAAAGCTCCCGAATCTATCATTCCTGTGTGAAACTTATCTTCTAATTTCACTGATATCTTGCATGGATTATCTTCGGATATTTCATTAATTTTTCTTCTTGTGATACTGTTCAGTTTCTTCTTGAAATTTGTTTTACAATTTCTCGCCCAATGTCCTGGTTTTGAACATCTAAAACATACTAACTTGTTCCTATCGTTATCCTGTTTAAAATTTCTATCTCGGCTTGAGTTTCTATCTCTGCTTGAGCTTCTACTGTGATTTGAGGAATGTGAATTTCTTCTCGTATTGGTATAATGCGATTTCTTGTAATTTTGTGAAAAATTTTTCCTCTGGAAATCTTGTGCTTCCTTATCACTTGATCTTCTTGAAAACTTGTAACATTTTTCCGTTGAATTTTCCCTATGACACTCAGCAACAATACTACTTCTTGATTTCAAACTATTTTCAAAAATTATTGCAGTTTTTATTGTCGTTTGAAAATCACTTTTTTCACATTCTAGAAACAATTTCTGCCGTATCCTAGAATCTTGTATGCCTACCACAAACATATCTTTTAAATTTTCCAATAAGCGACCTTCAAATTTACAATTACCCGCCAATTTTTGCAATCTCGCTCCGAATTCTTTGAAACTTTCATGAGCTAATTGTCTACTAGTAAAAAAATTATATCTATTTTCTAGAACATTCTCAACATTTGAACAATAATTCGACAATAAATCTACCAAGTTTTCCGTCTTTAAATTCTCTACACTTTCTGGTTTCGCTAGATTTACCAACAAATCAAATGTGTCCTCATGGAGATATGATAAGAACAGGGCTCGCCTCTTTGGTTCATTAAGAACAGTATCATCATTTAGCACCAGACCTTGTCTAAATCTAATTATAAAATTCTCCCAAGAATCTGTTCCGTGATTAAACCTCAACGAAACGTCCCTATAAACCTGACTTCTTACTACAACTTTCTCTGTCATTTTTCCACAAGACAAAAAAATTTTAACTACTAGCAAAAAAAAATTTAAAAAAACAACAATACAATATACAATTTATGAACAAACTACTTAACTTCTGTGACTCTCTGCGGCCTCCTTTGTCTGCTCTGCCCTTGGCTGAACTCTCCACCTCTCTTGAGCCGTCCTCCACCTGGGATTGCTCCTGGGATGTTTCTCCACCTGTGATGCTCCTTTCTTGAGCCGTCCTCAACCTGGGACTGCTCCTGGGATGATCCTCCACCTGTGATGCTCCTTTCTTGAGCCGTCCTCAACCTGGGACTGCTCCTGGGCCTCTTCTTCACCTCCTTGAAGATGCACCTTTCTCGAGTTGTTCTCTACTAGGAACAACTCTGATCCTGTTCCCTCTTCTTCCTGGTTACACCCTGAGCTATGTAATATTCTGCTAGATATTACCCTGCTCCTCTATGTAATATTCTTCTAGATATTACCGTCCTCCTTAGTAGATACCGAACTGCGCCATGTTATATGTTTTGTTAGATGGTGTGTGGATTTGGGGCCACACACTACTCCAATCTTCAGATCCCTTGAAAGTTTTGGTTCTGCTACCAAGGGGATGTGGGTTTAGTAGTAAAACTCGGACTTCGTTTAAACACTATATTCACGAAGGTAAAAAAAACTATTTACAGGTAAGTTCTAGCACAACTTAAAAGATACACTTTACAATAGGTATTAACGAACCGAGAGAGGGAACTTGAATTCCTCCTCAAAGCAACACCTCGTCTATATATAAACTTTTAACCTCCTCTCTCTTATCACAAAAACCAAAATATACAACAACACCACTTCTAGAAAAATCCTACAACCTACATATATATATATAAGAGACATCTGTCCTATATAACATAAAGTAGTGAGTAATTAATACCACCAATGTGACTACCATTAAATCATAATTTAGTTTAATATAATTTCCCACAGATGTCTATATCTTACAATACTTATAGGCAAATTGGGTAACTCCATCAATTATAGCATTTATTTTACAAAATCTATCACAGAAAATTGGGTAACTCCAAAAAAAGCCTACAAAACCATTATAAACATAATTATGCCATGGTTATTGTGTTACGAACATGTATCTACATCATGTAGATATTTTAGAATAAGGAAAATAACAATAATAATATGCATAACAAAAATATTTAGTTTTTTGTCCGCCCTGTAAAGTAGCTATTTTGGAGTTACCCAATCTGCGAATTAAGGTATCGATATTCAAAGTATTATTAAAAGAGCAAGGAGGTGTTTGTTGCTAGTGGAACCCAATAGTGTGGCAGATTCAGTATTATGTTAAATTCCACAAAATCTAATTTATTTATTTATTTATAATAATAAACGGCTGAACCAGCCTTTACAAACATAACATAACAAAAAGAAAACAGTCAAGTGAAATGCTGTGAAATGTTCAAGTGAAATGAAAAGAAAAATAATGCTAATATCACAGTTCAGACTTTTATATTCGTGATTAATAAAATTGACATTTCTATTAATGTACAACTTTTGCAGGGTTTGGGAGAAAAGAGCCTAGAATCGATCATTTCTGCCGCGAGTGCACAATTTTATTTATTGATTCTTTTTGCACATCATCGATATAATATAACAGTGTTAACAAAACACTCTAAAATTTAAAATAGTAAGACGATATGCAGTGGCGAGATTATCACTTCCCAATGACATTCGTATATTTTTTTATGTATGTTAAAGCGAGGAACCATTGGTTTTTCTCAGAATCAGTAACCATTTTACTCCTTGTCAATAACATTAATTTTACTATTTTTTAATATTGCGGTTTCTATTCTAATAATAATTCTAAAAATTAAATAATAATTCACTCGAATTCTATTCTAATAATTCTAAAAAAAAAAAAAAATTCACTCGATTGCGGGTGCATTGCCGTAAAATGAAATAGACCATTAAAGGTCACATGGTCTTGTCTATGGATTTGCTTGGGGGGCAAACAGTCAGATTGCGCAAATCATCCTTGTAAGATGGTATGCCATAAGAGAAAAAAAAGAAAGTCAGACGACAAAATAATAACAAAATCGACACTGACAGTTTTTTTGATTATTAGGTATTCTGTAGGCGTTCCACCTAATATTACACCGTAATCGTCTGTTGTGTTGGGATGCCTGATGCCCCTCAATGATTTTTCTGTGACGTCATCCTTTAGAAGAATAAGAATTTTTAATATGAGTGGTGTACGTCTTTTAGTGTGGCCATGGTCTTTTTCAATATCTGAGTAGGCAACACTGAGTATAACTGTCATTGTCAAATTAACTAACATTTTTACTTTTTACATTAGAGTCACAGATTATAATTATTATTTTTGCGAGTAGATTATAATGTGATAAATAGTATAATATCATAATTATACTATTCCTATAATCTGTTATCTGCGTATGAATATACATTACAGTAATATATTGTTATTGTGGTGTGACAATTATGTTCAAAACGAGGAAAATCCTAAATTAATATTTACATTATGCTAAGCGCAAGTAAGTTTTATAAAGAAACTACTTAAATACGTAATAATTAATTAAATTTCACCTGGAATTGAAAAATATTCGATTAATAATTAGAAAAAATGCTGTATGTACATTTTCAATTCACATTTTTAAATAATTTATTTGTCTATCATACTCTATTTTAGGCTAATATTTAAAAGAGTTGGTCTGTCATTCTCTATTTTAGGCTAATATTCAAAAGGGTTGGTCTCTGTATCATAAAACATAAATATGGATGGTACGCCTTAAATTAATCCTTGAATTAAATTTTTTAATGTCATTTCCCTTATTACAATACTTTTTTTGTAAATAACTTATGAACACTATTAAATAATATATACATTTAATTAAATAATATATACAATAATATATATATACATAAACACAACGTTTGCGCAAAACCACTACTCCTACCTAGGAGTGAAGTGGTATAATGCTTTGCCGGTGGATTGCAAGGATCTAGTAAATATTGGTATAGCTAAGTTTAAGTTAGCTTTAAAAAAGTTAATGAAGTAGATTTTTCTTTTCTTTGGGTATAGATTATTGATTGAAAATATTGTACCTTATTGTTATTTAATTTGTACTAACATGTTTATTTTTGTACGATGTGTTTTTCTTTTTTTTTTCTTTTCAAGTTTATGGAAAGTTTCAGGATTTATTTTGGTAATGTTTTTGATATTGTTTTCTTTTTATTTACTTTTGTATTGTTTTGTAATATTGTAACAATGTAGCTCACTTCAAAACACGAGATTTTCTCTTTTTGAAGTTGAGTCATTAAAACATAATGTTTTATTTATATGTATTTGTTAACTATGTAAATATGTTATAAAAAAAATTATAAATAAATAAATAAAAAAAATTTCATTTTAGAGCAAGTTGAATTAAAAATTTGCCACGTGGTTTTGCTTTAAATATCAAATGAATGTACCTATAGTGATTTTACATTTAATAGTCTTCAGATCTCTGCCCACTTCCCCCACCACCGTGATGCTGGTTTCCCAGGAAAAGTATGAGTCCCGGGTACCATATTTACGAGGCAATGGCATCCTCGCGTACAGTCCACAGAATGCACCTCGAGGTTTCTTCTCCAACATCAATCACGATAAATCATATGAGATTATCATTCCCCGTCCCTTACATGAAAGTGTCAATGAAGCATACAGGTATTAGCATACTTTAAACTACTATAGCTTAAACTTTAAACTTGAAATATTTTACTCTGTGCACACTTTATACTACACACTTAATGAACACTATTTTTTGGGTGCAGAGAACCCTAATAGTGTATTTAATCAGATATTCTAAGAAACTGCAACATATATTATTTTAAAAAGTAGTCATAATAATAATATGGATAATTTAAAATCTCTTTATATTGCTCCCAGAACATACATTGTCTTCATAATGAACTTAAGCTTGTGCGAAGCTGTGTAACATTCTCGAGTAGAAAACCACAATGGATCCAATCACTGGAGTAGTATACACTGGTTTGCTCTAATGTGTGACATTTTTGTTTTGTAATAATATTGTTCATATATTGTTGCAGCATTTACCGGTCAAGCGATGAAACGCAAGTTACAGAGATATTTTCCGTTTATAGCAGTGTTATTCCACTCTTTGTCAACATCACAAAAAAAGTATGTTATACATCTTATACAATATGTTATGTGTTAATGTATTTGACTGTAAATTGAAATATATTAAGTAAGAATATGAAGATTGTATTAAAATTTATTGATCTGTATTTTTTACAGTGTTCTGTTGCTACGCTGCAAGAAGTGTGTGATGTAATGAGGAATCACAAATCTTGGGGGATTTCTCACTTGTTAGCACATTTAGATAAATTCAAATATTTTGAAGATCCCAATATTCAGAAGCTCATAAATGAAAAGGAGTTATTGAATGGCATGACACCCATCATGGTAACACTACAACTATTCAAAGTTCACTACTTATTATATTATTTAGGCACAACAAAATGTCTCCTTCTTACCATTATTTATTATACTATACTATACCCTCACGCCGTGTCCCAAGTGGGGTAGGCAGAGAGAACGGAACGCCAAACAGATCTATCTTTACACACTTCCTTCGCTTCCTCCACATTCATACAGTTCCTCATACACGCACGTCGGTTCCTCTTACTCAACACGCGGCCGTCCTTGAGAATTTGATCCACGTGATCAAGCCACGTGGTTCTCGGACGCCCGCGTTTCCTCACGCCCTTTCTTTCAGATAAGTATATCCTCTTTGTCATTCTTTCCTCTTTCATTCGTTCCACATGACCAAACCATCTCAATTTATTTACACGCATTCTGTCCACAACAGTCTTCTTGCATCCGCTCATTCTTCTAATATCCTCATTCTTCACTCTATCACGCAGCGTTTTACCAACCATTCTTCTCAACGATCACATCTCTACTGCATTTATTCCACTTTCGTCCTTCTTCAACCACGTCCATGTCTCGCTTGCATACGTAAGTGACGGTACCAGAATGGTATTGTGCACCAGCATTTTAGCCATGTTATTTATTTATTTATTATGCTGGCAATATATTCATCTTTAGGTGACATAAGCAAAATAATTCAGTTAATTCACTCTTGTAGCTACGAAATAAATAAAACTAGTGTTTTATTCTACTATTGATTTATTCGACAAGAGAGAGACGTCTTTCGTCTTATTAGGACGTTGTCAATCGGAATTCTACTACCTAAACACCGACACAGTGAATGAATCTTGTAGCTACCCCTTTGTCTGAATTGCTATATAAAACACAAATCAAAAGACATTTGATACTTAGCTTGTGAATAAACATATTGTGCTATAAGGGTTCCTGATTTTTTTTTGTTCACCATCTCTTTTTCAATATTACTCATCACCATACTTTAAAGGACAACTATAAAAATAATAAAATATGTGACAAATAAGAGAGAAAGGGAGAGTGAGATAAATTTCTTATATTGTTTTCTATTGGACATTGGAATAGTTAATTGAAGATGAAAATATTGCCTAACTTTGCTATTTATTATTGGACAACATTAAAGTGTCCTTTATGTGCCAAAGCACTTCAAGGAACTGAGACATTACATCCACGTCACTATGCATAGAAATTGTGTTGGAATTGAATGTAAACTATTTTGATAAACTGTCTCCTAGGTAGCCATAGCTGCAGGTAAACTGGCCACAGTACAGGCACTGCTTTCACTAAATTGTGATTTGGATGAGTTGGCACTAAATGGGTATTCAGTTCTACATTTTGCAGCTAGCTCAGACAAAGAGATATTAAATGTAAGTTCAATCTTAATCAATCAATTTATGGACCTATTCTTTATTACAAAATATTTGTATATGTTCTATAGGTATGTAACATACCACAAACAAATATATATAAAAATACTTAATATGTAACAATGGTTTGATTATATTTTTAGTGTCTTCTTAATAATGAAAAAGCCAAACGTTGGGTGAATAGTTTCAATGGTGAAGGATATACACCTTTACATTTGGCCTGTATGTCAGACAAATCTGATTGTGTGGAAGCATTACTCATTGCAGGGGCAAATGCCAACATCGGAATTGATGTAGAAGCTGGAAGCTGTGAGTACACATTTCATTTCCATTTCAAAAACAAACCGAATACAACTATTTTTATTGATAAGAAGAACCTAAGTATTTGAATTTATCTCTTAAGGCCCAAAATTGCAATGCAGGCTGGATGATTTCTTTTGTTTTGAATATAATTTATTCCTAATATCTATTAGTTTCAATAGCTCAGAGGTCATCCAATCATTCCCTTTTCTTGTGCGTTTTTGTTTAATGGAGGAAGCGTTATCTTTTGCTTTACTAACAATTTGAATAAGATCATTCATGTGAATATGGTTATTTGAATTATTTATTTCATTAGTTACGTTAATTATTAACCTTAAGGAACACATAAAGCTTCGCTTACCCAAATTACAATGTCTCCTTAGCACGATTTTGCGGCTTAACCTACTCCTTAAGTTAAAGAATACCCGGGGGTGTCCTCAACAACGTTAAGCTCGCTTAAACTCAGTTAATTTTTTCATTACCAGAAGGCGCCACTAGTTACAATAAGAACAAACTGACATTAATGTGATATGTCCCCGCCATCATTATGCTTTTTGCTTGTTGTTGCTAAGGTTGTTTCATTTGCGCTTCTATTTGGATTTTTTCGTTACTGACCCTGTTTCGTCGGTAACGAAAAACTCGTTGATGAGCGTTCACAAAATCAAAACAACGACACGAAAAATGGCAAGCGTCCCCGTTAACATGACAAATTTGAGGTTAATACATAGACAAAATCACGATAAAACAACTAGTAGGGCTACCAACTTAACCATATTTGCGGCTTAGTCATGTCGCAGTCGAATAATGATTGAAATTCTCGTGTGAGCAGTAAGCTCGACTTTACTTTAAAGCCTCCTCACTAAAGCTCCACGATAAGCTACTGATTGTAATTTGGGGCCTAAGACTGATAAATATTTCAGATGAGCATCATATTAATATATTAGGGGTATAAAAGCAAAATCAAAATGTCCAACAAACCTATTTTGGATGTTGTGATTTTGCTTTTAACCCCCTCATATATTGGAATGCAAGAAAAATGAATATGATATAAATATGTTGCTTTAAAATAAAAGGATAATCATAAAAAATATATGGGTAGTAGTAGTTATACAATCTCATAACAATGAGTTAAAATAGCATTATTTTTATATTCTAAAATACACATTGTCAATTAATTTTCTATGAAACTTTTGTGTATTTTGTGTTTCAGCCACCCTTGTTTATGTGGGTGACATTTTACAAAACAGCACATCTAAGTTTAATCGAGGAGATATGAAATATGGTGGTACTCCACTACATTGGTGTTCATCACAAGAGGTTATTGAAACTCTGGTGGGTGCTAAATGTAATGTAGATTCATTAAATTTCGAAGGACAGACTGCACTTCATCTTATGGTCTTACGAAATAGATTGGACTGTGCGGTGGCATTGCTCAGTCATGGAGCTAAACATTCCATGGGAGACAAAGATGGCAATACCCCTCTCCACTTGGCTGTGAAGAATACATACATGGATATGATTCAAGCTTTGATTGTATTTGGAGCGGATGTTAACTGTTTGAATAAGAAGAATGAATCCCCCAGACATTTGGTCTATGATATACAAAGTGGAGCTGATAAAATGACCTACATGCTGCATGTTGCCGGAGCAAAAAGGTAAACAATTGTAACATTTAATACAGTTTTTCTTCATCAAACACTTAAATTGGCTTGAAAACCCAAATTTATATTTAGATGGAAAACATGCACTTTTTATTTCATTACATGAAGGTAGAAATGTTGTATTAAACACTAATATTTGCTTTGAAATAAATAGATAAATCCTCCAACTATACTTTTTCAGGTCACTTATTCAGTTATATTTTTATCAACTTGCAATATTATGCATATATGTAGATGTTATCTATCACTGTCAGCAAAGTTTCAATAATTATGTAATTGCTTTTTAAATGTTAGATGTCCAATGAGTATGGCTGGGTGCAGCATAATTTGCAGTCACAATGGAGACTTTGATGGCACTCCTGATATGTGTGTCCCTCCTCCACCAGAGAGCACAGTACTGGAGCACATGCTCACTGTGGCTGGTATGGAGCGTGCTTCCATAGAGAAGAGACCAATCAAAGGAGGAAGGTAAATTATTCATTCTTATTATCTTAAAGTGAACACAACTAAGTCATGTCGCTCTTGTTTTATAAAATAATTAATGAGTTTTATTCTAAATATTTTTAACTCTGTTATACACTAATCAATGCATTATTTGAGTTCGTCGGTAGCCTGGAGGTAGGATCTCGGCCTCGTGAACATGGGGTCCATGGTTCGATACGCAAGCTTTTAGTAGCTTACTGTGAAAGGCGTATAAGGTTGTATTTGGGTTTATAACGAAACCCAGATATATCTTTTTAAAAAAATTATTAAATATTTTTTTCTGTTGATACATGCCATTGTGTGATATTTTTGTGTCAGATAAAATATGGTGAAAAAACTTTCCATTCAATAATAAAACTTGAATTTATGGGTTTTGTGTGACTGTGTAAAGTGATTGACTTGTATCCTGTTACACGCATTGCATAGAAAACCTCGAGGAAGCTCATCATCTATAATCAGTCTTCCTCCAGAGTACTGGAGGAAGGTCATCATCTGGAAATCAGTCAAATGATGTATTAAATCAATAAATATCGATCCAGTTGTATTATAATTTTAGACTGCTGTGCTTAGATGGAGGTGGAATAAGAGGACTACTGCTTATACAAATACTGTTGGAGCTGGAAACAGCGATCGGAAGACCAATTATAGAATGTTTCGATTGGGTGGCTGGAACTAGTACAGGAGGAATACTTGCATTAGCTTTGTCTCTTGGGAAGTCGTTGAGAGAATGTCAGCAACTATATTTCAAACTGAAAGAGAAAGCATTTGTGGGAGTTAGACCGTATGATACTGAATGCATTGAAAATATTCTCAAAGAAGCTATGGGTTAGTGATATAATACTGTATGTATTTATTTATGAAATTCTTCTAAGCAGTTTCCCAGTGGGCAGGATGAGTCCCAATGTTTCTCTTTGTAATACATACTACAAACTATTAACTTGATTAATATTATTTGTGATTAATAATCCTAATCATTTACCTATTTAGTAATTTGAATATAATTCATCTAAGTGTATTTTTTGTTTGTTTTTAGTAAGTTTTTATTGATTTTTACATTTTATTGCTGATGTTAAATTTTTGAATTTGAATTTATTTTATTGTCTTAACTGTTTAATGGTTCATAATCTACAATTGTGTATTAATTTATTGACTCTATTTGATAATTCTTGACTCTTTTTATATTTCTAAACTCAATGACGTATATATGTGTGAACTTGTATTGTTTATATTTTTCTTTTTGTGGTCTGTCTTGTATTTGAACATTAAAAGGCTTGCGCCGTATGTGAGTAAATAAATAAATAAACTTATTAAATATCTCCCCAGTATTCAACTAATTGCACAGTAACTGGGGGAGCTACAATTATATTACTCATTGTGTATGCGACATTAATTTAACAAGCTTTTTTCCAGGACCACACAAAAAAATGTCTGAATTAAAGAGACCATTCTTGATGATTCCTGGTGTGTGTGCAAGTCATAAACCATTAAAACTTTGTATATTTAGAAACTACCCATCGCCTACTGAGATTATTACTAATAGTAAGAATTTTATTCTTTTATTCAATGTTTAGCATAATCCTAGTTTATTATATTGTATAACATTACAATAGGAGACATTTTATCATTTTCACCTCTCCTGAATATCTTATATGATGAGCAGTGGATGAACATTGTAACCGCTCGGGATTCTCCACTCATGGGGCCCTATACTAGATACTTAAGGTTTTGACTTTTCAAAACAGAAGCAAAATTTTAATAAGAAGCTTATTTAAATACAACTTATTCCAGTTTTATTTTTTTCTAATGTTTTACTAATCAGACTCATAACTGTAATCTATCAAGCCATTCACTGATATTGTACTATATAAATTTACAAATATGGAATTCTCAATACTTCTCTGTATCTGCCAGAGCCAGACACCCTGCAAAATTTCTTTGCCCAGGGTCCTGTATAAACTAAACCATTATACGCAGAAGTCTACTGATTATTGTACTTGTGGAAGCAGCCATGACAGTATAGATAAATTATGTAAATAATATTTTGTATTTGCAGTAGGGAAGAATGTTCAACCATCTATGAGTGATGAATATATCTGGGAGGTGGCCCGGAGTACATCTGCAGCTCCGTCTTATTTTAAAGCTCATAAGTCATATGTGGATGGAGGGCTGATAGCCAATAACCCAACTTTGGATGCGCTCACTGAGATTATAGAACACGGGCTGGCGCTGAGGGCTGCTGGGAGTACAGAAAGAACTGACACTGTTAGTATAGTAGTCAGTTGTGGAACAGGTATTTACATCACATGTTACGTATATGTAAATGTTACAACGTAAGGGGACATAACAACTAGATGCTATTTTCACAAAAATGGAAAATTTTAGTACATACCTATATCAACAATGAAAAATCTATCAGATATTGTCCAAATACTTTATGAAGCATTGTCTATAGCGTTTTTCAATAATTAAAATTTTCTTTTTCTCAAAACAATTAATCATTAACTTTGTTTCATTTTTACCGGTAACCAGATGGATGTGAGTTCGTCGGTAACCTGGAGGTAGTGTCTCGGCCTCGTGAACAAGGGGTCCGTGGTTCGATACCAGGTGCCGGCAAACTCCCCTTTCACGACACAAGCTTTTAGTAGCTTACTGTGAAAGGTGTATAAGGTTGTACTTGGGTTTATAACAAACAAAACCCAGATATATCCTTTTTTTTTTAATGTGCTTTGTTTTTCATGTTGTTTTGAGATTTTCCAATATTAGTAGGAAAAGTTTGTTTGATTGATAGGTAAAAATTGTTTGTCTAGTTATTATTTGCAAGTAAATCAAACATTACATTGTTGCTTTCCAGTACATACTAAATTTACATATAGAACAAATGTTACTAAGTAAGTTAATACTTCCACTGTTTCTGCCTTTTATATATTTGTCTTATTTATTAGTCCGGTTGTCATTTTTTTTTTTGTTTTATTATATTGAAATACATGCCCTGAAGTATGATAAAATTTTCCTCTATTTTTATTGTTTACTTTGTCTGTGGCAGCTTCTAAGGTTTGACTTGTTTTATAAGCTCGGCGATTTTTATTTGTTAAAAAAAATGTACCCGTTAACACTTCATTGCTTGTTCGTGAATTTTGGCCCAAAAACAATTCTGGAACAATACCCCAGCCTCCATATTTGCCAGATGTGGTTCCGTGTGACTTTTCCCTATTTCCAAAAATAAAGAGAACATTAGAACTGTTGTTTTACAGGCATGGATGGCATCAAAAGCACATCGCTGAATGAGCTAAAGGCTATCCCAAAGATCGAGTTTGAGAAGTGTTTTGAGGATTGGAAGAAGTGCCGACACAAGTGCATAATATCTAATAGGGACTATTTGGAATGCTGCAACATTAATGTTGATGAATAAATAAATAGCTTTTTCAAAAAATGATAATTCCCATTATTCTTTGAACACACCTCGTATTTAATATGTTTCCAATTTGTAGTCTTGTGCATTTTTTTTTATAATGAATATACAACCCAGAATAAATTTACTTGTTTAGGTTTAGTCCCAACTGGTAAGATGCAATCACTAGACCTCTCCTGGTCAAAAGGTATCTGGGAGACTATAAAGATGGCATCAAGACTAGCAGATGTGGGGACGCTTCTTGTAGATCTAGTAAGTATTGATATCCATTATTACTTTGCTACTGTTCCACAATGAACAACTTTTACTGATGACATTATTATTATTTTATCATAATGAATGATAGTGAGTTGTCATTTCTGACTGCAGTTGGTCATTATTGTGATTCAAGGTAATCAGCATTAATATGGAACTAATTATTACTATAACTACAAATCTCAGTGGATTATCCTGCCTTTCTAACTTCTACATGTGTAAATTACTTCATGGTATTTATGTTCCCTATTCGTGTAACTGTTATTTATATGCATATGAACAATTTTTCAAGCGTCTACTCATAGCATGACCTTAAGGGCGCCTTATAGTGAGTCTATCGCCCATTGTTAATATCATACACTTTTCTTCTCCTCTCATAAGACAAAATATGTATTAGTTAGTCGCTGGTCAAAAGGGGCATGCAAATATTTATCAGTATGGTTGTAGATATTCATATCTTTCATGTGACATAGACAAGAAATGTTATAAAAGTTGTGAATATGCCGTCAAAGTATTGTTTAGGTGTCGTATTTCGTTTTCACTAAAGTTATTGCTTCAATGGCCTCCAGTTGTAATGATACTGACAAATTTTGTCTTACAGGCAACATGCACAGATGGTCGAGTTGTGGACAGAGCTAGAGCTTGGTGTTCCATGGCTGGAATACCATACTTCAGATTCAACCCTCCCATGTCCTCCGATGTCAAGATGGATGAGACCTCCAATCAAGTCATTATCAAGACTTTGTGGGAAGCTAAAGCTTATATGTACGAGCAGAGATCACTAGTCAATGAAGTGGCACTCTTTGTCCAGCGAGATTCATAAATATATTGAAATTAGTAGTTATTACTATTTCCTCCCATATTTAAATATCAATGTATGAAAAACTTATGATATTAATATTATTTATTATTATTTTACTTATATCCATCCAATACATTGTTAAAAAAATGAACATGGTCCCTGAATACAATGCTTAAATTATTTTTTACACGATTATTAAATGTTTTAATGAATTTTACTTTTATCATTATTTATAAACCAACATTGGTTTTATAGCATTATCTGTCCTATCTAGAATTTACTCAAACAAAAACATTTTAATTTAATGCTTTCATGTCGCATAACATCAGATAAATTGTTGGAGTAATTATCAATAATTTATGCAGGTTTAGTGAGAACGACCAATGCAATGGTGAATGGCATTAAACATTCAATACATAATTCCTCACATCTTCTTACATATGTGTAACTCTAAAAACTATCGAGTATTTTGTGCATACCATTATGATATTAAATTATTACTTATAAGAATATCAATTGCAACTAAAGTAGATGTATAGATGATTATATTTCTCATTTGCCTTATCATTTTTTTAAGTCACTGTCATACTGTTAATTTATTTTTAATCATTTATTTAGGTACCTTTTATTGAATAAATAAATAAATAAAATAAATAAATTTTTTGAACCCATGAATACCTGTAAAAACTTTTTGAAATAAGACATAAAATTTAATGTAATACTATAAACCAGTAACTTTGTTACT
Source organism: Athripsodes cinereus (assembly GCA_947579605.1). Classification (NCBI taxonomy): domain Eukaryota; kingdom Metazoa; phylum Arthropoda; class Insecta; order Trichoptera; family Leptoceridae; genus Athripsodes; species Athripsodes cinereus. Next base: position 12,190,640 of record OX388314.1, on the reverse strand, counting down.
GACTGACAATATGTTTTATTTAAATTAGTAATGAAAGTATGTATGTATGTATAATAAAATGAATGGCTAATGTTAAACTACATTATTTATGTAATACAAAGAATTATAGTAAAAAAATATTTTATCAAATTTATAATATTTATTGATCAATGCAATGTAACAGTATTTCATCATCACAATGGATATTTGTGCATTGTTTAGGTAGAATAATTCTTAGCTTAAATATCAATACTGTTTATGCCATTAGCAGATCTCTACTTCGAAAACTATGAATATAAATCCACAATCGCACCAATAATCAGTCTTATTAAAAAACAAATACAGATTTTGCACTTTCTGTTACAGCTATAAAGAGGTGTATATAACTGCACAACTTATTATGTGAAATTGCACTGGAGATGTGCTAGTTGGATCATTCTTAATTATTTAACATCCAAACAGAACGATACTAACTCTGTATGAAAAAAATATAAGATAGATGTTATTAGTTTACTGTAATATGATAAAATCTGCAATATTCTTAATTGAATAATGAAAATCAAACATAATACTCTTCAATATTTGATAACACAGACATACTTGTGCCGTTGATGAGTGAATCAATAAATTTGTTAACATGTTATGCCTCCTTAAATAAAATAACGTCGTTGCATATTCAAAAAGGGACATGTGAATTCATAAATGTTTTGACATTTCTAGAATAAACTGCTTATAATGACATCATAACTTAATATAAAATATTAAAATTCAATACTTAAAGAATAATATCACATGCCAATAATAAGTCCAAACTACAATTTTAATGCCTTAATGAATAGTTTTAAAGGAGTATGCCCAAATAAAAATGTGTGCACATGTTTCTTTGAATATGCAACGACGATAATATACATATTGACAATTAACACAGATCTGAGTTAGTCCTCTATGAATAATTAATATGAGTCTTGTATTAAGACTTACTAATGTGACAATACACACATATGCAGAAAAAACATATTACAAACAATACACTTATAAATTTTACAAAAACCTTCCTAACATAAAGTTATTAAATATACAACTTCTAAAATAATAAACCTAAGAAAAAAAAAACATTTTCTCAACTATTTCATCCAAATGTGGATGCATTGGCTTGTCATAACTATTTACATACCTATTATATTTATGTTATGTTGATAATCTGATTGTGATATTTTTTATTAAATGTATATTATTATTATTTATTTCTGCTACACTGATTATTGATACTGGTGATCATGGTAATTTTAATAAAAAATTGAATATTGCAAATTATTTTTTAATACTTTTTAAAATACATGGACATACTTTATAACATCTAAGCTCAGTATTATGATAATATGGCATGAACCTTAAGTCCCTATAGCATTTAATTCTTCCTGTAAAGTTTATAACTCTTCTTGGTCATAGTGCTTAACCAATATTTGGATCATAAATTCAGAGATTAGAAAAATGACTCAATTAAAATTGTTGGTTAAAATAGTCCTGGTGAAGAACCGAACCAATCGACAATTGTTTTATCATGCCACATGTAAACTCCCCTAATATGATCTGGGGCCTCCAGAGCCAAATAGAGTGGTGCCAGTGTTCCTCTTTCTACTGTGAATATCCCTTTGTGTGAAGACATGTCTGTATCGACATACCCAGGATGTACACAGTTAACAATGATATTATTTCCATATTCCCTGTTATGAATAAACGTTAAGGCACTCACTCCCACTTTGGATACATTGTATGCACTGTGTCCCCATCCATCAGCAACATTAGTTCCATTTTTTGCAGATTTAACAAACTCTTCCATCAATTCAGAAAGCTTCAATTCCGTTAAATCCTTCATGGAAAATTTCTGGCGTAGTTCCTCGTTAGGTATGCGGGATAGGTGACCACAAGAACTAGACAAGTTAACTACTTTAGCATTTTGGCGCAGAAGAGGAAATAAAGTCTTGCATATCTGAACTAAGCCAAAATAGTTGGTATTAACAGTTACTTCGGCTTGATGTGCAAATGGCTCTTTGGAATCCACTTTAAAAGCAATGCCTGCATTGTTAACTAACAAATCTATTCCACCATGGTTATCTTTAACATAATCTCGAAAAGTTTCAATACTCTGTCTATCTGTTACATCTAGGGGATGAAACTTTGGATACAGACCCTCTTTGTTTAACTCGATAACAGCAGACTCGGTAAATATCAAGTATAGATGAACTATTCAAGAAAATAATTATGAATTTTCAAGTTATATTTATGTGAATATGTAGTTTTCTACCTGAGAAATGATAATCCATCCAAAGTAAGTTGATTTAATGCACACAAAATTAATTATTTGCATATTTTGTACACGATTTACACATCACAATCAAAACAAGTATCCGACGCCATGTTGACACAAAAATATAGGAAATGAATTGCAGGTTTACCAATATGACATAAACAATGCATATCATAGAGAAAAATGATAAATTTTCAATAAAAAAATTAATTAAATCCATAAATACCATATATATCACTAATTTTATAAAATTAAAGTAATAAATGTGTTTTTGCATATATTAGCACCGTACTACCTAACAAACCTAACCCGCAATCAGTCAACGTAATAAATGTGTTTTTGCATGTATTAGCACCGTACTACCTAACAAATCTAACCCGCAATCAGTCAACGTAATAAATGTGTTTTTGCATATATTAGCACCGTACTACCTAACAAACCTAACCAGCAATCAGTCAACGTAATAAATGTGTTTTTGCATATATTAGCACCGTACTACCTAACAAACCTAACCAGCAATCAGTCAACGTAATAAATGTGTTTTTGCATATATTAGCACCGTACTACCTAACAAACCTAACCAGCAATCAGTCAACGTAATAAATGTGTTTTTGCAAATATTAGCACCGTACTACCTAACAAACCTAACCCGCAATCAGTCAACGTAATAAATGTGTTTTTGCATATATTAGCACCGTACTACCTAACAAACCTAACCAGCAATCAGTCAACGTAATAAATGTGTTTTTGCATATATTAGCACCGTACTACCTAACAAACCTAACCAGCAATCAGTCAACGTAATAAATGTGTTTTTGCATATATTAGCACCGTACTACCTAACAAACCTAACCCGCAATCAGTCAACGTAATAAATGTGTTTTTGCATATATTAGCACCGTACTACCTAACAAACCTAACCAGCAATCAGTCAACGTAATAAATGTGTTTTTGCATATATTAGCACCGTACTACCTAACAAACCTAACCCGCAATCAGTTAACGTAATAAATGTGTTTTTGCATATATTAGCACCGTACTACCTAACCCGCAATCAGTCAACGTAATAAATGTGTTTTTGCATATATTAGCACCGTACTACCTAACAAACCTAACCCGCAATCAGTCAACGTAATAAATGTGTTTTTGCATATATTAGCACCATACTACCTAACAAACCTAACCCGCAATCAGTCAACGTAATAAATGTGTTTTTGCATATATTAGCACCAGACTACCTAACAACACAAATACAGTATATACGAAAAAGGATTTATAATAATAATATGAGGTATGTCTATTTTCGATTTAATAAATTGTAATAATTTTCCCATTTCATTATTTTGACTTTTTTCCCCGTTGTCTAATTTTGACTTCCGTTGTATTTTATCCAGTAAACATTGTTTTTGTTATGTTGGTAACAATGAACCATTTCTCTGTGCAAATTTCAACATGGCCCCCGATATTTATAGGATACTTGTGATACGTCAAGGGCATACGAAAAATGCATATATTTATTGTTGTGCTTAAAAAATCCACAATTGTGCGCCGGATTCTTGTTCTCCAGGTTGAATACTACATATCTACATAAAAATAATTCAATAATATCAAGTATTTATGCGTTCATTACAACTTGATAAGTTCCGCAGACTCCCCTCTTTGAATATCTCTTGAAGTAATGTAAACTACACCAGAATAATTTTGACACAGCCCTCGAACTATCCCGAATCCTATGCCTTTATTTGCACCAGTGACAACAGCTATTTTTTGTGCCATTTTTAACTTTCACAAATGTTACTTCAATGTGCTTCAAATGAGTTTTTTTTCTTATTTATCAAGACACTAGATCCGCTGTTGAATAAATTGCTGTTTTTGAGTAATAAATCAATAACATTTTTTTATTTGCGGTTTTTATACCTTAACGACTCCGATATAAAATACTTGTGGCCTAAATAGTGGAGAATAATTAATCAAATAAATAGCGTAACATTCCAAATTAAAACATAGTTATCTTATTTAAACTTAGTTATCTTCTTCTTAGCTTTGAATACTCCCTCTCTCCAGTGTGACCAGATTTTATTTTCAAAAACTACTAAATTCTTCAAAATGGTATAGGAATTTGAAGTATCTCAAAAATATATATCGGTTTTCTTTCTCACCGAGTATTTGTATCGACAATCATTAAGTATCGGGTACTTTTCCCAAGTACCCGATACTTTATCTACCACTTACCGACTAAATACTAAAAACTACCAAAGAAATTAAAACTACTAAACATTGTTGCCAATATCTCAAAAACTACCAAAAAAGTAGGAAACTATCACATCATCAGCAAGTCCATGTAAAAAAAATCTTGGGGTGCAATAAAATTATCAATAGCAATTATTGTGAAGTGTCAAATGGGCTTAGGTGATCGCAAATAACACTTTGACAGCTCATAACCGCTATTGTCCATATAGTAACGAAGATACGTGATCGGCCTGCAGTTAAAGAACCTTTTACCAAAATAATTATGTTGGGTAGACATCTTTCGTCATCGCTACTTTTCATTTTGGAGGATCATCCAGAGTGATTACTGAAAGTGAACAAGTATGAATACCCCTTTACCAAGACGAACAATACACCATAGACTTTGGTATATAGTATTAAAGTCTATGCAATACACTGATCTTAACAAGTAACGGAATTTATATCGACAGTTACATTTTTTTTACAAAACCTTTATTCAAAAGTAACGAGTATTTAGTAACGGGTAACTCCCGGATTGACATCACTGATTAAAATTAGTCAGTTGACTGCATAGATATACTACATACATAGACTTTAGTATTAAAGTCTATGACTACATGTATATGCATAGACCTATTATATCTAGATATAGTAAGTCTATGTTTGTGTATATGGTTGACTGTGCCAGGGCTGAGTTCACGATAGCATAAATATCGCTCGACGTCGAGTGACCTGAGCGACCATGAAGTTGCAGTGAGTGGCGAATGTCACCCCGGATATCGTGAACGCGAGATTTTAAAATCTAGAAAAAATGGATTGAACTCTCGGTTCAAAAATTGGACGCTCACGGCGTAAGTAGTCCGTTCCTTTGTCGACAACCAACCCACTAAACAATTTGAAGATAATAAAACAAATATTTGCAACATAATACATTTTGGCTATCATTTAAACGATCAGCATAATATTGAAGTTTTGTTCAGCAGAAAAATGTATTCTGTCGACAAATATATCATTTTGATATGCTACTTATGCCCAGCGAGAAAATTATATTTGTATTGCAAATAATATGATATTGTAAAACTCTAAATTTAATCGACCAGCAAAATTATTATTTGACCAGCATAATGATTATTTGTGCAGCAAAATAAATAAATGAGCAGCAAACTGTGAGCTAATTTTAATTAAACTTGTGAAAGCTAAATTTTTAATCTTGTTCAAATCCACACATAAATATTTGAGTCCGTTCGTATGTATGTATGTATGTATGTATGTACGTATGTCCTTAATGGACTCGGAAATTAGGAAAGACCGAAGTAAAATAATATACTCTTTACGAGGTCTCATCTTCTGGGCAGGTTTAAGGCTAAAAACATTTAAAATATCTTACATATTGATAAAGATATTTTAATTTTAATGCGACTATGTCACAAAATTAGCCACAAAATGTATGAAGAATATATGCAAGGTTTAGTAAAGAGCAATATTCACAGTCAAACATTTTTCATTGTATTGAATTAATTTTAAAATGGATGTAACAATAAACACAACAATTCTGAAACTAAATAATTAGGGTTTATTTTCGTAATAAAATATTGTGTTTGCTAATGAGAAAAGCTCTTGAATTACGTGAATAAAAATTGCATATTTTTGACATATTGGGCTATTTTCATAATGGAAGACATTATGAAACCATAGAAAACTATACTGTAGAATAATAATAGTTTTACCTATAAAATCCATAAATAATGTTAAATGATTTTTCAATGAGTGGGAACCTATTTATTTTCACCTAATATTTTTTACATGCATTATGAAATATTTGATAGTTAAATATTCTTGAATATTGAAGGATGCAGATAATCCATTTTTTAAGGATTTTTTGGGAATATAGAGTACATAGGTGACAATTTATTCTTGACTTTTTTTAATTTCATAGCAAATCTCTCAAATACCCATTTATGTACTGCAAACCAAAAATACAAATTCGAATGTGGACAATTATATTTTAACATTAATGTGCCTACAATTTTTTTCGCGAAATGGGATATTTACCCTTTTTTTCTTATAGAAATTTGGGATGACAATCTTCGAGTTTTTACATTAAGATGAAGTTTTTAGTAGTTTTTGCACGTAGGTACCCGCCTATTTTTCTAAATAAAATATGAGCGTTCGGGGTGTCGAGCTCACATATTTTTCATTTGGAAGAGGTTTTTAGCACTTTTTCCATGTAGGTACCTACCAATATGTGGGATTTCTTAACTTCAAGCTTTTTCATCGCGACGAGGTTTTTAGTACTTTTTTCCATGTAGGTACCTACTTATTATTTTTTTACATAAATGTGGGCATGTGAGGTGTCAAACTTCAAGATTTTTCATTGGGAAGAGGTTTTTAGCACTTTTTTCGATGTAGGTACCTACCTATTTTTTACCTAAATATGGGCATGTGAGGTATCAAACTTCATGATTTTTCATTGGGAAGAGGTTTTTAGCACTTTTTTCGATGTAGGTACCTACCTATTTTTTTTTACCTAAATATGGGCATGTGAGGTATCAAACTTCAAGATTTTTCATTAAGAAGAGATTTGCAATGCTTTTTATGATGTAGGTACCTACCTATTTATTGTTGCTTAAATATGGGCATGTAGGGAGTCAAAAATTAAGTTTCTCATTGGGAAGAGCTTTATACTTCTTTTATCCACGTGCTTCATTTTTTTTCAATAAGATTTTGTTGTTTTAACCCATGTATTTGCAAGGTTTTCTATTTAATTAAACCCGAGCGATGCCGGGTTACATACGCTTGTAATAAATATTTGTATGTAGCATCTTTTTATATGATTTTATATGTAGCATCTAGCAACGATTTTAGCGTTTTTCGACATTTCAGTTAAATATTTCGTTAATATAGCAAAGCGGAAACTGGCATTATTTTCGTAGTCATCATTAATTTGGTAAGAAATCACAAAAACTTCATGTGGATCCGAAGGTAAATCGGTGTTTGAAAAATATTGTTTATCTAATATTTTATGCCGGTCAAATAATAATTCTGCTGCTCAAATAATAATTCTGCTGCTCAAATAACAATTTTGCTGGTCAATTAATTATTTTGTTGTGCGATTATTTATTAAGCTGTTAAAATTTGTTAATTTGCTGATATAACCAAGTTAGTTTGTAAAACAAGTGTTGCGATTATTTTTTATTTATTGCCGATGAAAACATTGTTTGCTGCGCAAATGACTTAAATGCTGATTTTTTCTTGCCGAACGAATGGATTAATAGCCGATCAAATAATTAGTTCCCATACATTTTGTATATTTTAATATTTATTTTATACATCTTACATTAGACATATTTAATAAAGGGTCGTTCACATACGTTCACTTTCAGTGATCACTCCGGATGATCCTCCAAGATGAACAAATGTGAACGGGCGTTTCATCGCTAGTGATCACTAGCGATGACGGAGGAAAGAGATTACCACTCGTCATAATTTTGATGAAAGGTCCTTTCACTGAAACGACCATAAACAAGTTTATTTGTTTAATTCTCTATGAATTTATATTGAATGTCAGAATCATGTACAAAATTATTATGCAGTCGAGAGCTATATTAATTTAATTTATGTGTTATTTTTAATTTTTGAATTTGTTTAATTATTTTTATACGAAAATACGTCAAACTACATACAACATGACCGTGAGTGTTGACACGGCAGTGAAAGCATAGGATGAACAAATGTGAACAGACGTGTTCACTTTCGATGAACAGGTTTGACCCTGACACTCTGGATGATCATCCAAAGTGAAGCAATGTGAATGCTACTTAAGATACAATGTATTGAACTACAAAATGTACAAGAAATAGTTGTACAAAATGTACATGGCGCACCTTTCCAGTCTTTCCACTATTAGTTATAACGAATATTCAAAATTTTCGTTACACCTTTATTGAAAGAGATTCATCATCAATTCCGGATACCGCAGAAGTCTGGGGACTTCCATTTAACCTTAGTAATAATTTTCTGTGTAGCGCCTAGCAAAGAATATTGGTGTCCCTATCTTTTTCGTAAATTTTCGAGTGTTCTGTAAAAAAGCAGGTATTTTACATTTCAAATTCTGAATGTCTTATACTTGTAATGGCACGGAGAGGACTTGAGGAATACGACGTGTATGTGTAGTAGTACTAGTATACTTAATTATTATTTATTTAATTTTTCATTAATAAATGTCTTGTAAAAGGCGGATGTTCGAAAAAATAAAGACTTTTACATCTTTAATTCAGCGATGAGGTTTGCCACCCATTCTGAATGTCTTATACTTTTATTGACACGGAGAGGACAATCTATATGTTTATTACATGCGGTTAGTCTATTGACTTCCCCACTTGTGGTATACGACGTGAACGTAGATCTGTTATCCTCCAGATAAAATACTATACAATCATCATAAAAATAATTGAAGTTTTGTTGCATTCACCTGAACTTAAAAATCCCCATATAATAAACACGCAAGCTGTCCTCTTCGTACCAATATAAAATCAAAACATTCAGGGTGGGTGGCAAACCTTATCGTTGAATTTAATATATAAAATGTCTTTATTTTTTCGAACACCTTTACAGGACACTCGAAAACTTACGGAGAAGAGTGGGAGACGAATTCTTTACTGAGTGCTCCACGTGATGAAAATTAACTCATTGAACTAACCCTTTCTTTTTTCCATACAAAATATTTTTAATGTGATGTTTACTTTCACATAGGTTAGGTATCATAATATTATTAGTCTCCAAGCTAAGGAGATTGTGGCGTATTTGGTCATAGGTATGAGAGAACTACTAACGCTACGAGTGTAAAATTTTTGAACTTGGAGTACAATCCATTTTTTTACATTTTAAAATCTCGCATCGTGAACAGCTTTGAGCGTTTTATGACCCAAATGTCATCATAATGGCGCCATTTTCGTAAAATTCATTCGCGGTAGTGCGTCGTGCTTTACTTGATTACGTTTTTAATTTAAATAGTTGAATTGGCTTTGTTTTAGAAACGTTTTAGGATTATGCATATTTCTGTACGCCGGAGCGAAACTACACCATGTCGAGTGACATCGTTTTACACTATGGCCGTTCAAAGTTTTTTCGATTTGTTTTTTGATATATTTTTTTATTTTTCTTGTAGTTTTTTGACATTTAATTGCTTCCCAAGATAGTTTTAAGTTATTTCTATCTATTTCAATCCACTTACAAAACAAAAAACATGTTTTTTGTTTAAAAAACGTAAATATAATAACATAGTGTAGTTTACCTCTATTCATATTTTGACAGTTAGAATAAACATTTGAGAGGTAAAGTACACTATGTCGGTTAAATGAACATTTCGGTGGTTCTTTTACCATTTTTTACCGATATTATGGAATAATTTTTCTGTTACACTTTAATTCAAGACTTTGGAATAATAAAGTGGGGTCCATTGATAGAAAAAATGTCAAATCTGTCATTATTTTTGCTATATAGATAATTTAAATACATCATCAAAATTTTTGAGTTTCCAGTTGATTTGATTCAGAAAAACCTCTTAACACATAAAAAATTAGAGGAGAAACAGAAAAAATACATAGTTATTTATTCAAAATTGATAGTCAAAGCCTTTCACAAGCTGTTTCGATATAAATAGATCGCAATTATAGTTTTTCACAGCACTCTTTGACCTTTCAAACAAGAGAAGACATTAATTATTTTAATATATCCTCCATTATTGAGTGGCTGATTACTCAGTGCAATTTAAAATGCCCTTGCTTCTCATCGAGGGTTTGATTAACTTGACCTTGAAAATGGATTTCTCGCTAGGAAGAATGCAAGGTACCCTTTAAGTATTAGTTCTTTTGGGGCTGCTGTGCGAAAGGTGACATCCTCGTAACAAATGAGCGTTCAACCCACAGGTTCAACCCCACTTGTCTCATTCTTATAAATTATAGTAACAGGCTGTCATCATTCTAATGAAAAATATCTTGCATGAGGCTTATACTTAGAATATAAAAAATATATTCCTGTGGACTATTCCACCTATAGAAAATGTGATAATATGAACAAGCAGATAATGTTAATACGGGATATGAAAAAAGTTTGGTATAAAAAGTTGTTATTTAATTTTTGAAAACAATACACAATATACAAATATTTAAAAGTTAAAAAAGATACAAAATAAGGATCAATCATCTACGGATTAATCTTCAACTCTGTTGTAATTTATTATTGATTTGTAAAATAGATGAAATTACGATTCCAGCAAGTCCTTGTGCTTCGCAATGGAAATTGCTATGGTAGATGTTCTTGAGGGCATCAAAGCCTCTGGGACCTTCCAGATTTTCTACTTAGTATTGTGTTTTTAAAATTGTCTTTTAACGAACATCGGTATATCAATTCTCTTCTTTACTCCAGCTCTAAACATTTTGATCTAGATAATTAATTTCTCATTAGTTTTTCTATAAAAAAAAACCATTTACTTCCCGGCAGCATAACTGGGCTTTCTTCTATTAACACAGCGTATCTTTTTTATGGATTATACAATATCTGCCTTGCTGTATTTTCAACAGTTCTGAGTGAATTATGTGCCGGTGTTGTTATTTCTATCTCATTTATATCTTACTCCAAAATCAACCAAAGCTAAAAAAAAAACATTGTGTAACAAGAATTTGATTATGATATATTCACCAAAGACTTGTAAAGTCTGAAAAACTCTACACAAATTTCTATTCAAAATATAAATTACATAAAAATAAGGTTGTTTTTCATATCAGATCCATTTCTTTCAATTTCCTCTCCATAATCACAATTCCATGTGGAGAGATCATTTTCTGAAAAATAAACAAATGTTTAACATTCGAATCAGTTTCATCTCATTGAAAACAAATAAAATGCATACACTTGGCTGTGTAATTTGGAATCAAATGAATCAATGCCAGAAAATACAACATACATAAAAATAGTGCTATTTTACATACTAGATCCATTCCTCATTCTTTGATTTCATCTCCATTTATAATGTCAGTAATCAGAATTCCTTCTTGTCAAATCTTTCCATTATTTTCTACAACTACCTCTGTTATTTCAGTGCCAAGTCCATTCCTGATAAATACAACAAATATTAATCATTCAAATCAGTTTGGCATCTATTAAAAACAAATAACATGTGTCCATTTAGCTGTGTGTAATTTAGAATCAAATGAAGCAATGTAAGCGAAAACAATTAACATAAAAATAATGCTGTTTTACATACCAGATCAATTCCTGCCACTTTGCTTTTTTTCTCCACCAATATTGTCCATAATCATACTACCATGTGTTGCAGCCATTATCAAATCCATCTAATTATCTTAAACGACCGCGTCTGTTCTTCCACATGTCAATGTCCTTTCAAGTACAATCCTAATAAATTGATAAAACGAAACTTAATTTTTAAATCGTAAATACAAATAACAAAAATCTCCTAATGCGTTGTACGGAATCTATGAACATAGTATTATAAATAAACGTTGTATAAAACTTACCAGAGATTAACAGTAACTATATGCATCTTTGAAGAATAGTAAAAAACTATTTCTTATAAAAAACCTCATACTTTTCTTTATTAAACAACAATCGAATTGTAAATACGCCAACAAAACACAGAAAACATAATGAAGTAAACAAGTCGGGCAAAAGAATGTTATGACATTTGAGATCGGTATTACCATGAATGTAAAATATAAATACACCATTATAGCGGCAAACTTTAAAATGTATATTTATTTATCCAGTACATTATCAATAAAAATAAATTTAAAAAAATATCTTTTATATTATAATTATAATGATTAGTAATTTATTTAAGTTTTTATAGTATTAATTTTTAAAAAATTCTTAGTTACAAAAGTTGTGTTCATTACACAATAGCCATATTGTTGACTACGTCTTGTTAATGGTAACCCGAAATACTGTTTTGACGCCATATTGCTTCACATAGTGTCCTTGGCAATCCTCGGGTACATCTTTGCCTAGAGGTAAACTACACTATGTTAACTTGGTGTTGTTTCGCTTGGATAAAATAATGACATAGTGTTTTATACCTTTGGGTATCTAAAAATATACTTATTTTTCAAATATTTTATAAATATCATTGAAAAGAGCGTAACGAGCTCTGTAAGAATATGTAAATATCTCAATTTGCCCAAATTTTCACTTGGTGTAGTTTCGCTCCGGCGTACAGATTTAAACATTATTAAAAAATAAATTACTCACTAAAATCTGCACTAACTATTTTTATTTCTCTTCCATGTCACTTCTTGAACTAAAAAAATAGATTTTCTATTTTGAACAATTGTATACGACAAGAATACACCATAATTACGATTAACTTCGCTTTTGACAAGCGCCATCACTCAAACGTCAAACTAACTGTCAGAGCGATAATCACCTAGCTATGATTTCAGTTGTTCGGTTGTCACTCGACAACATGCCTGAACGCGACAGTGCGAGTCGTCGGGTGACTCGCTCCGGGCGCGTGAACCATTACAGGGATTGAATGTATTAGTGTACTAGAAGAGCGAATAGAATACGGAATAGTTCATTCTAGTACAGTACTATGAACTAAAGCAGGGTTTACACTATCCAAGTACACTTGTACAAGTATACTTGGATGGCTTACTTGGACGCTACTTGGATAGTGTAAACAGGTGATCCAAGTGTACTTGTACAAGTAGCCGCCATCCAAGTCAACTTGGACGAAACTCTATTCGTCCAAGCTGACTTGGACGGTTTTATAAGAACAAAATGGCGCTGACTAAAAGACGGTGTAACGAGCGCGAAACTTTCAGGTTCGTAGAATTATACGAAGCGGACAACGTGCTGTGAAAAATTAAAATGAGCGATTTATGTTTTGTTTAATGAATTTGATGAACTCATTTCGGCACTATATGAGATGGTAGGCCCCACTGTTGTCAAATGTGAGATTTCATAGCAAAAGTAATATTCACAAAATTGTTGCCATATGTAGAATTATTTTTTGGTCACCACGTTAAATTATTTTTGGACATCAAGTTTTTCGACACCGGTAAACTTTACATTCGAGTTAGATTTTATTTTTGCTGGTTTTATTTTATTTTTGCCGGCAAAAATAAAATAAAACCAGCAAAAATAAAATCTAACTCAAATACGAATTTCTTAAAGTTTATATTCAAATTTGATTTCAAAAATAGATAGAAAAAAATTCAAATTAGATAGCAAAAATAAAATAAAACCGGCTAAAATATAACCTACCTCGAATATAAGCTTTAGGAAATTTGTATACGAATTAGATTTTATTTTTGCCGGTTTTATTTTATTTTTGCAAATAAAAAAAGAAGAAAAATATTTCGCCAAAAAATCCAAATAATATTATTGTAGCAACAATTTTCCTGCATTACAAAACTATATTTGACAGATATCTGACATTGGGGCCTACCATCTCAATGAGTTCCCTCATTTCATGTTTTATCTTCTTTTCTACAGATTTGTAAACACGCCGATATACTTGTAGCATTCGCATACTTCGTTAACCAGATATTTATGTAATGTCTCATTATGTAGTTTTTATGTGAAATGACTGTTTTGCTAGATTAATAAATAAAATAATAAGAATAAAAAAATATTTTTTCTTATAATATTTTTAAATTAAATAATTAAATTATTATTAAATAATCAAAATTAATACCTATTCTTTCAAAAGTTTTATATTGAACACCGTGGAACTCCATTTTAATACTGAAAGATAATACATTTTCTTTTAAATTGACACTGTTTATATCCTCATAAAATTTAACAAAGATGTTTTCGGTACTACCGTCCCATCTGCGGTAGCTATTTATTTATTCATTCATGAAATATATGGCTTAGGTACATCTTTTTACAATCAACATTATCAAGAAAATTAGACAGTCTTCAATTACAAAAGATAAAAATTATCAATAAAAAACAATATTTGGAAATAACTAGCCCTTTTTATGTTTATTTTATTTATTTAAACATTTCACGAGTAGGTACATTTTTTTCATTTTATATTATAGTATATCAGATTCCGTTGAGCACCCGGTAAAGAATTGGTCTCCCACTCTTCTCCGTAAGTTTTCAAGTGTCCTGTAAAAGGCAGGCTACTGAATCGTAAATTATTTCTAAAAAGTATTTATATCTTCCTTTTCTACTTCTCAAATTAAAGTCATCACATCCGAGTCCAAATATTTTCATGGTACGATTTTTTTCCGCTACAATCTCTACGCCTTGCAACCAGAGATCAGTCGTCGTTATCTTGATTGCGCGAGACACAAATGCTACTTGGATGGGAATTTCAACATGTAGTGTAAACCGGCATCCAAGTGCACTATGATGCGATCTACTTGTACAAGTACACTTGGTCCAAGTGTACTTCGATAGTGTAAACCCGGCTTAAGGGAGTTATCGGGCTATCAGTCTGCTGAGCTCGGTGGGGAAACTGTATGCAAGAATATTGATTGAAAGAGTTCGAAAAGTAACTGAGACGAATGTATGGGATGTGCAAGGTGCCTTTCAGAGTGGTAGAGGGTGTGTGGACCAGATCTTCTCCCTGCGAATGGTGACAGAGAAGCTCCTGGAGAAACACCAGAAGCTTTTCTGCGCGTTTGTTGATCTAGAAAAGGCTTATGATAGAGTAGATCGTGAGAAAATGTGGCAAGTACTATCAATGTGTGGGGTGGGTAGTCGGCTAATTCGCGCCATTGCGTCCCTATATACAGGAAGTTCTGCGTGTGTTAGAGTGAACAATATCCTGTCGGAATGGTTCACACTGACAAAGGAGTAAAACAAGGGTGCGTGATGTCGCCATGGCTTTTTAACCTATACATTGATCATTGTATTCGTCCACTGAAAGAAATGAATGTAGGTGTTGATATGAATGGGATGAATGTAAGAGCGTTAATGTTTGCCGATGATTTGGTATTGATGGCTGAAAGTGAAAGTGATCTACAGCGAATGATGACGTGTGTGTATGAAAATTGTGCGATTAATGGATTGAGAATGAATGCAAAAAAGACAAAAATCATGGTGTTTGAAAGAGGAAGTGAGAGAACAGTATGCCAGATAATGATTGACAACGAAGTGTTAGAGCAAGTTGACGAATGTGTGTACTTAGGTAGTTTGTTCACGAGAGATGGGAAGTGTGAAAGCGATATTGAAAGGAGAAAAGTTGCTGGCAATAAGGTAAATGGTGCAATCCGACCAATAATTGCAAATAGAAACATATCCACCACAGCTAAAAGGTTGGTGCACTCTGCTATCTTAGTGCCAACACTTATGTATGCAAGTGAGACGTGGACATGGTTAAAGAAGGATGAAAGTGGCATAAATGCAGTGGAAATGAGATCGTTGAGAAGGATGTGTGGTAAAAATCTGAGAGATCGTGTGCGTAACAGTGATATACGAAAGGAATGTGGAATGAAAGTTGGTGGAATAACAAGGATGAATGTAAATAAGTTAAGATGGTTTGGGCACGTGGAAAGAATGAATGAGGACAGAATGACTAAGAAGATATGTTTGGCTGAGAGGAATGGTGCTCGGAGACGTGGACGTCCGAGGATTAAATGGCAAGATCATTTAAATCAAATACTACAGGACTGTTACGTGTTGAGCACGTTGAACAGGAGAGCATGCATGAGGAATTGTATGACAGTGACGGAAGCGAAAGATGTATGCAAGGATAGAAGGAAGTGGCGCTCGATCCTTTCTGCCTACCCCGCGAGGGAAGCGGCGTGATGGTATGTATGTATGTACTATGAACTAGTCATGGGTAACAGATCACTTTGAGGCGACCCGACCCGTTCGGGTCCACTGATAGCAGTGAGCCGAACATATGATTCGGGTCACGGGTCTTTCCGGTTACAACCCAGATCTTTGTCTTTAGCTCGGACCCGTTTCCGCTGTAGGTACATACACGGGTCACGGGTCTTTCCGGTTGCAGCATGTATACCTGTGTCTACGGGTCGGATCTGTTTCCGGTGTTGATAGCTTATTGTCTATGATCCACTATGTCTTTCATACGGTATGGAGATTTTTAGGAACTCATTGAGTTGGTAGGCCCCAATGTCAGATATCTGTCAAATATAGTTTTGTATGGAGGAAAATTGTTGCTACAATAATATTATTTGGATTTTTTGGCGAAATATTTTTATATTTACAAAAATAAAATGAAATCGGCAAAAATAAAATCTAATTCGAATACAAATTTCCTAAAGCTTATATTCGAGGTAGGTTTTATTTTAGCCGGTTTTATTTTATTTTTGCCAGCAAAAATAAAATAAAACCGGCAAAAATGAAATCTAATTCGAATATAAACTTTAAGAAAATCGTATTCGAGTTAGATTTTATTTTTGCTGGTTTTATTTTATTTTTGCCGGCAAAAATAAAATAAAACCAGCAAAAATAAAATCTAGCTCGAATGTAAAGTTTGCCGGTGTCGAAAAACTTGGTGTGTCCAAAAATAATTTAACGTGGTGATCAAAAAGTAATTCTACATATGGCAACAATTTCGTGAATATTACTTTTGCTATGAAATCTCACATTTGACAACAGTGGGGCCTACCATCTCACATAGTGCCGATTTTTACACTTAATATCTGAACGGAGTACTCAATAATTATAAGAATAATAATAATGTCATTTATTGGCCATAAAATATTTATTTATTTACATAACAAACAGCTGTATCAGCCTTTACAAATAATACAAATTAAAAAAAAAAACAGTCAAGAGAAATAATGCATAAACAAAGAAAAACAATATAAATAAAGGAAAAAAAACAACATACCTACTACCAATTAATTTCAATTAGGAAAATACTTTTTATTGTGAACTGTGCAAAGGTTTAGTTGAAATAAATAGTGGATAAGCTATTGATTAAAGGTAAACATTTTATATGAAAAAGTATTGGTTTCATAAAATGTTTCGCCATGATATTTTTTTGTGAAATATTTTGTGTTTGTGTATTGTAGTATTATTTTGTGAAAAATGTTTTTAGAGACTAGCAAAACTTTGCGATACTTTCCAGCAATAAAACACAATAATATTGTACAATATATAATAAAACACAAATATATTATATTATTAGAATACGGATTTGTATGTATGGGAAGCGGCGTGATGGTATGTATGTATGGGTAAGTACAAACGGTCATTCTATTCAATTTGTGAACAAAACATACAGAACTTACGTGTCATCCGCTTAAACGGATCCTACATGTCATCGTCTCAAACAGATCTTTCGGGTCATCGGGTCCTCACAGATCCAACGGGTCTCCGCTCAAACAGATCATTAGGACCCGTAAGATCCGTAGGTGATCTGTAGACCCGCGGGTCAATTTGGAAGGACCCGAACATTTGACTCGGGTCGGATCTGTGTTACACATGACTACTATGAACTAGTTCCTAATAGTACCTAGTACATGTACTACACAAGCCTAGCGTGAACGGCTGGAGCGTCGTCGAGTGATCACTCGACGACTGTATGAACGCTGCCCAGTGTGCCGTGGTATTGTTTGACTTTATTTTTTAGGTTATTACTTGTTATTCGCGTATTTTTCAATTTTCAGCGATTTTCGTCTTTGGCTGTTATGACTAATGGAACAGTGTTGATTCGGTTTTTTCTTGTATTATCTAAAATAGACAATTAGATAGGAAAAGTATACATCGACGATGTATAATATTGTCAAAGCTAACGTTAGATACAAGCTCATGGGTTGTAATTTTTTAGTAGAACAGTGTTTCCTTATAAATAAAGCAAATTCGTTATGGGCACATTCCGTTAACAAATATACGTACGCAATATCTACAAAACCCGTAATCCAAAGACATTTCTCCACAAAAGAACAACCAATATTCCTCTTTGAACAGAGCAAGTCAGATATATTTAATAAACAAGATACTTTAGTTGAATTAGATAATCCAGATACATTTGGTCTTATAGGAAGAAGTAATTCTATTCTCACGGAAACGAGCTATGAAGATGAAGGAGATAAAAGAGAAGATGAGTACATAAGCCAATTACCTTCTCTTAAGCAGAAACTTCCCAGTCAAAAATACATAGATATGATAAAAATACATGTTGCTAATAAAAGAATAAATGAAGCCATTGAAGTATTAGAAGTAAGGATGCTAAAGGAAGATAGAGTGAAGCCGGAGCCCTTTATATACAATTTGTTGATAGGAAGCTGTGCTCAAGTAGGGTATACAAAAAAGGCTTTCAAATTATATAATGATATGAAGAGAAGAGGATTGAAAGTCAGCGGTGGAGTTTACACTTCATTGTTTAATGCTTGTGCTAACAGCCCTTGGAAGGAAGATGGTATAGAGCGAGCCACACACTTGAGACGATTGATGACTGAGAAAGGAATACCCCTCAATATTACTATGTATAACTGCATGATCAAAGCTTATGGAAGGTGCGGAGATACTAAAACAGCTTTCCAAATCGTAGATGAAATGATTGCATTAAAAATACCATTGAGGACTCACACGTTTAACTTTTTATTGCAAGCTTGTATATCTGATAAACAATCTGGATTTAGATCAGCGCTAATTACTTGGAGGAAAATGCTTTCTTTGAAGGAAAAACCCAATATATATTCCTTTAGACTCATGTTGAGAGCTGTCGCTGAGTGTGGATTTGGAGATAATGAAAATAATAATGAAATTATCAAAGATTTATTAAAAATTGCCCCATACAAACATGCGCGATTAATGTTGAATGAAAAAAATCCAGAGATACTTAATATATTAGAAAATTCATCAGAAAATAACTGTGAAACTAATACAATTGTGCAAAGAAAGACATCAGGTGTCATTTTTAATACACTACCAAATTTCTTAGAAAGATTTCCTGAAATGAAAGGCACTGTCGGGTTTGGAGAGGTAAAAACAGCTTCTGATAGATTTATGATGATTGGAGGAAGTAAAGGAATATTTAGGGAAATGTTATTGTACCATGTGTCACCAGATATAAAGTTTGTGACACAGTTACTGGAGTTAATGCCAAGTACACTAGAAGATGAAAATAATCTCATGTCATTAATGAAGGAAATGAAAATTAAAACTGATATTAACTTTTACAATATGCTGATGAAGAAAAGATGTTTTAGGAAAGATTACAATTCTGCAAAAGATATTCTAAAATTGATAAAGAAAGAAAATAAATTAAGAACAAGAAGTCCTTTTGTAAAGAGAAAGAAGTTAATAAATCTGGACATTATAACTTACGGTGTTCTGGCCATGTGTTGTGACACTAAGGAATCTGCTGTAGATTACATTCAAGAGTTAAAAAGTAAATATACCAGGTAATCAAACAAACAAACATCAAATATATACCTAGGTACATCATTATTTATAAACACAAAACATTTTTTTTTGACAATTTAGAGTGGTTAGATTATCACTATATTATATCGACGGTAGTGAATATGGTCTCTCACTCTTTTCTGTAAGTTTTCAAGTGTCCTGTAAAAAACAGGCATTTGAAAAACCTAAGTCATTTTACTTATTAAATTCAGCAATGAGGTGTGCCACCCATACTGAATGTCATAATTTTTGTTGACACGGAGAGGACAGCTTGAATGTTTATTACATACAGCTGGTCTGCTGGCTACCCTGCTTGTGGGATATGCCATGATGGTATAGTAGTAGTAGAGATTATCACTATATTAGTGATGTCTTCGATTTAACCACGTTATATTAAACCATACATAAAATATACAAATTATGATTAATAGTGCTTAGAAAAGACAACAGAATCTTATTTGGTAGTGTCCTGGATGGGACTTCAACCTGTAACCCACCATTTTATAATTCAGTACTTTGTTGAATTAAAGTATCAGGGAACATGATTGTGCTCTTATATAAACCATGTGTTTAACTTACATGCGACCTCATACAATACATAGAGTTATTATTTGATTCCCATTTGTTATTATTCATCAATTGTTGTTCTTGTCTTGCTCGGACTGAGTTGTGAATGAGAATTTTGTCCTTTTTTGTGTATTGTCTCTAACATGTGAAAGGCTCATGCTGTGAATTTGTAAATAAACAAACGAATAGACAATTGTAAAATTATATTAACAATTATTGTTTGATTGTATTCCAGGATTAATTGTCAAATAGTTGGAGCACTTCTAAAACAAGCAACATTTCATAATGACTTTGAATACATCAGCTATGTTATGAAAATTGTTGATGAAGAAAATATACAAGTTAATAGTCAATTTACGAATCATTTACAGAAACATATGCAAATCTGCAAGCGTGCGGTGTCACAAAATGTAAATATATTTAAAGAATTTGATGTATTTTACAACATATTTTAACACGTAGGTATAAATAAGGATTTTTCATGTAGCTCTATATTTTCCATTTCAGAGTACTTCCTTCACTAATGTTGAAAATTGTAAAAAATACCTGGAGCGTTATGGAAAATGGATGAAGATGCTAAATAAGAAGATACAAGTTGAACCGGATCACCCTTGGGAACAATTTGTTGAAAGGCAGCCCGAAACATTACAAAGATTTAAAGATCATATTGCATTCAAGAAGAGAATATATAAAACCTATAGACGTGTGACTAAATATCAAGTAAAATTGTAACTTGACTGCTTCAGAGAATACAGTAGCATTAGCAGTTTTATACAAATGGAGTTAATTTCATTTTCAGTTATTAATAAAAATATATGACACTCATCCTGAATGTTTTAATTTTTATTGGTGTGGAGAGAACAACATGTATATTTTTACATATTATGGTTAGTCTACTGGCAACCCCACTTGTGTGATGGCAAAGATAGATAAAAAATTGCATAAAAGATATGTATATGAAATTTGATAGGATGGCTGAAAACAGATTTATTTATTCACAAATGTTCCCAGAGTGATATTTCTAATTACAAGGGATTAGAAATGTTACTTCAGCTTTGAGAAACATTCCTCTTCGTAACTTTCAAATAATTAAAGATCCTTGATCCAAAACTTTGCGATCCGATCTTTGAGAAGAATGGTTGGTAAAACGCTGCGTGATAGGGTGAAGAATGAGCGGATGCAAGAAGAGTGTTGTGGGCAGAATGCGCGTGAATAAACTACGGTGGTTTGGGCATGTTGAACGAATGAATGAGGTAAGAGTGACAAAGAGGATATACTTATCTGAAAGAAACGGTGTGAGGAAACGCGGGCGTCCGAGAACCACATGGATCAAATTCTCAAGGACGGCCGCGTGTTGAGTAAGAGGAACCGACGTGCGTGTATGAGGAACTGTATGAATGTGGAGGAAGTGTGTAAAGATAGATCTGTTTGGCGTTACGTTCTCTCTGCCTACCCCACTTGGGACACGGCATGATGGTATAGTATGATCCAAAACTTTGTATCGCAAAGCAATTTTAGTATTCTTCTAACTCATAGTTGGGGCTGTATCTGGGTTTGAACTAAATGTTTATTTTTATTCATATAAAGTGCAAATGTGGCCCTCTGCCTTTGCTCATATTTTACTATGCCCCAAGTAGGGTAGACAGAGAGAATGGAATACAATATAGATCTATTTTTACATACTTCTTTCGCCTCTGCTACATTCATATAATTTTTAACACACACATTGGTTCCTCTTACTCAATACATGGCTGTCCTTGAGAATTTGACCCACTTGGTTCTCGGACGCCCGCACTTCCTCACACCCCTTCTTTCAGACAAGTATACTTTTTCCTAAGTCTACATTATTTATTTTGAGCTACGTCTAAATCTAAGTTGGCAACATATCTAAACGCATATATTGTACCTACAAACATCCAATAAGTGTGCAATTCCGCAATGATACCTCACATTATCTTATATAACCCATGACCATAAAAGTGCAACGACCACTGATTTAGTTAATTGGGCATGCTTGTCCAAGCCTCAATACATCAAGGCGATTATTTCCAATTTTGGGGCAAAAAATGATCAAGGACTT
Organism: Athripsodes cinereus; assembly: GCA_947579605.1. Classification (NCBI taxonomy): domain Eukaryota; kingdom Metazoa; phylum Arthropoda; class Insecta; order Trichoptera; family Leptoceridae; genus Athripsodes; species Athripsodes cinereus. The sequence continues at coordinate 12,168,120 of OX388314.1, read as the reverse complement.
AAAATATTTTTGTGCTAAAGCCTTTCACTTATATGAGAGAAGCGCTGATGCATTATTTTCTAATGAGGCTTTTCACTTTATCAAAAATAATTTTTGGAACACCAGTATATTTTAATTTGAATTAAAGTACACCCACACCATTATATATTATATAAATCAAGATGCAGGCCCACAAACTCAGTGTTTTAGCGCTTTCTCCCATTTTACACTACTATGCATTGAAGAGCAACCATTTCACTCTAACATGTAAGATTCAAGGAAATTAAAACAAATAATATCAGAATAAAAATTTAATATCAACAATAAAAATGTGACCTAAAACAATTATTTTAATTAAGTGCAACAACTAAAATAAATATTGTACAAAAAACTTAAGTTGGCAGAAGTACTATTAAATAGAATATGGTTTCCATTAACATCACCTCAAGTAACAATAATGAATATATGCAATTTCTACATGCTTATACACATACATAAAACAACTGTAGACTAAGGACGTGGTCTCCAACCCATGATCTGCAAACCGATCTCGGGTCGCAAAGCACGAAAAGAAGATGAAGATAACCCTTTTTTTGTTGTGTCCTCTTTTTTGATATTCAACCAAGTTTGTGAAATATTCTTTAACAAAATCGAGGAGACCAGCAGGCCTATCGTGTATCTCCGTTACTATATGGACATTATCAGGTATGAGCTGTCAAAGTGTTATTTGCGATCACATAATACCACTGTAACGCTATTTGTGACAAAAGTCGCATTACTATTGATAATTTTATTGCATCCTTAGATTTTTCTTATACTTGTGTACAAATTTACCTGTACACCAACGAAAATTAAAATTAGCGATACACCCTAAAGGACAAAACTGTGCGTATTTGAATACCTTAAACCAAAAACTGTTCTGAATTGTGTCAAATTCCACAATAATGTGCTAATATCACAATTAAGAATTTCTGTATTGGTAATTGGCTAATCAATTTTGTTTTCCATGAAATATATTCCTTTTGCAAAGTTTGGCACAAAATAGCATTGGTATCGGTAATTTCCGCTGCAAGTGTACAAATATTTTCACATAGACATTGATTGTAACAGTCTGTAAATGTATTGTAATTTTTTTTATGGAGATACGTGATACCAATTTTATGAATAATAACAAAGTTGCAATCAAATAACAAAGAATATCTGCCAATAGGGGGGTTGGGGGTAGAAATTTAGAGTGTATGGGAGCTCATCCAATTATGGAAATCTGAGACCTAAAAAAGGTCTTCACTTCCACTTTTTCATTGTGAACAATCAACACTACCTCATCAGTGTGCCGCAGTAAAATTGTCAAATGTCTACTGATCCATGGAGATAGAAAGGTTGAAGACCACTGGTCTAAGGCACTACAGATAAAATAATTATTATTGTCTCTTAAATATTGCATTGAATGCTGGATTACTGTTAACAAATTGTGACATCAAAAAGTAAATTCACAAACTACAGAAAAACCTGCATAACTAATCATTTTAATTCGCTAGCAATAAGCGAAACACAATTTATATATTTGTACTGCAAACGTCAGATAAACTTTCTATTTTATCGCGCAATAATTTAGGTTTGGCATGTAATAAAATTGTGGATAAATATGTTTTGATTGCTACTAAAATAAATTTAAGAATCTTATAAATAAATAATTTCACGGTGCTTAATACAGGTACATTTAAATCCAATTTGGTTTATTAACATATTCATAGCTTGCTCCGGATCAGAGGCCTAAGTCAATAACACATTTTCACGTCACGTTTTCGTTCCGTTAGCGTTCAAATGCAGACGATGTTGCGTGAAAGTGTTAATTTTCGTAACTATTGTGTATCTTAGCAACGAAATTGACACTTACTTGCAACTTCGTCTATACTCGAACGTTAACGGAATGAAAACGTAACGTGAAAATGTGTTATTGACTCAGGCCTCTGTACTATTAATTTCATCATTTGATGGTGAGATATATAACAATGATTTCATTAAACTATAATTGTAATCTATCTTATGTTTGTATCTTTCATTCAAGAGTATATTTTCATAGGTGTGTAAGCTTTGATTAACAATGTATATATTAAACAATTGTGTCTCCTTTAGCTCTTGGTGTTCTGATCGATCCAATTGCTAAGTTTATCAGCATCCTGTAGACCAACAAGTCTATGCTTCACTTCACCATTGGTCATGATAATTAAAGTGGGTACTGTACCAACATCATACTGAAGTGCAAGGTCTGTGTTTTGATCTATGTCCACCTTGGCCAGATCTACTTTTCCCTCTCTTTCTACCATTATTTTCTCTAGTCTGGGAGTGAGAGTCCTGCAAGGGTTGCACCATCTAAAAGTATAATTGACAATGAAATAAGAATTACAACTGCAATACATACATAAAACTCTTATCATCTCTGCTTTGGATTGCATAATTATCATTTTGGAATACTATAAGATAATTAATTAATGCACAGATAAGTACAATCATCCACAAAACCTGAATGTTCAGTTCGCATCCTATTTGTTTGAATATCTAAATCATTCTTTTTCTTAAAGGGGTTTCTGGAATTACAAGAAAATTCCACTCTCCCTAAGATAATACTGATAACACCTTGATAAGATAGCACGTAGGTGGCAGATTATGCTAAAAAATTACATTATAACTTACCTGTAAAATAGACAATTTAACTCATTTTATACTTACGTTGCATAAAAGTCCACAATGACCGGTAATTTATTTGCCTTCACTTTATTATCAAAATCATTCAAATCTTGTATTTTGAAAGTTTTATTGTAACATGATGAAACTGATAAATGTCGACATGCTATTCCGTTATTTATTGGTTTCAAATGACTAATTATATTTCGCAACATTTTTTATATCCAGCAGAAAGGCAAAGAAATAAAACAACAAATATTTTATCGAAAATAAAACCTTCGCCGCGTATTTAACCCGAAATTAATATTTTTTTTCGCAGAATAGTAGACAAGTTCACATCACACACCAAAGAACTTTGGCAAGAGTCAAATACATAGAAAATAGTGGTGTCAATTCGGTACCTACTCGTTATTATCGGACGATTGGTAAGTAGTTGGTAAAAAGTACCCATTACTTGTTAATATCGCTAATCGGTAGATAAAATGTCGGATACGGGAGCCGGATAATTTACCGACAACAATTTGCCGACGGACAATTCACCGACAACAATTCACCGAGAGGATAATTCATCGACGTACATTTCACCGACAGACAATTTGCCGACAAATACAAAACAATATAATCACGTTTTGTAATGGTGTATTTTATTGTTTATGTATTTGTGTAACAAAATATTTAAACACCCACTACAAGAAACAATCTGTCTTTTTCTAAAAAAAGAACTTCCGACCACGCCAGAATTATATTATTCGCATTTGTCGGCAAATTGTCTGTCGGTGAAATGTACGTCGATGAATTATCCTCTCGGTGAATTGTTGTCGGTGAATTGTCCGTCGGCAAATTGTTGTCGGTGAATTTTCCTAGACCCGTCGGATACATATACAACGGTAAAAATACCCGATAATATATAGAAAAGGGACTGAGTGTAAAATAATATTCTTTAACAAAACTGAGTTTGTGAAAAATTTCGAATTCCTCTTCCATTTTGGAAATCAATCTGGTAGCGAGGTAGTAGAAAATTGATCCACAATATTTGGTACCAGTAATATACCCATTATTCAGCAATGGGAATTTTACTTGTAATATCTTTCGTTTCTCCATACGAAAAAGTATCCGGTATTGACATTACAAAGTTTAGACAAAGTATTTTTTTTTTTTTTTTTTTTTTTTTTTTTTTTTTTTTTTTTTTTTTTTTTTTTTTTTTTTTTTTTTAAAAAGATATATCTGGGTTTTGTTATAAACCCAAATACAACCTTATACACCTTTCACAGTAAGCTAAAAGCTTGTGTCGTGAAAGGGGAGTTTGCCGGCACCTGGGATCGAACCCCGGACCCCTTGATCACAAGGCCGCGACTCTACCTCCAGACTACCGACGAACTCATAATCAGAGTTACCAAAGTAGGTATATTTCAGTATATATTGAGTATATTAATATTAAATTTATCGTCCTGTGACTACATGGACCTAAATAGAGTACCTACATACATCCATGTGTGACTATGATTTTGAGAATGATAGGTACTAAATAGATTTCAATTTTTTCTTACTCTCAAAATTTCCACACCCCATTACCAAATTTTCAAGAACATGAAGGAATTCGAAAGATTTCACGATTTCCTCTGATTTGTTAAATGTGTGGAAATGAATAATTTTGATTTATCTCAGTTTTATTCTTCATGCATCCCGGTCTTCCCCCTCCATTGAATCCATATTTTCATTTTGGTATAGGAATTTGGAAAGTTTGTCGCTATCCTTGTTTTTGATCAACAATCTTAGATCCATTTTATATTATTTAGTCTGACTTTTAGAAAGGGTGGGAGAGAAGGCGAAGCTTCCTTACTAATTTTACCTACTTTCCCTATTTTCGTTGATTTAATTTCTAACTTAAATGTATAAACTTCATTTAAATTGAATCCTACGGGACAGTCACATATTGAACAGGAGAGCATGCATGAGGAATTGTATGACAGTGACAGAAGCGAAAGATGTATGCAAGGATAGAAGGAAGTGGTACTCGATCCTTTCTGCCTACCCCAGGAGGGATGGTATGTATAAACTTTATATAAGTAAATATTTATTCTCATTTTCTTCAAAATCTTTTTTATTTATTTTTCATTGATTGATTGTTTTGATCGTGCTATTGTGGTTGTATTTTTTTAATTCTTTTATTGGATTTTTAATCTCTCACAGATTACAATCTACCCACACCATTTTAATCTCTTGTGTAATCTACCCACACCATTTTTGTGTAATTAGAGGCAACTTAGCTGTAATTTTCAAATAAATTGACCATTCAGTGCTGCTTTCGGGAGTACAGGGCAGAAAACAGTCTCTTCCATTTAGTGTAGTGTTTCCCAAGGTGCACTGCGCTTCCTCATAATACTGAAAATTTACCAACTGTTCAATTGAAAAAGAAGCCAATGGGGCATATGACTTTTGAAAAGACCACGGTGGGGCATGGCATAAAGAAGGTTGGAAAACATTGATTTAGAGCATCTCCGCACCAACTGAACCTCTTCCTATGACATGTACCCTGGTGGCGAAGGAATGGTGTACTGCAAAAGGGGAACATCCAGGTCATCGGAACCCTTATTGACAACAAAGCAACAACTCTTTATGGCCAGTTATCATTAAACATTCTCAAAACATGACCCAACCAGGACCATTATATGGTTATGACATGCATTATCATAACCATATAATGGTCCTGGTTGGGTCATGTTTTGAGAATGTTTAATGAGTTTGAGCGCCCTTGAGGTGGATTTTTTTTCACAAAACGGCGCTTTACAAATCATCCAAATAATAATAATTATCGATGAAGATAAATAAAACAAAAACATATTTTAGAAATATTTTTATATTTCTTCCATTATAAACTGTATGTAAATTGTAAAAATCAAAATACTATATATAATTATAAGATTAATCAAAGAATAAATAATATCACATTTCTTATGTGGATATTATTAATCCACGATTATGTGCCATGACTCGCACCATTCATACAAACTATCTAACATTTGCCTGCCTACTCTATACCATAATCTATACATAATGTACTGTACATTTTATCTACCACAAAAAATAAAATAAAAAACTATAATTAAATAACAACAAATGTTTATATTCTTATTACATACAGATGTTTTATAATTATTTGAATAAGGAACTCAACTACCTACTCAAACACTAGTAACATAAAATAAAAATAATATAAATTATTGGACAGTAAGTAATTAATGCCATTTGTAAATGTAAATAAAATATCAAATTCATTGTCAACAACTGTAAAATATCAGAAATACAAATATTTTTGTGATTTCTTGTGCATATGATAATTTAAAATGCATAGGTATTTAAGTTGTTTAATCCTTGTTTAACAGTGAATTAAATCCGATAAAAATACTTTTTCAATATGCGAAAACAGATTTTTAACATAATAAATGTTTACACTGTTTAAAATAAAATTAAACAATAAACTAGTGATTGTAAACGCTGGCAGAAAAGTCTAGTATTCGGACCACAGCTACTTGGATTTCATGTCAAAATAAAAATGTTTTTTCCCAGGCAAATGTCCGTAACCGTTTTTAATAATTTCACTTAGTGATAGCTGAATACTTAAATAATATTACATTAATTATCAACTAAAAGGAACAATAATAGAATTATAATTCACATTAATTTCTATGAATTTAAGCTACACTCAGTTAGTTTGACTATCTGAGTTCATTGGTAGATACCCCGTAACACATTATAATAAATAATTCAAAACAATTCTCACTATTATACCACATTAAAAAAAAAAAACATTAACTTAAGTTACTGTGAATCTGACCTTACTAAACATTAATGTAACCAATAGAATTAATTCCAAATTAATCAGTGTTGTAAACTTCTTTTATGGGTGAATAAGAGTTGTGAAAATAACTACTAACATAAAAACAATGTCAGATGTTTATTACTTCACTGGTTCAACATGGTTCACAGTACCAAAGCAAAATAAAATAATTGAAAAATAAACTCAAATGAATAGTGGTAAATCACTACAAATATAGATAGGTACTTAATGATAAGTTCAGGTAATATTGGTTTCCACTTTATAACTGTTATTTAAAAAATAAATTAAAATAAAGTAGCCTTTATTCAGGAAAACGTAAATAAGTGGGTAGTTCCCTACAATATTAAGTAGCAGTGGCGTGATATACATACATGCAAAAAGCACCGCATGCCTAGCAAAAAGTTGGATATTGCCTGAAATTGATATACAAAAACGATGAGATCGTGAAATATTTCAAATTCCTATATTAAATTGAAATTTTGAGCAGTAGAAATTTGGTGAGTCGGGTATTTTCTTAAATTCGTATACCGAATTGTGGAAATAATACAAAAAAATCATTACGAAAGCATGCCCAATATAAAAGGTCTAGTCCCGCCACTGTTAAGTAGGTATATAGATAAGTTTAAAAAAAAACGAGGACCATCTCCCCACATTGCATATACATAGATAAGCATGTAAACAACAGGAACTGTTTTACTCATTAGCTGGTGTATGGTTAATAATAAAATAATATGAGCACTGTTATAACTTCAAAGGCTTACACACTTATCAACAATATATTCACAATTATTCTATCAATTTTATACTAAAACTAATCAACAATATAGTGGCTGGTTGATAGTTATGCCACTATATAATTATCTGATTGTAGGAGTGAAACTGTACATTATCATCAGATGTCACTTTCCAATATCACCCCCTTCAGTTTTTTCAACATGATTATTTTTTCAGTGTTTACTAACACCAAATTACATCAAAAATTGTTGTAGATCATTGTAATTAATTACTGCTATAACTTTATAAAACCTCAAATTAAATTGGTGTTGTTTGGTTTTAACAAAACGAGACATATTTTTTATCCATGTAGTTTTGCTCCGACATGCTGATAGATATATGATAATATATATTAATTACTACTTAGTACTGCATGTATATTACTACTATAATCACTGAAAGCACCAGAATTGTGTCACAGCGCTCTCAAAACTGGACAAATATAAACCATGTAATTACAAACCTCTCTATATAATTGATTTGTTAACTAATATTTCAAAACTAATTTATTTTAACAAAAATGGTCTCGAGCTAGTGGTAAATCTAGTTTATTGCTGCCCTGTAAGATGCACTTAAGTCTTTAAGCAAATTCTGGTTTCCTTTTTTTACCACAAGCAATCGGACTTCTTATAGATCTTTTTCATACACATATCTAACAAGACGACAACACTTGCATTTTTCAAATTAAAAATTATTAATCAGAATTTTGTTATCTTGAATATTTTTCTGTTAGTAATACAATTATTATGAAATTTATATTTTTGCCTTTGTACATTTGTATAAATGTATATTATTTATAATATATTATTGTTATACCTGAATATTGGCAATGGCAAGTATAAATTGGATTGTAATTTAATCTGTGTTCATGGGATATGAACAGACAAGGTACAATGTTGGAGAGGGTGAGCAAACCAAATGCCCAGAGTGGGAAAATGATGGATGCCCAAATTCAATTGCTGTGATTTAATAAAATCAAGAGAAATTCCTATACCCTTTCAAAAAATTTGCGACTGTAGAAATTTTGATGTCAGGGAAATCATCAAAATTCAGAATGTGACCTTTAAAAAAATTGATCAACAATACCATATTGGGAAATTGGAATAACACGGTCATGACTTGTAAGGTGTCAGTGTAAAGGGTGGTGAATATTATTGTTGCCTGGAGCAGCTAAATAACTATATCAGGCACCGTATTTAGATTAACTTTACACTAAGTACATTATGATATGATAAAGTGGAAATGTAAAGGTAATGGTAATACCTTCCAACCACAAAAATCAATATGACTATAACATTCAACATCTCATCAAAACTCAGTCAATGAATGTTGATAGACAATCCGGATTAATATAATCCAAAATTTGATAAGACATACTCGTAGAGTATAAATCCTATAATGCTGACCATATTGGAGGATCAATCCAAAGGAAACAAATCGACATATATTCAATATGTGTCTTCTGAGTGTTGCATGTTCAGCAGAAGATTCTTTTTCTCTTCTTTCTTAGAAACTTCTTCAACATGCTCTAGTAAATCTGATGGTTCAAAACATGGCTGCAAAATAACAATAAAGAGGCATTATAATACTGATGATAATTTAGTTTTGATTGTGCCGATGTTAAAAGTTTGTCAAATTGTTAATAAAAATGAATTAAACCTTCATTTTATTTTCAAAACAAATTTTTTGTCATACATACATATTGCCTTGAGGCAATGTCTCAGTAAACCTACCTAATAAAATAATAAAGTTATTACTTTCACAAATAGTAACTTTATTTTTTAGCAAAGTCATTTCTGACATTACATAGGCTGATTATTGTATAGAATATGGCAACAATTTTGACACTAGCAATGAAAGTTTAATTTATAAATGTAATAGTATCAGAATAAACACCCGAAAATAACAAAAATGTAAAAATCAAGAAAGACACAAATTAATTAACATACGGGGACCCCCATTCGAATCCTTCTTCCCACCGCTCCTTACCCTTGCTTCACATGATCTTATGTGTATTTACTATATGTTTAAGTCTGTCTAATTGTTTTCTTTAGCTTCTAAGAGTCAGACACTGACAATGGTTTAGTTCTAGTTAGATAAGTAGAAGTTTGGGAGCTACCGACATGATCAAATGAGTGGTAAATTGAACTGGCGGAGCATGCTGCTAGATTTTAAGATCATGTATGGGCAAAAAGGGTAATATAATGGAGACTTTGTGGATATAAAAGAAGTAGAAGAAGACCTTCCGCAGTGCAGAAAGCCCATGACGGATATGCCTGGAGATATATGGGGTAGGCTAATGTTCAGTAGTGGACGGGAATAGCTGCATAGGTATAAAAATAACGAAATGAAATACTTACAGTTTCACAAATGTTCATATTACAACAGTTCTCTATAGTAACCTCACACTGTGGGCGCGACGTCAGAGGAGTCACATTCTTATTCACCACAAACCTTTTGTTGATTCTGAAATAATTAACAAAAAATATTATTTACTAATTTAATCTTGCTCTGTTTTAAAGAATCTGAGTTGTTAGTCTAGTAATCAAAAGTCAAAAAGTTTGTTCACCTTGGTCTTTTCTTCAATGTGATTACTTTCAAATATAGAATAATTGTTGAAGTTAAGAAGACTATACACAACAAAGCCAAGCAAATGATGATTGTCAGGTATTGTGTTTCACTCATCATATTCATATTCTTTTCAGAAGTCTCTTCTATAATTTTAAATAATTCACTTTCATCACTTTGCTGTAGTGTAGCAATGCCATCTGATTTATTTTGTTCTGGATTTAATCTACTACCTCCTCCTAATCTAAATATTGTTCTAGTTTCTACTGAATCAGTTGTAGTCTCCAATGATTTACTTGATTCAAATTCACTCGAGTAACGTATCCTTTCTGTTATTGACTTTCTAATTTTAGATTCCATGTTTGATGTGTTAGTATTTTTATCACTTGCACATCTGAAAAGAATAAAATAAACAGCATTTTAGTTTTGTAGTAATACAAATTGACTGACGATTGACTTGTCACAAAAATTAATTTAATCTTTCGGATGTTAGAATAAAAATATAAACCAAATCATCATTTAAAACAGACATATTTCTAAATTTTTAACCTCATGGGAAAGAGAGAAATAATATTCCGAAGGTTTCGATACATTAGAGAATTCACTAGCAGCATCTGGCAGTAAAAGTAATTACCTAAACAAACTGGATCTAGAAATTTCACATCTGTCTCCGGTCCAATTAGCAGAACATTCACAGGTAGTCAATCCTAAAGAATTCACTAGGCATGTGCCATTATTTAAACAGCGATCATAGCAATCATCATTTTGACATCTGTCCCCAGAGAATCCATTGTGGCATCTAAAAACAATTTTTTTTTCATAAATACATAATTAAAATTAATTTAAATGGGCCCTGATGATTTATATACGGCATCAACTGAGCAAATTCCATTTAAAATGGTTAGAAGGTATAAATTATATAAAAAGTTTTGACACAGACTTCATCATTTAATGTACCTATAGCCAGTGGTCTCCAACGTCATTGTGCGAAATCGGTAGAGCTACCCACAAAAATCGGTGATGAACACCGAATTTTCTAAATGGTATAGGAATTTGAAATATTTCAAAAACTCATCAGTTTTCTAAAAGAATATTTATTTACTCACAGTACCTTTTCTACAACGTAACGGGCATTTGCACCGACTATTGTTAATTACCGGATACTTTCATACCGAATGAAAAAAGTTACATGCCTAAACTTCTACCCCCTCCCCGTCGCCGTATTTTCAAAATGGTATAGGAATTTGATATATTTCAAAAACTCCTTGGTTTTCTTAAAGAATATTTTCTCACAGTACGTTTTTCTACAATGTACCGGGTATTTGTACTGATGATTGATTATGTCACTAGCGGATACTTTACAAATTTCTACTCCCCTCCTGCTACCGAATTTCCGAAATGACATAGGAATTTGAAATCTTTCAAAAACTTAGCTTGCTTTTCTTAAAGAATATTTGCTTGAATCATTAAGTATCTAGTGCTTTTACTGAATATCCGATACTTATCTACCGATATTACACTTGCTTGCCGACAGATATAAAAATCGGTAGAAAACTAGGGCATTTCGGTATGTTTGAGACCATTGACTATAGGTAAGTGTGTAATTTTCTAAAGTACTATGTAAAAAAAGTTGAAATAGGCTTAATCATTTTATGTCACGAAAGCAAGTGTATGATGCCTGAAGTACCAACTATCTATATAAAAAAAGTTTTGAAATACTCTTCATCATTAGTGACTATAGGTAAGTGTATAATTGAACATTACCTGCACTTGGGTAAATTGTCGTTATCTAAGAAACAAGATCCTCTGAAGCAATGATTATAACACAACATATACGGATATCTCGATACTCCATTTTTACATTTGATAGTGCTGTTGCTTTCGTCAATATCTTTGCAATATTCTAAAACATACTGCGGTACATCTACATTGAACACAATCCCATCGTCAGTCTCAGGATCCTTAGGCACTTGTAATCTTTTCATAATGATTTCATGAAGATGTGAACATTCAGGAACATTATCTGTTTGTTCTAGCAAATCATCATTGACAATAATACCAGTTGGTGCATCATATCCAAAAGATTTAAACTCTAAAATTTGTGAAGTGTTTTCTAGTGGTAACATCCATACTTTATTATAAGCCCAATCAGTCCCATAAATGGCTTTCTTGCTAGCTGCAATATGGTAAGGCATACGATAATTCCCATCATAGTATACTTTTCTATTTCCTCCATCTAGATCAGCTCCTTCTATTTTGAATTTTTTGCTTATATCGCTCCAAAATATTTTTTTCATTCCTTGATGCAATGTGATCCCTTTTAATTTGGTCATATTCCCTTTAGCAATGACTTGGTGATTTTTGCCATTGATAAACATACTTTCTATTATAGGAACTCCATTCTTGACATTAGTCCAATAAATTACTCTAAAAAGTAAACAAAATCAAAGCAAATAACCACAATAAATATGTCACATACACAAATGCTCCTTATTATAAAATTATCATCATTCTCTTCTAAACACATTGCTTCTCTTGCCTACATACATGCTTTTCTGTTCAATGCGTCCAGCATGTGTCCATCTTGTAGGATTTACATGGTTGAACAATTCAATCTTTAGATTACCCATTCTATCTCTCTCAGACATTTAGTACACACTCATATTAATGATCTCACTTCTACTGCATTTATATCACTAAATACATACAGTGTTTACATTAAAGCCGAAAAATGTTCAACATTGTCTTACCCTCGACAGGAATCCACTACTATATGCTCTGGAGATTCCCCTTCCAACTTCTTAAAAACTTCACCAGTTCCAGTAGAGTTACTTCCAGATCTAAGTGACATCCAGAATATACTGTCATTAGACTCAACTGTCCAGAAGAGTTTTTCGGAGACAGGATCAACAGTGATGCCTAACACTCTATGATTTATGTTTTTCTTTACTACATGTTCTATATTTCTCTTGCCCCCTATGTGTATGGAGAATATGGAGACATTATCGTGTAGATTGTCCACAAAATAGAGTGTTTGGTTGAGAGAATCATACGCCATTGTTCTTACATCTTCAAATTGTTGACTAACTATTCCCGCCTTACTGCCATTTTCATTAAAAAATTGTATTTGGTTATCTACTCCAACTGCTATATCTGAAAAAAAAAATTACTATAAAGAACAAAATAAGCAAGTAGGAAAGGAAAAAACAAGTAGATAATATGAAAAATAACGACTGGAATGTCATTTAGCCAATTCACAAATAATAATTCACATTTGGAAGTTAACTACATAATATTGCGTTTTTTTCATCGTGAAATGGACTTCCAACAAGTACCTTCGGTCAACAACATTAATGTTTCACAAATAATAACACAAAAAGAATAAAAACCGGAAAATAAATCTGTTCAATTACTTTTATATTAGGCATTTATTCATGTGGCGGTAATGCTGTGACAGTTTCTGGCATTATTTCTATTAATACTAATACCACATAATTTTATTCTACATGATAGTCAAATATTGCGCTCCATAATGACAGGATACCTGTGCCTGTGGATACTTTGATCATATGTTGAAATTATTTTACCTTTACTGAAGATTCACTTCTTATGAAGGAATTAAATAATACATAGTGCTCCAAAATTCAGGTAATTTTAAATACATCTGTAATATATACTTATATACTATTTACTAGTAATAGTACCTACTCACTTAAATACCTATATATTGGACAAAAACATGTGGAACTCTATTGAAATTTGGGCCAGTTGTTACATAAATATGCCTACATGATATTACTTGTACTCAATTCATAACTATAGGTACACCTAGTAATAGGTAACAAAATATGATAAAATTATACAGAAATTTGCGATACACCAATCAAATATACCGGTTATGGCAACAGGAAAACTTGTCAGAATTACGTTGTATGGAATACCTATTAGTCTACAAATACAAAGCCCGAACATAATAAAAAAAGTTAATTAATAAGCACCAAATATAAATAATAAAAAAACCCAGCAAAACAGTGGCATACGCATAGTCAAACTTCAAATCAGCTCTTTGCATAGCATTCCTAATACTCTGATACCGCTGAAAAATTACTTTGTAAAGGAGGTTCATTATCATAGGATTTGGAAATAAATAAATATTTACCAATGTGCAGTATTAGATACGTAATTCGATTTGAAATAAACCGAAAGTACGTTCGGTTTTTACGTCCGAGATTGAATTAATTAACGATGTAATAAATTAATATTAATGCTGTATTATTATTCTAAAAAGTATTAGTAGTATTATTAATATACTGTTGGGCATTTTGTTTCTAGAATTTGTAGTACCTACCTATAACAATATGTTATGTTTATGTAGATTCATTAATCAAACACGTAAGTAACATTTTTAGTATCTAGTATTGACATAAATCCCTACAAATACCCGGTACATTGTAAAAAAAGGTACTGCCATAAAATATTTTTTAGGAACACCGAGGAGTCTTTGAAATATTTCAAATTCCTTTACCATTTTCCATTTCTTTCGGTGACGGGGGGTAGAAATTTTAATGTGTGAGTATTTCTAGAAATTAAAACTTTTAGTGTTAATTTCCTTATAGCGGCCCCATCCTTGGCTTGTAATCTTCCCGAGTGGCCCCTGTTCCCTATAAGTCTGTGCACCCCTGCTCTAGATTCTAGAGGCTCTAGAGGCAAATAAAGTTTTATAAATACAATGATTACCCTGTTCAATTTGTTCTATCCCACAAGTCGGATAGTAGGCAGACCAGCCGCGTGCAATAAACATACAACCTGTCTTCTCCGTATCAACAAAAAAAATAAAGGACGATCTCAGGCTTTTAAAAAAATTAACATTCAGGATGAGTGGCAAAACTCATCATTGAATGAAAGATGTGAAATGTCGCTATTTTTTCGACCACCTGCCTTTTACATTCGAAAGGACACTCGAAAACTTGAAGAACTTGAAAAAGAGTGGGAGACCAATGGGGCACTTTCGCAAAAAAAATAGTACAGAAAATTAGAAAAAATATGATGCTTTTTTTTTTAAATATATATCTGGGTTTTTGTTATAAACCCAAATACAACCTTATACACTTTTCACAATTTTAAAATGTGCATTTTTAAAGCTTTTATCACCATTTGAAAAAGCAATTTTCGCACTTCGCCGCAAAAAGGTCCATGAATAGGTGCATGAAATTATCAGATTAAGGACGTCACAACGGGCTAATTCAATGACATGGCGTTTAATATTTTGACATAATATTTTTTTAATATAGATTTTTAAAATCAAAATAATGAATGAAACGTTTTATTTTACCGTTTCTTATTAGGATATTCGTGATCGGCGTATATTTATTAATATGAATTGATAACATTTATTCATATTCCTCACACATGCATGTTTCCCATTCTTTGCCGGGTAGGTACTCCACAGATAAAAATAAAACGTAAAAAAATATATAAAATATGTAGGACGTTATTTATTGTAAACAAAAATTACCTAATCTATAGCAAACAAATGTAGGTATAATAAAATAATAATTACTCACTGATATCAGATATAATAATATTTTAGCAATGATTCATTATTCTTTATCAATTTTATTGCTGACACTCAATACTATGAAACAATAATATGTTCAAGTTCAAATTTACAATTTGTGGTTTTTAGTCAGGGCCATGTTATGTTTCGCGGGTAGGTTATAGACCTGCACTAAATTAAAATATAAATGAAACAATTGCTTGATAATAACAAATAAATATTTTTTTACATTTACTTCCTACGGAACCAGACACGCCTATTAAGAAATAGATAAGTAGGTACGCTATGTGAACCTACTTCTGATATATTATGTTAGATAATTATTTTGATGAATATTTACAATTCACAAATTTTGATTTAATTACATATTGTTTGTAGTTATTTCACTAAACGTGAATACGGACACTGCACACAATATCAGGACTATAATATGTACATAATATATAATATAATTATATAATATGTACAGCTTGTAATACGCTTATAAAGTGTGATGTCAACTGACGTTTTTTCGCTCAAACTTTGTCTCGCTCTCCCATACAAAAGTGAGTGCTAAAAAGCGGAATTTTATTAAGTTTAGTATTGAGTTAATATTGTAATATTTTTCTAGAATCCACTATTGTATGGGAAAGTGAGACAAAGTTTAATAATTGGGGTGCAAAAACGTCTGCAGATGACGTTACGAAAAATGTATGATTATGTAGTTTCCTTAGAGTCTATATTTAAAAACTGATTTCTATTT
Source organism: Athripsodes cinereus (assembly GCA_947579605.1). Taxonomy (NCBI): domain Eukaryota; kingdom Metazoa; phylum Arthropoda; class Insecta; order Trichoptera; family Leptoceridae; genus Athripsodes; species Athripsodes cinereus. The sequence goes on along the minus strand of OX388314.1, from coordinate 12,151,977 downwards.
TTTTCGACTGTTTTTATCAATGTTTTTCGAAGTGCGAGTCAGTGAAATTGAATTATTAGATAAAATTTTTTTCGGGATGGAAAGAGAGTAGAAATGCTGATTTAAATGAAAAATAATACAGATTTCATTTTACAATTAATAAAGTGTAAAACACAACATTTTAATGTGCTTTTGATCTGCTTGATATTTAGGCACGCAAATTTCGTTGCAATGAGTGTTAGTACCAGATAGTAGGTAAGTTAAAAATATTTTGAGTACCTACTGAAATTTAAAAGTAGATAGAAATTTGGTGCGAATTTTCGTCCCAGGTATCCTTTTCGAGCCATAACTGTAACAGTAATCATTAACAATTTGACAGGCGTGTTAAATGTATTTTGTGAATCAACATTGGTTCGATGACCTCTCATGGACATATTTGGCAATAAATAATGGAACCATGTAATGTCTATCATAAAGCATATTACGAGTAGATACATAGTAATTACATCACCTTACAATCAATTATAAATTTGTAAATATAGAAAATAAATAGTACCTATAGTACATAGAATAAAATTTAATAAAAATTTCTACGGCGTCGCATAAAGTGCCCACTGGAATTCACTCTCATAATTAGTTCGCGATTGCGCGCAATAATCAAGATGATCGAATTGGTAATAAAAGAACATAATTTTATGATTTCAAAACTATTTTTAAGCCTGGAAACCTCAGTTAAAGCTCGGATTTACAGCTTGTATGGAAGACACGCTACATACAGATAGGTATATTAATTCTGTTCTGTGGATTATCCGTCAAACAATAGGTTTCCCAATTGCTTCTGTAAATATTTGAGTGTCATGTAAAAGAGGTACGGCGCCCACCCTGAATTTCTTGTGTTTAAATGCATTCAATACATTGTATACCACTGGCTATCCGTTTTGTAGGATAGGTATGCCGTGATGGTAGTGATGAATCGATGTATTATATTAATTTGAGATGTAATTAACACCTTTTAATCTCCTGAAATTAGAGTGAATGTTAAAAAAAATCCCCATACTTAATCAGCATTTACAACGCACTTAAGAAGTGTTTTTTTTATCGATTAAATAATTGATGAAAAAACAATTTAATATAATAGTTTTGTTGTTGAACATAAAATATTTTATTATCCTCGATTAAGAAAGTTGTAGGTATAATAAAATATGTAGGTATATCTACTGATATGGTAATTTACTCAAATGAATTTCTGAATTAAAAAACAATTTATAACATTTGCAGTTTAAAGAGCGTATCAGGAATTAATGGAAATACATAATGCATTAGCAAGTAGGTACCGATTTACATAATTTTAATGCGTGTTGCCAGGAAAATATTTCTTATTATTTTCTTTCATTAATTCTCCAATCGAATATCGAGTATGAAGGACTTCCATTCGGTATAGTTGATGGTGAAATTGATGTCGTATCGGTATCTGACAAAAGGTAAAATACGGTCTTTTGGAAGGTAGCATTTGTCACACAGTTTTCACAGTCATCAAAATTAGATTACACAATTATTATTTAATGGAATATACCTACCTACCGAATTATAAATAGATATGACGGTCGGTAAAGCATGAAGATAACGCTCTGGGCTATGAGTCACAAGGTTCCAGATTCAATACCGGCCAGGACAAAACGAAAAATGACCATTTTCAAACTTACGTGGGTATTATGTCTTTGGTGCATTGTATCACTCTATGTATATCATCACGTTAGTAGCCAAAATACAAGATTCATATTATCTTAGTTTGGGACTTGGAGTCGATCGAGTTATTTACAAATTAATTAAAAATATAATATATATTTGCCACCCTTTGCAACGACAATGCAAAATATTATAATACATTAATAGGTATGAATAAAATAAAACAACTCTACATGAAAAGAAATAAAAATTATATAATCTTTTACAAAGTAACGAATGTACTTATGTTCAAGTAACGTACATAATAATTATAATATTAAAACAAAAGTACATAAGGAAAATTATTATTATTTTACGAAGGCAAAAGTGTCCCGTGGAGCACTTGACAATGAATTGCTTTCTCACTCTTTTCCGTAAGTTTTCGAGTCAAGGCAGGTGTCCGAAAAATAAAGGCATTTTACATTTTAAATTCAGTTATGAGGTTTGCCACCCATCCTGAATGTATTTTTTTGTTGGCACGGAGATGACAGCTTGCATTTTTATTACTTGCAGCTATCTGTTGGCTACCTCTTTTGTGGGATGTGCCGTCATGGTGCTTGATTATGAACCTGCTGTTTTTACTTTTCGTCCCCATATTATTTATAGATACAAACTCAAGTTCAGTTTGAACTGTCAATGTAATCCTAGATTATAATATTATAACCGTTCTTCGAAACAGAAAATGTTTTGAACTATTTTCTCCAAATTATCAAATATCATGCTAATACATAAAATTAGTATAGATGCGAGGTATGTCATCTATCATGAAGTCTTATTTTGATGGCGCAGAGAGGGCGATCTGTAAGTTTAATATTTTGCAGTTAGTCCATTAGGCACTTCAATTATAGGAGACGCTGTAATGGTACAGAGAAAAGCAGAAATATGTATAATTTTACCAATACAAATGAGAGCTAGAAATATGTCCCTGTACTGTAGGAACAGTAATATAATATTATTATATTATTTACGATCGTTTATAATGCGCGTTTACGATCTGATGTAAGATGTGTAAGTGAATGAGTACGCATCTTCCTATTCATTACAATTTTCCCTACGTGATCGAGGACATGAAATCGCTCGTCTCGTAATAATAATGGTAAATATATTGTCTGTGGAATTAGCTTATGTTAATATTTAAATAATAGTTTAATGTTTTATAACTTTTTCATAATCTTATTTGCTCATGACCACGTGAAATTTTGTAGCTCGGTTCCAAAGTACCAGTAAAATAATTGTTAAATTATGATGTTTAAAATTTTCCTCATCACATCAGGCACCCAGTAAATAAATTTATTTGTCTTCTCTAGACGTGCACTGTTTTTATCTATTAGATTGGTAAAAAAAAAACCTGTTGATAATCCAAATAAAATAATGTCATCTTAATTATTCAACCTAATAAAATACCTACTATTCAATAAAAGGATAATAGGTATACATTAGCCTGAACCGTGGAGAAACACCCGGCAAACAATAGGCCTCCCTCCCTTTTCGCAAAGTTTTTTTTTTTTCTTTTTAGATATATCTGGGTTTTTGTTATAAACCCAAATATAACCTTATACACCTTTCACAGTAAGCTAAAAGCTTGTGTCGTGAAAGGGGAGTTTGCCGGCACCTGGGATCGAACCCCGGACCCCTTGTTCACAAGGCCGAGACTCTACCTCCAGGCTACCGACGAACTCAAAGTGATCAAAGTTATCGAGTGTCCTGTAAAAGGCAAGTGTTCGAAAAAAACATTTTACATCCTAAATACAGCGATGAGGTATGCCACCCATCCAGAATATCTTAATTTTTATTAAATGCAGCTAGTCTGTGGTCTGCCCCACTTATGGGGTATGCCGTGATGGTATAGTAATAACACTTAAGACACAAATAAATTGAATACAGTGCTTAAAATTTAAATCATTGACCCAGATACTTCGCCTAATTGAAAGGCATGAATTTCAAATCCTAGACCACGAAACCTATTCGTTATTAAATTAATTATTTATTAGAACTACTTGATACACCTAGTATGATGAATGTAGCTGGTACACATATTATATTTTTCTGTTTTCTAACACAAAGTTAGCAAAAAAGATTAGACCATCAGCCTCCAAGCGTCCAAGCAATAAGATTTCGAAATGATCTATACCTAAGTATGTCATCAAGGCATTTCCCACATGTGAACGGAGCAACTGCATGTAAGAAGTATTGGATATCCTCTTTTTATCACAAAAAATAAGACATGCACAATGGGAGGCACACCTCATCGCTAGACTAAATATCTTATACATCCAAAAATCTAAATAATTTAAGTGATATTTCAGAATAACATAAAAGTGAACATGTTTGTCTCATACTAAAACTATACAAATCACTGTACCGTGTTTTATTATACTTAACCGCATAATAGTTGCACTTTGAAAACGTATCTAGATGATTATTGTAAGACTCTTCTGGAACCTTCATTTAGTTTTCAATTTATTTGAACGTCATATGCTATTTGCTCACGCAGCTAATATATTATATTTAGTATTCATTATAAACTAGATAGTGTGAAGTATTTATTACGTAGCAGAATAAGAAAACAATATCATAAGGGTTATTACGCAAGTGATAGATTACACTAAGATGAGATGTAAACAATAATCATTATAAATATTATTTTCAATCATGAAGATCAATTATCTCTTCAAACAGTATCTAGGTAACATGAACACACTATAGACATGGTATTATTATTATTATGTTGGATGATATATTCGGCGCCGTTTAATGGAGCATCCATCTCAAGGGCGCAGGAAACTATGTTGGAGGAGCGAAGTCTTCAGCTTGCTCCTGAACGTTGTAATCGGCTGGTTTTTACGGAGGTCCTCGGGGAGTTGGTTCCAAATGAAGGAATATGTTAGGCTACATTATATACACATAAAAATACGCATGCACATATCTGCAAACCTACAATATATAGGCATATTAATTCAGATAAGATTGAAAAAAAAAACTGAAAAAATGCAGCATTCACATGTATAAGGAAAATAATTCAGGAGGCAGATAGTGTATTCCTATATTCACTAAGAGAAAATAATTTTTGACATTTTGTCGGCAAGAATTAAGGGTTTTGACATTATAATTTTCGAGGGAAGATTATTCGAATAGCAAGTGCACCACCACAACAGTACAAAAAAAATGAGCGAGTCAAAAAGTTTGTACTGTGTGATGAAATCGCTAGAAGACGCTAGTTGTTGGATCGCATTATTATTCGCCAGATTATCGAACTTTTCTTGTAATTAGTATGGGGAGCACACTAAATATAATTTACGGCGACATTACAACATAAATGATCTATTTGTTAAACATTTCAAGTGACATGACGAGCTTAAGTCTATTTTACTCTTTTCACCTAATAAATAATATCCGAAATCGTACATTATATACCTTGGAATAACATAACATGCATAGACAATTCACACAGATCGAGCTAGTCCCAAACTAAGATTGAATCTTGTATTATGGGTACTAACGCGACGATACACATATATACAATGCACCAAACACATATACATGTAACACCCAGACCCAGGACAATTTGAAAAAGGTCATTCCTCAATCTGCCCTAGCCGGGAATCGAACCCGGGACCTCGTGACTCAAAGGCAAGAGCGTTACCTCTACGCCACATCGGCCGTCTATATAGGAATAATATAATGTAAACACAACTAGGCTAGAAATAGACCAATATTAAAAAATATTGTATTCGATTGTCATCATGCCAGTGTTGGATAATTATTATCATTACAGATTATATACGTACACGACTACACCATCACGTACTATAGGTATGTAATTCTACTTGGATGAAAATAAACTTTTAGTGAAAACACATTTTTACACAGGCACACTTTTTGCACCAATCTTTAAGCTGTGATATATAGTTTCTATTCACAATAATTGTTCGGACTGCACCGTTTTATCTTTTCTCCCTTCGATGCCACTTTCACACTTTCCATCTTTCGAGAACAAACTACCTAAATACACAAAGATATACTAAATCGGTAATTCAAAGAAAAAATCTCTCATGCAGCCAATCAAATTTTGCATCCAGTTTTAAACTGACGTTAGTTGTAAGACAATACATTGCTAATGCTTGAAGGCCATCGATGTTGGAACACAAAAATTCCGATAAAATGCACCGCGATGCAAGTTTAGTAATATGTCTATGTAAATACCAACACACATATACTTGCTCTAACACTTCGTTGTCAATCATTACCACCTAGCATACTGTTCTCTCGTTTCCTCTTTCAAACACAATGATTTTGATATTTTCTGCATCATTCTTAATCTATTGCTAGCACAATATTATTTTCATACACTCACGTCATCATTATTCGCTGCAAATTACTTTCACTTTCAGCAATTAGTGCCAAATCATTTCATTCAGATCAACATTCACCTCTTTCAGTGGACGAATACAACATAATACTGTATTATGTAATATATGCCTTTTATCAGCATTGTCACCATGATAAAGTATGTATGCATTATGTATCTATCACTTATAAATATAACAGGTACATATTATTATTTCGCTCGGTACAAAGTTAATGTTTTATTAACGTAGTTCGTGATGATAACTGCGGTAACAATCAAAGGGTTATTAAATACTTCAGTTATAGTAAGTAGGTACCTCGTGTTCTATACAGAAAACATAATACGTATGACAGTAAAATATTAAAAAAAAAAAAAAAAAAAAACAAAAATAAAACTAAACTTTATTATGTACAACGATGGCAGATAGGTAGGTATAATAAATCTTCATGTTTAATTTATTCATGTATTGTAGGTATATATTGTATATACTAGTGATGTAACGAATATTCGTACTCCCATTCGTTTTTTTTTTTTATTATTATACCATCACGGCATATCCCACAAGTGGGGTAGCCAGCAGATCAGCTGCATGTAAGAAACATGCAAACTGTCCTCTCCGTGCCAATATAAAATCAAGACATTCAGGATGGGTGGCAAACCTCATCTCTGAATTTAAGATGTACAATGTCTTAATTTTTTCGAACACCTGCCTTTTACAGGACACTCGAAAACTTACGCAGAAGAGTGGGAGACCAATTCTTTACCGGGTGCTCCACGGGATATTACCGGGTGCTCCACGGGATTCCCATTCGTATTCGCAGAAAATATGCGAATGTTTTGCGAATATTATTTTGGTAGCAAACTATCGGACATTCGGTAAAAGTGCCGAATGCTTACCCGGTAGGTACATTGTAGAAAAAGGTACCTACCTATTGTAAGAAAATATTATTTAAAAAAACCGACGAGTTTATGAAATATTTTAAATTCCTATACAATTTTGAAAATTCGGCGACGGGGGTTGCCTTTTATTTACCAAACATTTGCCAGGACACTCGAAAACAAGGAACGAGTGAGAATTCAATTCTTTGTGGGACGCTCCACGGAAAAAATATATGGAATTTTATTTTCATTATAAATTATCATAGCGAGTGATAACTTAAATCATGAATTTCACCGTGAACAAATCAATATTCGTATTTTTCCGAGTTATGTTGAAAAATAACATGTAACTTCTAGTTAGACAATAAAATCATTTTGAGAGTTAGTTAAGGTCAGTTAGTATGAAGTTGTACATCGGAGTGCATTCACTGATTTTAAAATACCTTCAATATAAATAAGCACCTAATAGCCTACAGATGCTTTAGGTATTTCCGCAAAAAGTAAACGACTTGACATTGGAAATAAAGTGTAACACGAAGGTGTATATTATATTACTATTTTAGTAGAGACGCTAATCGATATTTGATTGTGGTATGAATAGAAATATTTGTCTATTGTTTATACTTAGAGATCTAACAGTATTAAGCCAACTGCCTGGAACCGATTACCAGCGGATTTAAGACAGAACCAACCCACTGCAACGTTCAGTAGTAAGCTGAAAACACTGCTTTTCAAGAAAAGCCATGGCGCTTTGAGATGGTCACGTATCATTACGGCGCCAAATATAAATTGTCTTTATGATTATCTCATATCTCATTTATTTAACCCTTTGTTATCTGACGGTACAAATTTGTACCGCAAGATTTAAAGGTTCATTCAAACAGCCATAGTAGCAAAAAGTTTGTCTTGCTCTGACGGTACATATTTGGATATGTCCTTTACAATATAAACAGTCTTGGATGATGAAGTTCTAAAAATTAACACCAGAGGGCTGAGTTGAAATTAAGCTGTCACAGTGTTTGGGTGCGTGTTTTTTTCATCATTTTAAAAAACATATTTTGTGTAAAAAATGGCAAGTAAGTATGTTCAGAGTTGTTTATTTCTTATGATTAACTATTATTTTATCATACTGATAACAAAATATGTTATTTATGTTAGTTTATATACATGTTTAGTGTATATATATGCTTGGTACGAATTTGTACCGTCAGGTAATATGTATACTTTTTTGTTGTTGAATAACTTATTATTGTGTTAGGAAGAAGAGTAGATATGACAGATCTTACTGAAAAAGATATTGAGGATATTTTACTTGAGGATTTGCCAAACGCCTATGCAGATTCCGAAGTGGACTCTGAAGATGATTTTTCAAGTAAAAATAACAATTTTGACTCAGTTTTCAATGATAAAATCGAAATAATTGAAAAAAAATTTCAAGTCGGCGATGAAGCCCCTAGTGGAATCACAGCAAACCTGGAAGAACCTCATCGTTCTTGGAGAAAAAGAGATGTTTAAAGAAATGTTCCAGAATATGTTCTTCCTGAAGGTAATACGGAATTTATTCAAGGACATGGAATATCACTCTTTGAACCATCCTTCTCAGTTCTTTTTACAGTACTTTTTTCTGTTCCATGGAAGTTAGATACTAAATGGACAACATTATTGTCTTTCCATTTAAATACTCCAATATCCATGCCTGTAAATCTATGATCCCAGTCACTGCGCTTCATCTTCTTTTCTTCCACCATATTTTTGGGAATCCCTTTTCGATTAGCCCGAACTGTACCGCATGCCAGTATACTTTCGTTCTCATCCTTGGATTTAAATAACCCAGTAATATGTTCAGCCGTGTCACGAGATAGATTCGCCTAAATACTTGGAAATCTTCACTGCAACAATAATTCTATGATCCCACCTGGTTGCCAGGTCAAACTATACAAATTAACACCGATGATCGATGCCTTGAACAAATCATTTGCAAAGTATTATAATGGAACAAGGGAAGTAAGTGTAGATGAATCTATGATTAAATACAAAGGAGGATCTACAATAAAACAATTATGTCGTTGAAGCCCATCAAACGTGGGTATAAGATGTGGTGTATTGTGGATCGAAAGGGTTACATTTTTAAATTTATAATTTATCAAGACAGGGATGAGAAATTTGAAGAGGAATTCAAAAAGTACGGTTTAGGAAAACGTGTCGTTTTGAAATTGACTAAACAAATATGGGGAACTAACAGGATGGTCTATTTCGATAATTTCTTTTCATCGATTAGATTGCTCAAGAGATTGAAGAACGAAAGTATACTGGCATGCGGTACAGTTCGTGCTAATCGAAAAGGGATTCCCAAAAATATGGTGGAAGAAAAGGACATGAAGCGCGGTGACTGGGATCATAGATTTACAGGCATGGATATTGGAGTATTTAAATGGAAAGACAATAAAGTTGTCCATTTAGTATCTAACTTCCATGGAACAGAAAAAAGTACTGTAAAAAGAACTGAGAAGGATGGTTCAAAGAGTGATATTCCATGTCCTTGAATAAATTCCGTATTACCTTCAGGAAGAACATATTCTGGAACATTTCTTTAAACATCTCTTTTTCTCCAAGAACGATGAGGTTCTTCCAGGTTTGCTGTGATTCCACTAGGGGCTTCATCGCCGACTTGAAATTTTTTTTCAATTATTTCGATTTTATCATTGAAAACTGAGTCAAAATTGTTGTTTTTACTTGAATAATCATCTTCAGAGTCCACTTCGGAATCTGCATAGGCGTTTGGCAAATCCTCAAGTAAAATATCCTCAATATCTTTTTCAGTAAGATCTGTCATATCTACTCTTCTTCCTTAAACAATAATAAGATATTCAACAACAAAAAAGTATACATATTACCTGACGGTACAAATTTGTACCAGACTTTTTTTATATACTTAGAAAAAAAATTTTTAGAAAAAAATTATAAAATCTTGTTCTCGTAAACAAATATAAGAGATATGTAGCAAAAAATATAAAATAAATAGGTTATTTCTATATTCAGGTAACAAAGGGTTAACAAAACAATATAAGATTCTACATTTTGAACACAATATAAGATTAACAATAAAATTTAAATATAACATTAAATAACAAAACCATAAAATATTAAAATAAATTTATATTCAAAATGTAGAACCCCAACATTATTCGAGTTGATTCTTCCATGATGTTCTATGAAATAGTACAATCATGGGAGATCACTTACAGAGCTACAGGGACAAAAACCTTCATACTATCCTGGTGGACGATAGAAGTACGGCCTTCTGCATGCTGTATTTGAGCCTGTGATCTACTCCCAGTTTTCTGAGATTGCTTGACAGACTCTTAGGTATTAAACCATTCACAGACAACACTATAGGCACGATGATTGTGGTAGGTGTTCTCCACATATCTTTGATTTCATGAGCAAGATCAAGATATTTTACTATCTTATCTTGCTTAGCTTTATTTAAATTTTCATCGTGCGGTATAGTGATGTCTATGATGTATGTTTTACGGCATCTGCGATCAACCAACACAATATCTGGTCGATTAGCTATAATAGTTCGATCAGTTTGAATTGGTCGATCCCAGTAGAGTTTAGTGTCATTGTTTTCAAGTACCGATACTGGACAATAATTATAGTTTATTATTATTATTATTAGGGTCCGTCTGAAAATTCTTTCAGATTTGGGTATCAAAAACAACAAGTTTTACATATTATTATGCAGGTATATAATTGTGACTGTATGTAGTATGTATGTAGCAAGTATTTATTAGCGATATACCTATAGATAGATATATATGTTTATAATATAAGTCTGGTAGATATCACTATTACCTATACCTATACGTTGTTATCAGTTGGTAATATCAGAATGTGCAAATTATTTAATAACATGTATAAGTATGCATGTATATAATATCTTTTGCTTGGCAACACGAGGAAGCAAGGGAAACACAATAGTACAATAATGTACTTATATAGGAATATCATGAATCATTTAATGTCGATCGTGTTGCTATATAAAGGAACACATAATTTATACGAAAGGTGTATAAGGTTCTATTTGGGTTTATAACAGAAACCAAGATACATCTTTAAAAAAAAAAACTATATTTATTCATATAGTACCTACCTACCTGATAAAACACACATATTAAGAAACATTCAATCATACCATCACGCCGTTTCTCACAACTGGGGTAGCCTGCGGACCAACTACATATAATAAACATGCAAGTTGTTCTCTCCGTCCCAATCAAAGTTGAGACGAGACTTTTATAATGGGTGGTATACCTCATCGCTAAATAGAAATTAAAATGTATCATACGTAATGTTTTACAACACCTGCCTTATACAGAAAAGAGTGGGACACCTATATCCTTTGGCGGGAAGCAATATACAGTATACAGTAACATTAATTAATAAAGCTAACAATAGGTACTAAATTTACGTGATTTACCTACTGATTAGAGTTAATATTTTTTCAATACAGCATAGTGTATAACTAAAATTCAAGTTTTTTTTTTTTTTAAAAGATATATCTGGGTTTTGTTATAAACCCAAATACAACCTTATACACCTTTCACAGTAAGCTAAAAGCTTGGGTCGTGAAAGGGGAATTTGCCGGCACCTGGGATCGAACCCCGGACCCCTTGTTCACAAGGCCGAGACTCTACCTCCAGGCTACCGACAAACTCGAAACGTTGAAAAAAAGTTGAAACTCTCCTATACACAATCTTAGTACATACATAATATTATTAAGTAGGTACCTAATAATAATTTGTGTAGAATGTCGCAAAACATATTTAGCAACATCCTTCGTTAAAGGAAGGTAGGTACCGGATATACACCTATACCTAGATGTAGTTTTATATCTCTAATAAAATATTGAAGGTCTTCGTAAACATTCACTCCGAGTAGATCACATCACATAATAGAATATCATTCAGTGGAAAATTGAAACTTCAAAGACCAGACAGTCAAAAATATACTTTAGGTATTTTTTATTTCAATGTCAAGAATTTCTTTTGAAACATCGAATACCTAGGTCTTATTTATATATCTGATAATGTGATACATCTTATTTTTTTTTTACAAAAATACACCCAAGACATTCTTACAGTATGCTCGTGCCCCATTGGTGGAGTCTTGTATTTATGTATTTTACTTAAATATCTTACGTTTTAATTATTTATGACCCGGAGAACACAACCTGTATCCTGATTACTACAAGGTATAAAAAATCTTGGAATGAATTGTCTCCCAGTCGATACTAGATACTTATATACTATCCTACTCCTAATCAACACACAATGTAGATAGATAGGTAAGTTTGTTACTACTCATGGACGTGCGAAATGATTGCAATACATACACAATATGGATTTGTTTTCGGTATGACATAACTAACTGAATAATGTAGGTACCTACTTATTATTATTATAATATTATCACATACATACTTCATATTATTATTTATTATCATTGTTCAGTATGTTTCTCAGTTGCATAATACAATTCACGTGATAATCGTTCGCACTGTGCACACCTATGTTAATTGTACAATAATTGTTTACAAATATATTATGTATTATGATAAATTAATTAGACACTCGACGTGATTGCACTTAGAGTTTAATGTACGTAAAAATTTGAGGTAACGTTACATTTAGAAGACAGTTTGTTTATTCACACTTTGAGTTTTTACAATTGATGAATGAGGCAGGTATCTTTAAACTAGTTACCTACTAAATAAGACATGGAAACACAATTTTGATCACACATTCACAGAGGGCATTAATTGATCTGTTAGTTATCTGGTAAATAGCGAACAAACATACATATGTATGAAATCAAATATTATTTATAAGTCACCTGTCCCATGTTAATACTGTGAACTATTTAATTCAACTGATAATCTGAAGAGTGTATTTTTTTATTGCTTAATAAGACCTCTTCCTTGTCATAATAAGTATTTAGATGTAATCATAATATTATTTTTTACCTTATTGTCTAATGTTTATAACTGACGTTAATTTCTTTATCAGTGGGTATACCTCAATGGTATTTATTATTACGAACAGTATTACTTATTATTCTGAATGAATCTAGAAATAACATCATTTATAAAAATCAAAAGTAGACTGAACTATTATTATTTGGTATTATACATAGATTATAGATGAGTTAGCATTGATATGATATAAATAGATAATTAATTTATTGTAGACAAACACAAAGATATATCAGAGTTAATGACTGATTTAAGCTATATATATTACACAATTGATTTGAATATATATTTTTATCTTCAACTATGTAATATTGTTTGTAATCAATGTACAGTAAAGTATAAATAGATAAATAATAATGTAAAGGGTAATGTGAATTGAGTTGTTACTTGTTATAATTATCAGGTATACAAATATGAACATTCTTCCCCCAAATTCTTATCACAGCCGAGTGTGAAGTTTCTATCACCAGTACAAGAAATCAAGAATCAATACAAGAGAAAGCCGCGAGTACAGTCATTCGTTTACCTTCATTCAACACGTATTCTTTCTTGAAGATTTTATTTTAGTAACCGTGTTTACACCGCCGGACGTGATAATAATGTATATATGATTGTAATAGTTTCCAAGATAACATGAACAACAAGAAACTAGGAAGCATGGATCAAAATTTATATATAAAATATTCCATCTATTTAATATTTATAGACTAATCAACGATATTAATACATATTTGGTACATAACACATATTTACCTGGCTTTGATATTGATAAAAATATATTAAACTTGTATTAATACAAATTGTAAGAAAACATATTATGTAGGTACATCAGTCTCCTGTAAGGCACTACATTACATACACAAATAATTTATACCTACACTCGTAAATGTAGCACGTAGATAACTATGAAATAATGAGGTATATATTGACTCTCATTATACTGATTGCTAATTAGTTACATATTAATATGTTTATTTACCTTAGATGCAATATTTGTATATTGTAAACATACTTAGATAGATATTTATTTAATAATTCAGTTCCGGCATGTTAAAATTAATATTGCATTTATGTAGAACACGCAGAAATGACCTTAAAATCGAATAGATTTGTATGCAAGATGAATTCAGATGAATAAATAAAAGTAATAACGTGTATTTTATCGAATGTTTTACGTAGGAATGATTTCTGCTATATTTTGTTTTATTAATTTTCTAGGTGCAGGGGAAGTGATTGGATTTAGTAAAAACCTACTGCAGAAAGGAATTGTATGAATATTTATTGACACCAAGAAGGTCAAATTAATGATAATACTTCCTTTTAAAATATAAACAAAAAAGAGCGGAGCATAAGGTATTTATCGTTCACGAGTGTAATGACTAATCGTAGATCAAAAAAGTCCATGCTAAATACGTTAATGAAAAATATAATCAATGGAAACAAATAAGTAAATAAATGAGTATCGATGTACGAGAAATTTGTGTAGACGTCGATTTAATAATGCATTTCTAAAAAAAATTTTAACATCAACAATTTTGTAATATATTCTCACGGTAATACTATTTTGAAACCCACGTAAAGAGTGAGTGGTTGGTGTAAGATAAAACACTATAAATTTCCAGAGCTTGAAAATCCTTTTATTTCGCACCGCTGGACTGACGTCAACAGAAAACAATTTATAGGGAAGAAACCTTCTAATATTGTAGCTGGATGTGTGGGAGCACTCTCATCTCATTACATGTAGGTACTTTTCAAATCGATTAGTCGCAGTGATACTCGTACACAATATTAGTGAATAGGGAGGATTTACACTACGTAATACTGTATATGTAGATATACTATATATAATACAGTAATATGTTATGTTGTAATATCGACTGTCCAGTTCCAGTTCCGTAACTCAAATATAATGTAGATATACTATATATAATACAGTAATATGTTATGTTGTAATATCGACTGTCCAGTTCCAGTTCCGTAACTCAAATATAATGTAGATATACTATATATAATACAGTAATATGTTATGTTGTAATATCGACTGTCCAGTTCCAGTTCCGTAACTCAAATATAATGTAGATATACTATATATAATACAGTAATATGTTATGTTGTAATATCGACTGTCCAGTTCCAGTTCCGTAACTCAAATATAATGTAGATATACTATATATAATACAGTAATATGTTATGTTGTAATATCGACTGTCCAGTTCCAGTTCCGTAACTCAAATATAATGTAGATATACTATATATAATACAGTAATATGTTATGTTGTAATATCGACTGTCCAGTTCCAGTTCCGTAACTCAAATATAATGTAGATATACTATATATAATACAGTAATATGTTATGTTGTAATATCGACTGTCCAGTTCCAGTTCCGTAACTCAAATATAATGTAGATATACTATATATAATACAGTAATATGTTATGTTGTAATATCGACTGTCCAGTTCCAGTTCCGTAACTCAAATATAATGTAGATATACTATATATAATACAGTAATATGTTATGTTGTAATATCGACTGTCCAGTTCCAGTTCCGTAACTCAAAAAGTAGTTAACTATGTATTGGCTTATATTTTAGAAATTGGATTTTTTTTTATTTTTGGCATACTTATATTATTCAATTATTCAATAATTCAATTAATTCAATAATAAAAAAATACCTCAAAACAGCAACTAAGGTTGCTGGTGTCAGAGGCGTGCAGTATTACAAATCTGGCAAAACAATTCATAAATTAATTATTTGATATTATAGCAAAACATATGACACCGGAGCAAAACATCACAGAACAGTAACACTATTGAAAACAAAAAAGACACCTATGTACACTAAAAACACAAAACACCAGACACCATTAGGTACAAACATTGAGAAGTCATTACCAACTCTTGAATACTCCTTCCGAACTCCTTAGTATTTTTACATTTCTTCAATTGGTCAGGCAAACTGTTATAAAACATAACAGCAGAGTACAAGAAACCATCTCGAACTTTATTTGTTCTGGGTATAATGTTTCTTATATAGTTTGAAGTCCGCGGGTTGTGTTCATGTACACTACTGTTAGTCGTCAAGCTCAAGTTTGATTTCATATGTCCGTTTTTTATCCTATGTATAGTCTTAGCCTTTTCAGAAGTTATTAATTGGTTGAGAGTCATTTCTCCTGTCACTTTATATAAATCAATAGTTTTAGTTCATCTATTTAATCCATGTTCCATGTACGTTTTAAAATCATAATACAAAGTGAAATACATTATGTGCATTATTCAATAATCGCACTGTTAAAGACATTTTTTTTCCAATTGAATTATTTATTTGTAGAATTGAAAATAAGTAAGTACTTATTTTTTTCTATAACGAAATATTAAATAATAAAGGCCACTAATTATACCTACTGTAAATAAAACTTTTAAGAAATTCAAGTGCAAAGAAAATTATAAAAGTTTGTTAATAGAGAATTAAAATCTAGGAGACCTAAAAAAGGTCCTTACTTTTGAGTCAGAAGTCAGAACATAGTTAGTATAAAGATATTTTATGTGTGTCCAAAATAACTTGTCCTGTTTCTAATGTGGCTCAAGGAAGCCAAAAGTTGGGATACCCGTGCTGTACAGTACAAATTTATGCTTAAAAATTTTACATCAAATGTTCCGGATTATGTGGGATGATTCACAATCCACACATAAATATTCTAATGCGTTCGTATGTATGTTCGTATGTCCTTAATGGACTCTGAAATAAGGAAAGACAGAAGTAAAATAATACACTCTATACGAGGTCTCATATCCTGGGCACGTTCAAGGCCAAAAACATTTAAAATATCTTATGTATTGATAAAGATATTATAATAATAAAATTTGTATGGATAAATCTATGAAAGTTTTTGTAAGTAGCAATATTCATAGTCGAACATTTTTCAGTGTACTGAATTAATTTCACAATGGATGTAACGAGAAATACATCAGTACTGAAACTAAACATATGGGGATTATTTTGGTTATAAATTATTGTGTTTGGTTATGATAAAAACTCCTGAATTATGCGAGTTAAAATTGCATATTTTTGACATCTTGGGCTAATTTCATAATGGCCGACATGAATGACATAGAATCCAATACATTAATATTTTGGTTGGTACATCGGTTCATTAGTTTGTTTGTTTTTTGACTTTTATGCCCTCTTTACGATATGTCTCATCCAGTATGCGAGCTGAAAACATTTAATAAGTATTCTTTTATAAAGATTGAATTTATAAATCATGATGTATCAACAATCTTTTGTTGATGTTTTGTAAAATCACAAAAATCTCATATTATCTACAACAATCGACAATATGTGTTCTTATTTTATTGTAGGATATTCTTAGTTTCTTCTTATTTCTAAATATAGTTATCTGTTATATCAAACACAGAGAATTTAGAAAGATTTATCATATCAAATGAAATGTATCATCCACACATAAATATTCTAAAGCGTTCGTTAGTTCGTATGTCCTCAATGGACTCTGAAATAAGGAAAGACAGAAGTAAAATAATACACTCTATACGAGGTCTCATCTCCTGGGCACGTTCAAGGCCAAAAACATTTAAAATATCTTATGTATTGATAAAGAAATTATAATAATAAAATTTGTATGGAAAAATCTATGAAAGTTTTTGTAAGTAGCAATATTCATGGTCGAACATTTTTCAATGTACTGAATTAATTTCACAATGGATGTAACGAGAAATACATCAGTACTGAAACTAAACATTTGGGGATTATTTTGGTTATAAATTATTGTGTTTGGTTATGATAAAAACTCCTGAATTATGCGAGTTAAAATTGCATATTTTTGACATCTTGAGCTAATTTCATATTGGCCGACATGAATGACATAGAATCCAATACATTAATATTTAGGTTGGTACATTGGTTCATTTGTTTGTTTGTTTTGTGATTTGTATGTTCTTATCTTATTGTAAGATGTTTAGTGTTTTTCAAAATATAGTTATCTGTAATATCAAAAACATAGAATTATTAATTCAGTGATATTTCAATGTTCTTTTGTCGAAGTATGCTAAACTTCAAAATCTTAAAAAATCTTATATATCTACAACGATACTATTAATACGTCTTCTTATTTTATTGTAAGATGTTTAGAGTTTTTCAAAATATAGTTATCTGTTATATCAAAAACATAGAATTATTAATTCAGTGATACTTCAATGTTCTATTGTCGAAGTATGCTAAACTCCAAAATCTAAAAAAATCTTATATATCGACAACGATACTATTAATACATGTTTTTATTTTATTGTAAGATATTCAGAGTTCCTTTTTATTTCAAAATATAGTTATCTGTTTTATCAAAAACTGGGATCCAACTCAAATACAATGGCATGAAATATATCATTTTTAATCATCTCATGTGCCTCATTTTTCTCATTTTTAATTAACCCATAGATAACATAAGTAAACTTGCATTTAACATAATACGGTGATAATTTAAGTAGGCACTTTTGTAATATATTACCACATATTATGCCTCCATCTATTTGTTTCATTAGAAGTATTTCATTTATTCAAAACAAGCATCTAAAAACATGAGATTTTCAAAGTTTAGATATTAAGATATTGGCTATTGATAAAGTAAATTGTTAGAATTGCATACCAGCTTTATAATTCCGTTTTAAGGCAATGTCTCACTCCAAAAATAAAATTGTAGCTAAATATAAAACGTCATTTGTGTAACATCTATTTTAGGAATATAATTACATTTCAAATAAAGAATTATGACCGCGATTTGTAATTTCACATAATAAAATTATTATTGTTTGGTTTGCGGTATTTTTAAATTTCACTGGGGTATTCTAAATTCAAAATAATTATAGAATATTATACGTTCTAAATGCAAACATCTCAAAACTGTCATATAAGTGCCACAAATGTCAAAATCCAACGCTTTATCTGGGAGGCGTTCAGGGTAACATAAATATCGCTCGATGTTCAGTGACCTGAGCGACCATGAAGTTGCAATGAGTGGTGAATGGCACCCCGGATAATCGTGAACAACTTTGAGCGTTTTTATATTATTATTATTATTTGGATGATTTGTAAAGCGCCGTTTTGTGAAAAAAAATCCACCTCAAGGGCGCTCACATCCCAAATGTCATCGTACTGGCGCCATTTTCGTAAGATTCATTCGCGGTAGTGCGTCATGCTTTACTTGATTACGTTTTTAATTTGAATAGTTAAATTGGCTTTGCTTTAAGAATGTTTTTAGGATAATGCATATTTAAACAAACCGTAAAAAATAAATTATTCACTAAAATCTGCACTAACTATTTTAATTTCTCTTTCATTTCACTTCTTGACCTAAAAAAATATGATTTTCTGTTTTGAAAAATTATATACCGACACTTATGTTTGCAAGCGAAACTTGGACGTGGTTGAAAAAGGATGAGAGTGGAATAAATGCTGTAGAGATGCGTTCACTGAGAAGAATGGTTGGTAAAACGTTGCGAGATAGAGTGAAGAATGAGGATATCAGGAGAATGAGCGGATGTGAGAGGAGTGTTGTGAACAGAATGCGTGTAAACAAGTTGAGATGGTTTGGACATGTTGAGCGAATGCAAGATGAAAGGATGACGAAGAGGATGTATTTATCTGAAAGAAGGGGTGTGAGAAAGCGCGGACGTCCAAGAGCCACGTGGCTTGATCACGTGGACCAAATTCTTAAGGACGGACGCGTGCTGAGTAAGAGAAATCAGCGTGCATGTATGAGAAACTGGATGAATGTAGAGGAAGCGAAAGAAGTATGTAAGGATAGATCTATATGGCGTTCCGTTCTCTCTGCCTACCCCTCCTGGGACATGGCGTGAGGGTATAGTATAGTAGTAGTAGTAATTATATAAGACAAGAATACACCATAATTACGATTAACTTCGCAATTGTTTTGGCAACCGTCATCACTCAAACGTCAAGGTAACTGTCAGAGTGATAATCATCTTGCTATGATTTCGGTAGATCACCCGACGACATGCCTGAACGCAACAGTGCGAGTCGTCGGGTGACTCGCTCCGGGCGCGTGAACGGATAGAGCGTCGTCGAGTGATCACTCGGTGACTGTTTGAACGCCTCCCTGGGTTGCTAGAAAATAAATGTTGCCAGAAAATTGGTTATTGGTTATGGTTATTAATCTTTACTTTATTATGGTTTTATGAGTATTCGTTACTTTAAAATCAGTACCTGAAAAATAAATAATTGTTATTGATAATACATATCACACCAACATCAGTAGATTGGATTGCAGATTCTATTTAAAATAAGTTTTTGGTATATCCTACATTGAATCCGTTTGGTAATACGTGCTTATTTATGCATGATTTTGGCACGCATAGAGCAGATTATTATTATGACATATAGCTATTTTGGTGCTAAATAGATCTTAGACTTAAAGCATAATACTCAAGGTGTAACTAGACGTTAAATTAGCTGACTGAAACATAATAATTTAGATTTGTAGACTGTAACTAGAAGTCAATTTTGTACACCGTAAATATATTTCAAATTTCCAATCTGTAAACGCCAATTAATGTTTGAGGAAAATGTTTGGTTGCTCCCGGTGAATAATAATTAATATGCTTAGTTGTTACCGGTACTTAATCCTTTTTAATTAAATGACATAACATCTGATTATCTAAAGGAGCGCTCACATTTGTTCACTTCCAGTGATCACTCTGGATGATCCTCCAAAATAAAAAGGTGTGAACAGGCGTTTCATCAATAGTCAATCGTTTCATCAATCACTAGCGATTCCGGATGAAACCGATTACTACCCGACATAATGTTGACGAAAGGTCCTTTCACTGAAACGACCATAAACAAGTTTTATCCTTTAATTTGTCTTATTCTCTATGAATTTGTATTGAAAGTCAGAATCGTGTACCAAATTATCATACTTTCGTGAATTTTATTCATTTGATTTAAATTTTATTAAGTGCTATTTTTCATTTATTTTTACGACGTCAAACTACATACAACATGACCGCGAGTGTCGGATGGCAGTGAATGTATAGGATGAACAAATGTGAACAGGTGAAGCAATGTGAATGCTACTTTAGTATTACAAACTGAAAAAAATGTAGACTGAAACCAGAAGTCAAATTTGCACACAGTTACTGGATGTTAAATTTCCAACATCCAGTAACTGTAAAACGACAATTCATGTTTGAGGAGGTCGTTTGGTTGTTACCATAGAATAATAAACATACTTTGATGTTATTGGTAGTTATTTTTTTTTATAAAAGATATACCTATCTGGGTTTTGTTATTTTTTTTATTTTTTAATCTAATGACAAAACATCTGAATATCTAAGTAACTGAAAATAAAAACTTAAAATACCAATTCAAATGTGGGAAATTTTATTTAACTATGTTGGTAGGTAACCAACCAATTATTATTATTTTTTCTCAAAATAGAGCATTTACCCGTTTTTTTTCTGTTATAGGCATTTCCTAATTTTTTACTTAAATAAGGGGATGTGGGTTTTAAACACTGAGTTTTTAAATTGGGAAGAGGTTAAAGTACCTACTTTTTTTCAGGTAGGCACCTACTAATATTGACGTGTGTGATTACAAACTTCATGTTTTGAAATTGGGAAGAAATTTTTTTATATAGGTTTTGCACTTTTTATTTACTTAATCAGTTTTACGTAGTTAGTGCTTACTTCACTTTTTTCAATAAGATTGTGTAGTTTTAACACATTTATTTGGATGATTATCTGTTTTTAAACCCGAGCGATGCCGGGTTATAAAAGCTAGTACAATAATAAGACGAAAGACGTCTCTCTCATCTAATAAATCAATAGTAGAATAAAACGCTTGTTTTATTTATTTCGATATGGAATTCTACTACCTAAACACCGACACAGTGAACAATAATTATCATTTCAAAATTTATTTCAACATCTTCATTATAGGGTTATTCCGTGTCAAATCATCACACTGATTCAGACTTGATGTCTCAGATTTTCATGATTTTTTTTATACAGCAATATATCATAGACATATGAAAAAATACCAAATTTCAGCTATGTAGCACAATTATTTTTGAAGTTATTAATTTTTAAAGTTTTCAATTTTTATGAAAAAATCTCATGACTTGGCACCTTTGGATGGCTATAGACTGGCAACCAGTGATGATATAAACCTGGGAGAGGTCTCGTTTTGAAGCTGTTGAATGGGGCTTTAATCTGATGTGCCACAGGATAGGGGTTAAATTATAAAAAAAAAATTAAATTTTAAAATTAAATTTTAAAAATTAAATTTTTCAAAAAGTGACAATTTTAAAAATTCCAAAAAATTGTCAAAAATAGTTTGTAACGTATTGATACATATGCCAAAATTCTATTATGGGATCTCAATGGGATCAGGAGATACAGGGCTTCAGAAATGCATGCATCGTGATATTGCGTGTTTTGACACCTTTGGATGCCTATAGACTGGCAACCAATGATGATATAAACCTGGGAGTGGTCTTATTTTAAAGCGGTTGAATAGGGCTTTACTATGATATGCCACAAGATAGGGGTTAAATTATAAAAAAAAAAAATTAAACTTAAATTTTTCTAAAAATGGCAATTTTAAAATTTAAAAAAAATTCTCAAAAAAAGTTTGTAATGTCTTAATACATATAATAAAATTTTATCATGGGATCTCAATGGGATCAGGAGATACAGGGCTTCAGAAATACACGCATCGTAAAATACACGCAATTTCACGATGCATGCATTTCTGAAGCCCTGTATCTCCTGATCCCATTGAGATCCCATGATAAAATTTTATTATATGTATTAAGACATTACAAACTTTTTTTGAGAATTTTTTTAAATTTTAAAATTGCCATTTTTAGAAAAATTTAAATTTAATTTTTTTTTTTATAATTTAACCCCTATCTTGTGGCATATCATAGTAAAGCCCTATTCAACCGCTTTAAAATAAGACCACTCCCAGGTTTATATCATCATTGGTTGCCAGTCTATAGGCATCCAAAGGTGTCAAAACACGCAATATCACGATGCATGCATTTCTGAAGCCCTGTATCTCCTGATCCCATTGAGATCCCATAATAGAATTTTGGCATATGTATCAATACATTACAAACTATTTTTGTCAATTTTTTGGAATTTTTAAAAATGTCACTTTTTGAAAAATTTAATTTTTAAAATTTAATTTTAAAATTTAAATTTTTTTTCAAACCGTGACCCCTATCCTGTGGCACATCAGATTAAAGCCCCATTCAACAGCTTTAAAACGAGACCTCTCCCAGGTTTATATCATCACTGGTTGCCAGTCTATAGGCATCCAAAGGTGCCAAGACATGAGATTTTTTCATTAAAATTGAAAACTTTAAAAATTAATAACTTCAAAAAAAATTGTGATACATAGCTGAAATTTGGTATTTTTTCATAAGTCTATGATATATTGCTGCATAAAAAAAATCATGAAAATCTGAGACATCAAGTCTGAAAATCTCCCAAAATTGTGTTGAATTGACACGGAATGACCCTATATCAACGTGGATGATGAGAGTTCGGTAGTATAATTTAATACGTCATACAGCTTTGTTAATACATTTTTGTAATTATTCCGACTGTTTTCCATGACCAATGTCAGGATTAAGGCTAAAACAATCAATAATTTTGATATGTAAAAAATCTTTGATTATTTATCAACTGATCTCAATAATCAATCTACGGACCTCAATCACGACCTGACACATATAATTATATGTTAGATCTTGATTCATTATATAACTAACTGCATATTATTCTACAATTGTCACGGCGAAACCACAAAGGTTCAGAACAATGTCATCTTCAAAGACTTTTTATATTCACATTTTTTCTCGTTCCAAAACGATGCTAAAAAATAGCCACTACTTAGTATGTTTGCCAAAAATTAGAGTGTAGTATTTATGCACATAGCCACTCACACATTTCAATGTATTCGTACTTATGATATGTACTCCCATTGCGTGTGCCAGAGGTTACGCAACTTCTTATTCTTAGCAAAAATAATATTACTGTCTCTATATCAATGTTCATCATAAACAATACAGGTATTATTTGATATGAAGAATTTAAGATCAGACACGATTATCTTTTTTATTCAGTGCGATGTGGTAAAGACAGTTCTATAATAATAATCTATCAAATTTTCATGATATTTACAAAATAAGCGAGATCTTAAGTTGATTCGTTATTCTGATCATAGCTCCTTGATCAAAATATCGACCACAATAAAAAAAAATACAGTTCGCTAAACATTTCCCCAACTTATTACTTGATTAACTAATTAATTTTATTAAAAAAAAACATCAGTAAGTAATGCATTAAGCTTCTATAACCTTCATTAGAGTATATTCAACTTTAATATTTTTCAATTATAACAAATTTATTTGCAACGATTATAAGTATAATAACAACTTTAATTGACAATTAGATACATAGATACTACGCGTAATATCAGAGACATTAAATATTAATTTATAACAATATTTGCCGAGGTCGTATTTTTTGGGTATAAGTCGCATTAAATTATAAGAAGTACATAAAGCAACATAATGATACATTGTACAATGTGCAATGGAGTAGAACGAAACTATGACAATAAATGACGAAAAATGCAATTTTGCAACTGCAAGAAGAATAAAACGTTTTTACATCTGAAGCAAAATTATTCAACGACTGAAATTGACATAAAAGTTATTGGGAACTAATTATTTGTTCGGCTATTAATCCATTCGTTCGGCAAGAAAAAATCAGCATTTAAGTCATTTGCACAGCAAACAATGTGTTCATCGGCAATAAATAAAAAATAAGCGCAACACTTGTTTTACAAACAAACTTAGTTATATCGGCAAATTAGCAAATTTTAACAGCTTAATAAATACTCGCACAACAAAATAATTAATTGACCAGCAGAATTGTTATTTGAGCAGCAGAATTATTATTTGACCGGCAGAAAATATTAGATAAACAATATTTTTCACACAACGATTTACCTTCGGATCCACATGAAGTTTTTGTGATTTCTTACCAAATTAATGATGACTACGAAAATAATGCAGATAAACAATATTTTTCACACAACGATTTACCTTCGGATCCACATGAAGTTTTTGTGATTTCTTACCAAATTAATGATGACTACGAAAATAATGCCAGTTTCCGCTTTGCTATATTAACGAAATATCTAACTGAAATGTCGAAAAACGCTAGTGTCGTTCATTCAGATGCTACATATAAAATCACATAAAAATATACTACATGCAAAGAATTATTATTTGAACAAGATTAAAAATTTAGCTTTCACAAGTTTAATTAAAATTAGCTCACGGTTTGCTGCTCATTTATTTATTTTGCTGGACAAATAATCATTATGCCGGTCAAATAATAATTTTGCAGGTCGATTAAATTTAGAGTTTAACAATATCATATTATTTGCAATAGAAATATAATATATTATCGCTGGGCATAAGTAGCATATCAATATGATATATTTGTCGGCAGAATACATTTTTCTGCTGAACATAACATCAATAATATGCTGATCGTTTAAATGATAGCCAAAGTTATTTAGTATAAAATGACGCTTGTGACTTATAAATTGACATTAAGCCCTGAGATACAAAATGCATAGAATTCAATGTCGATATAAAATCGTGATAATATCCCAGTACTTCTGATGTGTGAGCCGTGAAAATACATTGGGCAAAATACTAGATATAAAATTCTTCATCAACGACGAATTGTTATTTCACTAAAAATATTCCCAAAAACCACTTAAGACATTCAGGATGGGTGGCATACTACAACGCTATTTTTTTACAATGCATGCTAAAGCAAACAATATTACATTGCATATGTCTTATATTATGTGGTGTTTCATGAGTAACTACTTTTTAACAATATTACATTGCATATGTCTTATATTATGTGGTGTTTCATGAGTAACTACTTTTTAACAATATTACATTGCATATGTCTTATATTATGTGGTGTTTCATGAGTAACTACTTTTTAACAATATTACATTGCATATGTCTTATATTATGTGGTGTTTCATGAGTAACTACTTTTTAACAATATTACATTGCATATGTCTTATATTATGTGGTGTTTCATGAGTAACTACTTTTTAACAATATTACATTGCATATGTCTTATATTATGTGGTGTTTCATGAGTAACTACTTTTTAACAATATTACATTGCATATGTCTTATATTATGTGGTGTTTCATGAGTAACTACTTTTTAACAATATTACATTGCATATGTCTTATATTATGTGGTGTTTCATGAGTAACTACTTTTTAACAATATTACATTGCATATGTCTTATATTATGTGGTGTTTCATGAGTAACTACTTTTTAACAATATTACATTGCATATGTCTTATATTATGTGGTGTTTCATGAGTAACTACTTTTTAACAATATTACATTGCATATGTCTTATATTATGTGGTGTTTCATGAGTAACTACTTTTTAACTTCAATTGAAAACTTATGGAAGAGTGTGAGACCTATAATTTTCCGTGCACTGATTAAAGTAATCCTAACGCTTTATTTTAAGAAAATTTACTGGCCAATAACTGTTTGATATTTTCAAAATAGGAACGTATGAACCTACCTATTGATGATTGCCTGCAAATCTATTTGTATCATTCGTCATTTTACTCAATAGTTATACAGTACCTACTAATAATTATTACAGAACAAGGAAGTGTCACCACTCATCATCACCAACCAGAGACGAACAATCTCCAGCGTCAAGAGTTATTAATATAATGTATGTATTATACAAAGGTACTTGGTAACAATGAGTGACACATAAATATTTTAGTCTGTACGTAAATATGTATGTCTGTCTGTCATCAACAGGCTAAGTAATTAGGAAAGACAATGGTAAAATCATTCACTGTATAGCAGGTTTCTTCCACAGGTTTTAGATTAAAAAACTTTTTAGATACCTATCTAATTTATTGACAAATAAAGTAAAGTCTAAACAAATTTAGAGAGAACAGCTTGTATGTTTATTGCATGCAGCTGGTCTGCTGGTTACCCACTTGTGGGATATGTTGTGGTGAGATAGATATATCATTTTTATTTCCCTATGTAAGTTATTATACCAACTAGTTAATCTTTTTCTTTAAATACTTTTTTAGTTTTTTATTCAAGTACCTATATACATTTGGGATGTCAAACTTTTACAATGCAAAGAGATTTGTTTTGAGTACTTTTATTCGATGCAAGTACCTACTCATTTTTTCATGAAGATTATGTTGTTTTGTCTAATATATTTGCACTTCTTTATATATCTCTTTATATAATCTCGAACGATGCCGGGTAATAAAAGCTAGTAAGACAATAGTTAAATCAGTACTATCAATAGATAATTGGTAAGTACGTAGTTTGTTGAACTCTTGTATTAGTTTAAAATTATTGGAGCTAACTGTTCAATGTTCACATAATTTTTCAATATCACGTACCTACATGTCATTCCTTATAAAGTACCTACTTAGCTTGTAAGTATATAAATGTTAATGTTATTTAATTTCATCTATATATGTACTTTATATAACAACATCAAAATAATAATTGTTTAGATATAAATAAAAATGTAGAGGTAATTGGACGATGGAAGTAAATCATACGCCTATTGAAAGTAAGTAGTTACCTTCGTTCGCCAGTACCTAAAGTTCGCCAGTAGACGATCGCTAAGTACAAATTGTCTACGGGCTCTGCTCAATTATGTGAAAAAGATGACACTAACCCTTCGATATTCTAGAATAGGTATATTTCACCCTTTTCACTTTTTCAGTATAATGTGTATTTCTTCAACTCCTAATACAGTATTCCAATTACGGCATCTGCCCAAAATAGGGCGGCCTGCGGACTAACTTAATAATAATAAAGATAATTTGTATTTGGCGCCGTTTAATGATCCGTGACCATCTCAAGGGCGCCATGGCTTTTCTTGAAAAGCAGTGTTTTCAGCTTACTCCTGAACGTTAATGTAATATGCAGGATGTTCTCTCTGTGACGACAATAAATCTGACTTCCAGGATGGGTGGCATACCTCATGGCAAATTGAAGATAAGTGTGATTACTTTTACTGAAGTTTTAATACATAAATGTAAGTTTTAAATATAGACATACCTACCTTAAACTAGCCATAACTTTTGCGCAATTATCATATTAGTGTAAATAAAAAAATGTGTAGGCGTAGGTTGTGGCTATTAAGTACCATTACTGTATTAATAAGTAGAATGGCCAGCAGATCACAAAGGGTTAACAAGAGTCATATTGATAAATCATTGTCGATCACTGATTTAACACACGTATGCATGCACAATGAAAGGTTTTATGTGTTTTTACAACAGACATAAATCAATCAGACAATTCTCACAATATCAACTAACAGTCATCTAGTCGTAACAAGGGAATATTATCAATATTATTTAATCAAATACAATCTATACCTACCTACAATACTTATGATAGACATGATTAAAAATATACTTAATTTTTTTACGAGGGCATCTACCTACTCCTTATAAAAAAGATTAAAATTATATTTTAAGGCCTGTTATTTTTTTCATGTAGATAATATGAGCTATTATATCTGGAGAATAACAATCCGGTGTAATATTGTGGTTTCATTAAGCACAAAACTAATTACTTGAATTTTTCGTACGCATTTGACATGTCACGCAGGTACTCAAATTTTTACGTTTGACTGATTTGTAGTTAAGTTAGTTAGGTAGTTAGTGTTTCTTTATGAAATATTTTTTTTTGAAAAGTTCACCTCTTCTAACCTACAAATCAGTCAAAAGTAAAAAATTAAATAGGTACTCGTAACATGTCTAACGCGATGAAAAATGCAAATAATTAATTTTGTTCTTATAAAAACATAATATTACACCGGATTCTTAGTCTCCAGATAAAATACTACATAACACCCCCGATTCTATTTCATTTTTAGTGTGCACTAACTGAAATAGTAACCTTCCAATTCTAGTTAGTCTACATTGGTATTCTATAAACTTTAAAATTGTTCCTAATTAGAATTATATACTTAGGTACAACTTGTATCATATAGAATACGAATATTAGTTCAATTGAACTTAATTATAAAATTTTGTAATCTACATAAAAAGAATTCAAAATCATCGAAGTTTAGATGCGTTCACAATTCCTAATAAACTTGCAGGTGGTTCTCTCCGTGCCATAACAATACATATCTATAGATATTCGGGACGAGTGGCATGCCTCATCACTAATGTAATCCCACCAAATTAAATTGTACACAAAATAATGTTCGATATATTGTGTATTGTCCAAGAATTGTCACGAAGTAATGAATAATTGGGTCTAAATAATAATTGCACAAGTGGGTAGGTACCTACCTGTTCAAAAGTTTGTATATTAAATTACAATATAAAATTTAAAATACATAGGCTACTCTACTCGTAGGAAATTCCGTCATGGAATAGACGGATAATTTTTTATTTTGTTTATTCTATATAATAATTATCTATACCTACTAGGCAAGTACATATAAAATAATTAGGTAGGTAGATACTTATGTGATTTACATTGCAAAATAGGTATAAACTGTACACAAAATTCAATAAATGAAACCGTATTTATAATACATACTATTGAAATCATCCAAATATACTAGATAGGTAATTCGTAGAAAAATCGGTCAAGCGGCCGATCAAATTATGTTTCTAGTTTTAAACTGACGTTGGTCAAGAAAAATTGTATGACAATAATAAATTATATTGCTAATACTTGAAGGACATCGATGTCGTAACACAAAAATTCCGAATAAATGAACCGCGTTGCATGTCTATTATGTCTATGCTTATATCTGGGTAAGTTGGAAGACATCGCACTCTAGCGATAAACTCGCCCTCTGTAGGTACATTGAATTATAAAACTGATATTTTTATGATACTTTGTGTTGATTTGAAATATTAAAACCAATGTACAGTGAAGAATAAAATAATAATATTTATGTGTTCTTATATTCTATGGTCAAATTACTCATATTTCGTAAAAGAAAATAAATCATCTTTTGACCCACTAACATACAACCAGCTGGTTGCAAGAGTAAACTAGACAAATAATACAAAACAATATTAGCAGAGTTATAAAAGAAGAGAACTATTGCAATACAAAATAAATCTACAATATGAAAGATAATCTATACCCTTTTGTTTACATAACATTTCACTGCCGACGATACAGAGTGCTACAGCGAGAACAATATACATAACCTCAAAATCTTGATTATTAAAATAAGTTGCTAAATGCCATTACATTTTATTGTAATAATTAGTAATGTTCGGTACATATAAGGTACTGCAGCTTTACGGAATTGATATTTTGGATGAGAAAAATAGACTATTTATTGTCACATGACAGCAAAAACATTACGTAACGTAAGTTAGGTACAGCGGTCAGCTTAAAACAAAATAATATTCTTATTAGTAATGACTATGGTAGAGCTAATAGGTATTAACAATAATTAAGCAATATGTTAATTAACATTATTACTTAGAATTAAACAAACTTAATTTTTATAATTTTGATTTATAATTAAGAACCTAGTTAAGCAAAAAATAAACGGTAATTCACAATGATGGGCAATCAAAGCTGATTTAATAAGCCATAATTTATAAACATTTCAATGTTTTAATTCAGCGAAATTGATATTTATTAGCACGCCGTTTTGATAAGTAGACATGGGTATATATCGACTGGCCTACGTGACTGAAGACATTTCCTTAATGGAGGGATGTCAATACCACGAGGATGGATGTGTCGGCGAACTTCGCTCCAAAATTGGTAGTTAAGTGAATTAACACTTTTACGTCGATATATTTTTTTAAAAACACCTTAATGCAAAGTTGTAATTATAACAAATGTACGTTATGTCATAGTAATGAAACTTAAAGATTTAAAAAAAATTGTAATAACTTACCCCAACTTTGTACTAAAGTTGACAAGATTAATGTATTAAAAATATACCAAAAAACTAACTTAAGCATTATGATAAATTAAACTATCACTGGTTTATCATAAAAATATGTGAAACATTAATAAAATGTGATTATTTAGTAACTTCTCACGAAAATACCTCACCAACCAACTACTCCAACACGCGAAATGAACGAAACTGAAATTGTCAAAGTTGAAGTTGACAGCTTATGTAGCGGTATAGTGAAGGCGCTAGGTGCATTGTACGCCGGCGCACTGGCCACTCTGGCCACCACTAGAGTTGGCCGTTATAACTAACTCATTTTTAAACTCATTATTTCAAAATAACTAAACTAACAGTTTCTTGTCAATAACATAAATGTTATTTTCGACGACGACGTTATTCAACTGTTATAACAAGGTTATCGTTATTCCGTTTAGTTATTGTCGACGACGACGTTATTCAACTGTTATCACAAGGTTATCGTTATTCCGTTTAGTTATTGTCGACGACTATAGTCATTTCGTTTTCGTTTAGTTATATTATAACGTACCACATTGTTACGACTTTATTATTGTCGTCGTTCAATAACGTTTCAATAACATAGCACGTTATTGAACGACGACAGTTTTTTCATATTTCGTTTGGTTTAATAACTTCGGATGTTATTAAACGATGGCAGTTATTTTGTTTTTATTTTGAACTATTTAGTTGTGTAGTTATTTTATTTTTTTGGAGGAACACAATAGTTTCGTTTAAACGTAGTCATTCGTGTATTTAGAGGTAGCTGGTAGGTACAAGTTTTCTAATAATGACATTAATAAATCAAAGGATAATTTTGAATATAATATTTGTTTGATTTTAAACTGGTGATATATTATTTCGGAATGAAATATAATTTTAATGCGTATTTTATGTGTGAGAAATTCTTTGCATTGGTAGGCAAATGTATTTCCATTTGATACGATAATAATAATATTTTAGCATCATTAGCTTTTATTCGGATTCTTTAAATATTATGATGTAGTTAGTTTTTTTTTTTCTTTTTTTTTACAATTTGATCGTTATTAAATAACATTTTTTAATAACTGTTATTTACTAATACCGATAACTGGTTGAACGTTATTTTGAAATAACAGTTATTCCCACCTCTAGCCACCACATGTACCTACCCTACAAGCTACAAGTATATTCATTAGTGATGTAACGAATATTCGTATTCGCATATTTCAAAGTCGGTATTCGTATTCGCAAAAAAATGTGCGAATGTTTTGCGAATATTATTTCTGTAATAAAGTATCGGATATTCTATAAAAGTACCGGATACTTTCCCGGTACATTGTAGAAAAAGGTACTGCAAGAAAATGTTCTTTAAGAAAACCGAGGAGTTGTAAAATATTTTAAATTCCTATACCATTTTGAAAATTCGGCGACGGGGGGTAGAAATTTTAATTTTTGAGCAATATTGTAGAAATCTAAGCAAGTCAATATTCGCTATTCGCATTCGCAAATGTCGGCAACAAATATTCGCATTCGGGAATATCCAAAATCACACATTCGTTACATCACTAATATTCATACTATAGTCCAATGTACGAATACATGAAAACTCTTCGAAATACAATTGTTCGAATTCACAATTGCTCGAAAAAATAATTATTCGAATTAACAAATCTTCGAATAAAATTTGTTCGACTATCAATTATTCGAATTACAATTAATGGAAAGTGAATTGTTCGACTAACATTTGTTAGAAAATCCTATTATTCGAATTATTTTATATTAATCTAAATTCATTTTATTTTGATCTTCAGAAGCAGGTATATTACGTTTCATATAAAACTCCAGCCATACCTCATCCAACTTTAACGTTATTTTAGTTTCTTAAGAAAATGAAGCAATTGCGTTCATACCTAATTATAAATATATTTAAATTATTTTTCCAAACGTTTGACACTATTTAGATAAATCGATTGCAAACTGAGTCGAATTATATAATATAACTTCGCTAAGTACGTCACTTTTCGCCGAAAATAGGAGCAATATTATCTGTCTTGATAATAAAAATTCGAAGAATTGTTTCGGATAATTGTTGCTATCAATATAACGTATAAAAATTCGAAAAATTGTGTTTTCTGATAATTGTGGATTCGAATAACTGCCATTCGAATAATATTGTCATTCGAAGAAAAGTTAGTTCGTACAAATGTTTTTTCGAAGAATTGTCCATTCGAATAATTGTGATTCGAATAATTTTCCTGTCACCCAATGTACGATATGAGTATAATATTTTATTTTTGTAATAAGAATTTATATTTAGGCAAAATAATACCACATAATACTTTGTCAAGATAATATTCTTATGGGGTGTTCACATGTGGCGAATATCGCCAGGCGAATTTCAAAATATATCGCCAGGCGAAAAAACAAAATTCGCCGGACATCCATTGATCGTTACACCTGTTCACACAGTCCACCGATATAGAAACGATCTGTCAGATGCTCATTGATTTTGACACTGTTTTCAAAATGGCGTCGAGATGGAGATCGCGAAGTGTTTATTTTTAGTCGAAAATGTTATAGTAGAGGTTATAAGACGCCTTTTAATTAAGGAAACAAACGCCACAAACCAACAACAAAGATAACAGCTGTCACGAAGCGGGAAACATTATAAAATTTATAAGTTATAAAGTTTTTACCATAGATACGAAAGCCGCGCACATCTGCGCATGCGCGAATCGTTCAATCGGCCGAAAATGTTGGAAGGTGGTCAACCCGAGACGATATCGTTTCTACTGGTTTTTATCGTTTCAGACTAGCTGTCATTTTGTTCACACGGTTCAAATGGCTGGCGATATTTTGGTGTCTGGCGATATTCGCCAAAGTGAGAACACCACATTAGTATGTATCTTTGCGGTGTAATTAGCTAAGTTGTAAATTACATAGTATACAGCTTTTTTTATTTATCAAGCGAATGTATAACTTAACACGGATACATAAGTATACCTACATAGTATCTACTGTCCTCTATTTTTAAAAAGTTGAATTTTGCATCTTTACCCGTTATGGCTACCCTGCGAGGGAAATGGGGTAATAAGCTGATGGATAGGTAAAGTTGAATAGATTTATTGTTTGAAATTAAGATATCATTTAAAGCAGGATACATATCGGCGGGATTTCTCCTCGTGAGGGGAACAGGCATAGTAACAAAATTATTAACAGTAGAAAAAACATTATTACTGAATAAATAAATTCCTTGCAAGTTTTTCACAGAAGCGCTATATCTTCCAACCAACCCATAAAACATAGAGGTGGTGTAAAATTGAAGACGATTGTGGCCGGTAGTTTGCATTGTGATACGAGTATTATACCACTATAGTGGCATTTACATTTTTATTCACTTTCAGTGATCATTCTGGATTAAGAGTGGCCAACCTACGGCCCGTTGGGTGGGTACTTGTGGCTCGCGAAGTGTTGAAATTGAACACAATTATATTAATAATAGTCGGTACAAGTACCCGTTACTGTTTTGAAGGAATATTCTTAAAGAAAACCGAAGAGTTCTGAAATATTTCAAATTCCTATAGGTACCACCATAACATAATTTTGATGAGAGTTACTTTCACTGCAATGACCATAAACAAGTTTTATCCTATTATTTTTGTTTTATTCTCTAGGAATTAGTATTGAAAGTTAGAATTATGTGCAAAATTATCACACTGTCGAGAATTATTAATTATATTGATTTGATTTATTTTCTAAATGTTCTTCTTCATTTTTTTATTTACTTATTTTTCTTCGAAAATAGTCAAACTACATACAACATGGCTGTAACGCTGTAAGTGATTACATGGCAGTGAAAGCATAGGAACAAAATAAAATAAGGTAAATAAAATATATTAAAATAAGATAAAATAAAATATAGCAAAATAGAGTAAAGTAAAATAAAATACAAGAATTAACCATTTAACTATTAGATTAGAGGTTCACAAACTTTTTTCTCTCATAGACCACTTTCAAAATTTTGCTGGTTCCGGTGGATCCCCTGCAGCAGTGGTCTTGAACATCATTGTACAAAATCGATAGAGCTACCCACCAAAATCGATATAATATTATATATGTATCTGAAATCGGTATAAGTAACGGGTATTTGTGCAGACTTTTGTTTACGTTAATACCGAATACTTTAAAATACAACGTGTTTAAATTTCTACCGACCGACCCCCCTCCCCGTCGATGAATTATCAAAATGACAAAATGGTATCTATAGAGAGGAGGGGAAGGGGCAGAGTGGCAATAAGATGGAGCGACCAAATTAAGGAGGCCACACAGAGCTCACTTCACGGGGCCTTACACATGGCGGAGGATCGCTCAACATGGAGACAGATGGTTTTCAGAACGAGGCATGATGGTCACGATCTTCAGGATTGAGGGACCGGCAGAGATGATGATGATCTATAGGAATTTGAAATATTTCAAAAATTCTTTGGTTTTCTTAATAAATATTAACCTTATACTATTACCGAATATCAGATATTTTATCTTTCCATCCATCGTAGGTAGGACATGATAGGACATTCGATGGATTGGAGACCACTACCCTGTAGC
The DNA here is from genome assembly GCA_947579605.1 of Athripsodes cinereus. NCBI lineage: Eukaryota > Metazoa > Arthropoda > Insecta > Trichoptera > Leptoceridae > Athripsodes > Athripsodes cinereus. The sequence continues at coordinate 12,116,348 of OX388314.1, read as the reverse complement.
TATATTTCTATCATATTCCCAAAACCCGACAAAAAATTTAAAGATTTGATCTAAGTATGGATTCGTGGACCCCCGCTTACGACTCGTGAACCCACATTTTTTTGTTACACCCACGTAGACCCCCGTCCCCGTCGAGTCTCACCTGGACCACTTTGGGAATCAATCCATTTGATCAAGGGTCGGCAACCATTTTAAGCAGCCAGTCAAAATCAACTGTCATCAAAGCATTAAAGAGACGTTTGGATCAGCGATATTTTCAAACTATAATATTGTATCTCCTCCTTCACGTGTCTTGCCGAATGCCCACGACGTTGATGAGCATTTGAGAGAAATCTTCCTTGTCCTGGGCGACCCGAAACAGCTCCCCCACGGTTTTGACACTGGTCCACTCTCCAATGTTACGAAGCCAGGAGAGCTGTTGAAAGCCTTGACCTTCATCTTCATGACGGGCTGGAGTATGGTGTATTTGTAATCTCTCATTACATGGCCAAAATATATTTTACGGAGTTTAACAGTGGTGAAAAGTTCTCTATTTGCATTGGATCTAAGTAAATTCCTAACTCAAGTGGGTCACATGATGACCCGCGAAACGTAGATTACCGACTATATAAGATTTTGCTCAATATTACAGCCACAGCGTGTTTGTTTATATATAATGAGTTACAATCCATTGGATTGGTCTGCAACGAGTTTTGACTTATTTCTCCACTCCTCCCTATTCTCAGCTAGTCTCTTCAACTCCATATATGAGCCACAGCTCATGTCCCTCTTCAGTTGGTCCATATAGGCGTCTCTCGGTCGACTTCTGCGATTGCGATGAGCAGTCCTGGGTGCCTGATGTTGTGGCCAATCCAATTAGCTCGTTGTTGGCAGATTCTTTTGAGGAGCTGCCTTTTTTCGCCAACCCTGGTTAACACTTCTTCGTTTTCGACGTGTTCCGACCAATGAATCTTCAGCATGCGTCTATAGCACCACATTTCAAATGCCGCTAACCGTCCGCTTTCCCTCTTGCTGATGGTCCACGTCTCGCACCCATATAACAAAATGCTCCACACAAAGGCTTTAGTGAGATTCTTCCTCACGCTTAGATCAATATTAGGGGATTCTAATATTTTGGATTTTTTGTTAAAGGCAATTCGTGCCTGGTTTATTCTACTCACAATTTCTGATTTGGAGCGTCCGTCCTGGTTTATTCTGCTGCCCAAGTACCGTAAAATGAGGTGAAGAGGGCCAATTTTTGAAGTTTTTTTTTAATAACTCTTTCATTTATGGTAGGATTGGATTGTAATTCCAAATATATAATAAATACATCGTTGCGCTTATTTTAGCGTAAAATAAAAAAATATTTATGTGACATGAGCAAAGTTATTGTCAGTTGAAAAGTGGCCCACTTTACCCTCATTTTGTGGTGAAGTGAACCACCCTTTATAACTTCATAACCAATCCACTTATCCACATGCAGATAGAACAATTTTGTAAAACACCCAAAAACAATGAAGAAAAAATTGTAAAAAAAAATTTTTCATGTTTTTTTTCGTGTTTTTTTCCCGTTTTTCAATTTAGTACTATTTTTTCCATTGAGCATTGTACTAATATTTTTCCTAAGAGCTAAATTTTGTATTAAATAAAATTTTCAGGATTCCATAATAAAAAAAAAACATTTATAATCTTACAAAAAATATTATTATCTTTATTATAAAACATATTTATGGTATTACAGGTACTTAATGTATATTGAAGTTTGATTTTTCCAATTCACGAAAAACAAGTCTATCCCTTCTTAATGCGACTGGTGGTTTTAATTTTAAAATAATTTGGTCTTCGGTTATTTCATCTACATCTTCAATTTTTGGGTAAGAAAAATAAATAATTTTTTTCCCAACAGATTTTCGCAGAAAATTTACTTTATAATTATCATTCGTAATTTCAATAATATTGCCAGCAGGCAGCAGCATAAGGCAGCATTCACTTTTTCTTGTGTATATTTACAGTAATTTGGGCCATCAATCCTGGGTTTGTATATTCTTGGCATAGTTATGGATAATTCTATATTATTTTTCCTATATTAGAAAAGTGACCCACTTCACCACTTGAAATCAAATTTGCTGGTCCACTTCACACCTAGAAATTCAATTTTTAAATTAAAATAATAATACTTCTAAAACTAACAAAACAAATCACATTTAACGAAATCAACATGATAACAATTAAATTATACACCATATGAGCCCATCGCGAGAAATTTAGCGTTACCACACTTAGCTGTACAATAGTTATAAACAGAGCTATAACCAAGTATATCTCATAAAAGTTAGTGGAAAAAACATAACACACTACTAACCTGTGACTCTACAGATGATTTCTCCAACTGACAATATTCAAGGTACTCTTGTTAAACCATAGACACAAATAAAATATTAATTATTGAAACAGTGTTGACACACAAATAATTTTTGTGTGGCAAGATGTAAATAACCCACTTCACCCCGGGTGGTCCATTTCACCTCATTTTACGGTACACGAATTCTCTTACTCGTTTGATGCTCACTCCATTTATGGCAATATTCGCAGTCGCTTCCTCCCTTCCAACGACCATACATTTTGTTTTATCTTTATTTATTTTCATGTTGTACTTTGAAAACAGTATACTTTCCATTTTCCCTAAGGCTTCGTTCAGCTCCATCTCGGAGTCTGCGAGCAGTGCTATGTCGTCAGCATATCTAATCATGTCGACTTTTTTCCCATTTATTTTTACTCCTGTCCAGTTATTCATTTCTTCTCTGAGTTCATCAATAGCTCGCTGTATATAGCAGTTAAAGAGTGCTGGCGACATTGAGCATCCCTGTCTCACACCTTGTTCTACCCTCGCTTCTGCGCAGCTCTCTCCGCCTTTAATTACAGCCATTTCATTCTTGTATAGGCTCCAGATTGCTCTTCTGTCCTTATAGCTCATTCCTATCTGGTTTAGAGTCTTAAAAAGTTGTTCCCATTCTACTTTATCGAATGCTTTATCTAGGTCGATGAATGCTACATACCTGTTTCTATTTACTGTTATTCTCTTTTCAAGAACAAGTCTTAGACTCAGAATTGCATCTCTTGTACCTACAAGCGTGTGATATCATGCTTAATGTTCTGTGTTGTTCGCACTTTGTCGTGCCTGTTTTCTTAGGTAGCGCTCGTATCAGACATTTGGCGAAGTCCTCAGGTATCTCTCCTGTGTTATATATTTTGCAGACAAGCTTATACAAAGTGTCAAGCATGCCGCTTCCTGCGCATTTAAGCAGCTCTGATGGAATTAGGTCAATATCTGGTGCTTTGCCGTCTTTCAATTTTGATAAGGCATTATCAAATTCACTTCTTAAGATATCATCTCCATTATTTTCTTTGTCATATTCTGTTTCCAGTGCTTTACTTTCCTCAAGTATGTTCTTTCCTTTGTAAAGTTGTTCTAGGTATTCTTTCCACCTTTTAACGATCAATTCATCCTCAAACAGTAGTTTGCCGTTTTGATCTTGGATAGCACATCGTGGCTGTGTCTTATCATTGAAAAAATTCTTGACTTCAGAATATGCAGTTTCAAATTTCCTTTGTTTTATATTTCTGTTGATATTCCTGCATTTTTCTTGCAGATAGCATTCCTTTCTCAATTTGGACTCCCTGTTGATTTTGTTTCTCAAGATTTTATATTCCTTTTTTCCTTCTTCTGTTCTCGAGTTCTTTAGCCTCCTTCTTTCTTCAATCATTTCTAATATATCGACCGTAATCCATTCTTTCCTAGCTTGCGGCTTTCTTTTCTCTATTACCTCGTCTGCCGCTGTGGTACCTAATGTTTACAATAATGTGTGTTTGTTTACAATAATAAAATAAGTAACATGTATATGTGTTAAGTACATTGTATATGTGTGTATCGTCGCGTTAGTAGTGTTAGTACCCATAATACAAGATTCATCTGAGTTTGGGACTAGCTCGATCTGTGTGAATTGTCTATGTATGTTATGTTATGTTATGTTATAATGGTTACTCCATCGAGTTGTTTGATAAAAAATAATTTTTGTAAAACTTAGCGCCATCTGTTGCCAAGTTTTATAAGCGATGCACAGATTCAGAGTACTTACAAATTATTTCAAGAGATGGGACTGCACTACGTTGTTGTTACTTTTCATGACTGAGCATTACTTACAAAATTTGGCAACAGATAGCGCTAAGTTGCAGAATTTTATTTATCAGACATTTTGTTAGGTGAACTATGTTTACATACATAATTACATAATTATGTAACATGGTGCAAAATCTAATGGGAAAAGCTCTAAGCTGGTTTACGAAGTGTAGTTTTGTCATCCGCGCGTTATGGCCAAATCGAGTTAAAAAGCAATAAAAATATTCTCAAGAAATAGTTAAATTTATTTTATCGGAAGCGGTGTTGTGTCTGCAGAGGTCACGAAATATTTAAAAAAAACCAGCTACGGAATCTCTGAGAACTATAAACGAAATCCAGATTTTATTAAAATTTACTTTTTTCAATAGTGTTATTCAGATTGTTTCACATCATCATTCGAAAAGTTAGGATCAAAGCTAGGTATACTGTAATATGTTTGAGGCCCCTAAACATTTTCTCATAGACCACTTTCAAAATTTGGCTGGTTCCGGAGGACCCCCTGCATTCCTACCTCGCCATCACTAAATTTACAAAATGGTATAGGAATTTGAAGTATTAGGTAGCTGGTACTTTTACCGAATATCCGATACATGATATTTTAACTGTGGATTCGTGGACCCCTACTTACGACATGTGCACCTCCATTTTTTAGTCACGCCAACGTAGACTCCGTCCAGTCTCTCGTGGACCCCTGGGGGTCTATCTGGACCACTTTGGGAATCTGGGAAATTTGGGTTGGTTTCTACAACTTTGTTGACAGCAATGAAAGCTGAGCCCAGTGGTCACCTCAGCGTTTAATCGACGGGACAAAGTTCAGCGAGGCATTGAGATTAGAGATGCAACTATTTGGTATTCTGCCTATTCGGCAACATTTTTAGTACTCGGCCGAATACCGAATATTAAGTCAGCGTTTGTTGTCTCTGTAAATGTCCATTAGAAGACGATTGAGAAGGATCTGGGGCAGTCTTGCACATAATTATAATGTTGTAGTAGACGAGAGATGACGAAAGCAGCGGCTAGACTTTTTACTGCATTTATAGAAAAATGTCTTGATACAGAAGGCTGGTACCTACTTACTTATTGTTCCTGCCACTTGAGCCTCCATAACGAGTGCTTCGTCCAGTAGGACGCCAAGGATGGATATGGTGCGTGATAGTATTATGTTAGAGCCGGTAAAGGAGATTGGATGTTGTCCAAGAGATGTTGCCATCCAAGAGAGGCTACCCACGTGAATTCTGTTTTGGTTGGATTCAATTTTAGAGGTCTCTGGGCCATTAAGTTCCAGAGTTTTGCCATACACCGGACGAGACGGAAACCAACAAATATACAATCTTCAGCGTATGCATAGTTTGGCATGCCGCATTCCTGTTAATGCATTCTATGTATAAGATAAACAGTACTACTGGATCAAAAACTGATTTGTGAGGAACTCGTTGAGTAACAACGTCTTTATCATTTGAACCAGATTCGACTTTTACAAACCACCTTCCCTTGGTTGGATAAGAGTGCAGCCACTCTAGGACGGTCCCGTGAAGGTTATATTCAGTCTCCAAATTAATGTGTTTGTTTGCTGTAAAGGTATTCTGTATGGTCACCGTAAGATCAGGACAGTACCTATTATTTGTACATAAATAACATTTGAAAGGAATTTAAGTGTGGAACGTAACGTAAAGACATGAGATAAGATGAGTAAGCTACTAGAGAAATATCCATCACTATTATATAAGGTTATTCTTATTCGCACGGCGTGCGAATAATATTTCTTCCTTATTCGCACACTACCGTGCGAATAAGAGGTAAATATTATTCGCACGGCGCAGCTATATCAAGCCAAAGTGACATACGTCGAGAGTATGATAATTTTTAATTTTTTTTATTTGTTACTCTTAATTTCGATTTGTAACAATCAACCTTTATGTATATATATCGTTAAACTAAAAACTATGTGTATATAGTAATTTTTCATCATTTTATCAGACTATTTGGCGTGTTTTCTTATATATTTTGACATAAAAACACTCCAAGTGTGATATTTGTATGAAAAAAATTCTTGATATTTTTATTTGTTAGTCTTAATTTCGATCTGCAACAATCAACCTTTATGTATCTACATCTTAAAACTAATAAGTATGTGTATTTAGTAATTTTTCATCATTTTATCAGACTATATGGCGTGTTTTCTTATATATTTTAACCTAAAAACACTCCAAGTGTAATATTTGTATGAAAAAATTGTGAAATTTAGAAGGAGGAGGACAATAACATGGCATCTTATAGAATTTGAACTGACAATTTTAAATTACAAATGTAGACAAGGCTATACTATACTATACCCTCACGCCGTGTCCCAGGTGGGGTAGGCAAAGAGAACGGAACGCCTTGTTGATCTTTCCTTACATATCTCTTTCGCTTCCTCTACATTCAACCAGTTTCTCATACATGCACGCCGATTCATCTTACTTAACACGCGACCGTCCTTGAGAATTTGATCCACGTGGTCAAGCCACGTAGTTCTTGGACATAGATTGGTTATAGATGTAGACAAGGCAATTGAATGAAAAATGAAATACAAATACTATAAGATGTTTGGAGCAAGTGGACGAATATGTTTATTTAGGAAGTATGTTTGTAAGGGATGGTAGGTACGAAAGGGACATTGAAAAAGGTTGGTCTTATTCGCACGGCGTGCGAATAATATTTCATCCTTATTCGCACACTACCGTGCGAATAAGAGGTAAATATTATTCGCACGGCGCAGCCATATCAAGCCAATGTGACATACGTCAAGAGAATGATATATTTTTTTAAATTGTAAGTCTTAATTTCGGCCTGTAACAATCAACATTTTTATATCTATATCGTAAAACTAATAACTATGTGTATATAGTAATTTTTCATAATTTTATCAGACTATTTGGCGTGTTTTCTTATATATTTTGGCCTAAAAACACTCCAAGTGTTATATTTGTATGAAAAAAATTCTTGATATTTTTATTTGTTAGTCTTAATTTCGATCTGCAACAATCAACCTTTATGTATCTACATCTTAAAACTAATAAGTATGTGTATATAGTAATTTTTCATCCATTTATGAGACTATTTGGCGTGTTTTCTTATATATTTTGGCCTAAAAACACTCCAAGTGTTATATTTGTATGAAAAAAATTCTTGATATTTTTATTTGTTAGTCTTAATTTCGATCTGAAACAATCAACCTTTATGTATCTACAACTTAAAACTAATAAGTATGTGTATATAGTAATTTTTCATCATTTTATCAGACTATTTGGCGTGTTTTCTTATATATTTTGACCTAAAAACACTCCAAGTGTTATATTTGTATTAAAAAATTGTGAAATTTTATTAATATACCAGTGTCTGTGTCATCTGTGTGTTACCTCCGAGCAGGCGGACCACCTGTGGGTGCGTGGAGCATGGTCCCTCCTCAGAACGGCTTCCTTGGTGGAAACAATGACGTATGCTAGTGTGGGTGCTAGCACGGGGTGCGCTTCAGATGGTTCGATTGTGACCCGCAGCAAAGGCAAGGAGGGCCGTACACTATGTATTGAGCATATAATCTATCTATATCTATCTATACCCTCACGCCGTGTCCCCGGAGGGGTAGGCAGAGAGACCGGAACGCCGTATAGATCAATCCTTACAAACTTCTTTCGCTTCCTCCACATTCATCCAGTTTCTCACATATGTTCGCCGATTTCTCTTACTCAACACGCGGCCGTTCTTTAGGATTTGATCCACGTGCTCAAGCAACGTGGTTCTTGTCCTTCCGCGCTTCCTCGCACC